>JAWLRI010000115.1:5032379-5206511 GCA_034781795.1 Crypturellus tataupa
TTGAAAACCTAAAGAGGAAAAGGTCTGATTGGTGTTTTTTGCATGGAGGAGATGGATTCTTCTTCTCTTCTCTTCTCCTCTCTTCTCTTCTCTTCTCTTCTCTTTCTCCTTGGTTTCAAGGAGGAGGGTTTGCTATTAAAATAGTGTCAGTTGTCAGACTTCTGTTTGGTTTGTTTGCTTATTTCTAGCTCCTGATATCCTCAAAGGCATGTTATTGCTCAGGACATACTGAATATCCGCTCTTCCAGAAATCAAGCCTGGAGTGGAGCTCCGCTGAAAGCAAGACACTGAGAAGCTGAGGTGAGTTTTACAAAGTCGATGTTTGACATTTTGTACTTCTTGAGGATTTTTTAGAAGGCCAAGCAGATGATTGGGAGATCCAGAGAAAGGAAGCCTCAAGTGCTAAAGGAAACAAGAGGCAGATTTTTTGTTTGGTGCTGGGTTTTTTTATATAGTTAAATTGTCTTTTTGTTTGACAGCTTTTTCATGCCAGTGCATATTTTCTATGTGAATAAAATGACTCTTCCTTCTCAACAAAGGACTGAGGAAATTGCCACACTAATTCTGTGCACTTCCTAGCGGCTCTCAAGCATAACCAGCAGAGCAATTTTGTAATGTAAAAATGCAAAGATACAGCATAAGAATAAAAGAGCCTGCAAACCATTTGAGTGCAGAAAGCCCCTCAAAAACTTGGTGTTTCTGCTGCGTTTTGAGTGGAGTTGGGGCCTGCAATGAAACTCGAGGCAACCCATGCAGAGCAGGGCTGCCTTGGATGTCCTGGTGGCACCTGGCCACCAAGTCTGGCCAACTGAGATAGGGCAGAGCCAGGTCCTTTCGCAGCCCCCAATCTGCACTCTGTTACGTGGAAGCAAAAGGGAAAGTTGTATACCCAGTGCACACCGTCCTCACCCAGCAAAATGCATGAGAAAACTGCTAGTAACCGTCCACCTGCGAGTGGGGAACTGGGTCTTGCCATGGGACTGTTCCCTTTCCCTAGGCAGCCCCATACATTCAAGGAGATCCTCGAGCCCATGAAGCACGAGCTTCTCTGGAAAAAGAGGCACAAACCCCCTCCGTGTACGTGTGTGTGTGCCTTTGCCGCAGAGCTGTCCCACACAATTTCCTTGCTGGCTTGTCATAACCATTACTAAAATATGCTTATCTCATATATGCAAATAGCGGGATATTTATAAGGTTCTTTGAAATTTCCATAATTGTGCTGTAAAAAAAAAATCTCTTTGCTTATCTCACGAAGTGTTGTAACCAAAATGTTACTTTTATTGAAATCCAAAAATCACTCAGCAAAATAAGAAGAGTTTAAAAACTGACAGTTTTTCATATTTTTGAAATAGAAGAGAAAGAAAAAGAGCAAACCAGGCTTTATTATTTTAAATTAGAAAGTTTAATGCTCACCAGAAAGGATATAAACTGTAAATGTATTTTAGCAGTTCCTAGAGAAAAAGTGAGAGGTTTTAATAATAATACTTTGTGCTCCTATATCATTTTCATTAGAAAAATCTCAAAGCACTTTCTGCTTATTAAAGAATGGAGTGTCTGCGAACACTCCTGGGATATACTGTAGAAAAGTAAAGTAACAAATATAAATCCACATTATGCTCGATACGGTGATTACCTGAAACTTCCTCGCTATTTTGGGGCTGGAGCTGCTCTCCATGTGCTCAGCATGGCTGAGTGCAGGGAGGATGTGGCTGCTGCGGGCACAGACGCAACACGAGGGGCTTCACTCCGTATTTCTGGTGATGGAAGGAGTGCCCAGAAGGAATTCCCCAAGCCCCAAGGTGAGGAACAGAAATGAGTCACGCAGGTGGGCCAGGAACGTGGCGGTGCTTGTGCAGGCTCCTGCCACCTTGTAGCCTGCCCGTGTGGGGACACATGAGGGGTCAGTCGGTGGCGATTCCTCCGTTGGGGAATGCTGGCCAGTGTTGGGCTTCACATTAATAGGTCATGCACCAGACACGGGAACTTTCCCCAGCAGGCTCCTTCCACTCATCTTGAGAAAGATCTGGAGAGGCCAGAAAAAAATATCCTAAATTTAGCAGGAATCATAAAACGTGCACCAGAACAACAAAAGGAGGAAGAGAAGCTGTAAAGGTAGAGGATATTCCCTGGGCTGATGAGGAAAATAATATTAAAAAATCCCTGGTGTTTAATTTCAAAAAATACAATAGGCTGACTGAGTGCCCAGAAGAGGAACAGAATGTTAACATATCTTAGATAAACAGGAGCCAAACTGTTAGATGGACGGAAAAAAAATGAGAAAACCCTTCAATGCAATGGGGGAAAATAATAAATTAAAAAACAGATGGTTTAGAGCCTCACTGAGGCTGCATCTTCAGCCTCAGTGAGAGGAAAGAAGAGGGATAGGAATACGTATGTATTACGGGCAGCCTAGAAACACAAAGGCTGGAAAAATATACACGAACAAAAGCAGCAGGCTCATTACAATGGAGTTAATTAAAATAGCAGGACCTCAAGTTATTTTAGGTTCCCGTGGTAGAAATACCAGAATTCCAGGCTACGTTCTTCATTAATACAAAAGTTTCCTATTCCATCCTTGCTTAGAAAAGGGACCTCTTCCTTTATGCAACAGATAGTGAGTCAAGGCAGATGGGAATTATTCTGGCTTGGAGAAAACAAAGAAGCAGAAATTAATGAATTGCTGGTAGATAGGCAACTTAAAGCATTTTGCCAGGATATGTTTTAGTCCTACATATGTATACAAATCTATTTTAGTTCTGGTTAGATCAAAAGTACATGACCAAGCAGAGATACACATGTTTTATATAGGTTGGAGTGTCCACAAAAAAAAAGGAGCAGCAGACAAAAGCAGGACAAAAACATCTAAAATGACTGATACAGAGATCTACTTCAGCTTACTCGGCACATAATCAGTAGAACAACTCCAGCTTACCAGCCTGTACTGATCCCATGATTTGTTGTGGGTGTCTGTACATTTATACCTCTGCCATACATATATACGTGCGAGTGTGTATGCACACCCACACACATCAGTTTATAAAGAGAAACAACAGTGAGGTGAGATCCTCATGTTTGCAGGAAACGTAGCCAAAATCCTAGTTCTATCAAAATCAGTAGAAGTTTTTACCTTTGCTTTTAGAAATGTCAGATTTTCACTCCAGAGCCCATGGAAAGGTTAAAGCTTTGAACCTGCAAGTAGACTTTTTCTACCCAAAATTACACTTCAATCCTTTCTGAAAGAAACAGGAAACAGCTTTAACTGTACAAATTAATGGCGCATAAAAAATTTATGATAGGATACAAATAACGTATCAACTGGAATTTGGCAGGATGGTGGAGGCAGCCTCCAAAAATGTGCTTGTGTTTGAACACTGTTGACGCTTTCGTAGCTATTAACTCTGAAGACCTCCATTTTACATCCCTTGGGAACAGTCATCTTGTGCTTAGAGGATTAGAAACGGGAGATCAGGAGAAGTGGGTTCAGTTCTTGCTGTGCGACTTTCAGCTGCTTTCTTAACTTCCTGCCACCTTCTTTTTCCCTTGTGTATAATTAGGATAATGACACTTCTTCATATGTCAGCAACTTAATGCATTTATGTCTGAAATACTCAGGCAAAAGGTGCTATAGATTTCAGAGATTATTGTTTATTATCACAGCTGTTATTACTGCCATTTCTGAGTTTCACTCTCGCACATATAATAAAGGCAAAATATTATGAACATTTCGCCTTATTTTGAACTTAACGCCAATTTTATTCTGAATTAATTCCTTTGAATAGAATTATCCCTGAACTGCATCATCCAGGGACTAGCTGCTGACCCCAAGTGTTTAAGAACTCCCGATAATCATGGATGAAAAGAGACAAAAATACATTTTATCTAAGAAGTATCTACTGTTGTGATAGAGTCTGAAATTAAAGTATAATCCAGAGAGAGGGAGGGAGAGAGAGTATACTTTAATTAAAATCAGCTACCTCAAAAGATGGATATTCTCAGGAGTGAAATTTGCACTGTGCTGAAGGCTTTCCACTTAAACCCTTGATGATGCAAGGCAGAAAAATTCTCAAGGAGAAATATTGGCATTAACTGATAGCCACTTGCTGTTGCACGATAAGGCAAAGATTGCAGAGAAAAAATGATGTGTGGACAATGGAAAGGAAAGATGCACAAAACAGGAAGCTATCTGAAGCATAAACCTATGATTATCTAGCACCAGATGGATTTTGGTTAAGACAGAGACAAAAGAAAGGGTCTTTGAGATAAACAAAGAAAAATTAAGCCAGAAGCAGCAGAGATCAATGAAAACAATCAGTACTATCTGCCGGGAGATATGTTAAAAATAAAGAAACTGCTCCATCATCCCACAGACCATCCCCAGAGCAGTCAATGGTCAAGGACAAGGTATGGCTGAGAAGGAGACCATCTGCGAGGCTCCCATGAAGAGCAGCAGGCAAAAGAGCCTCCGTTTGGGGCAGCTGTGGGCCTTGTGGCCGCAGCGCTGTCCTCGCCCTGGGGAGAGCCAGCTCTGGCAGCATGAGCGTGCGCTCGAAGGAAATGCTGCTGATCAGGGGGTCAGAGTGGATCCTACTCTGTTTTTGGTTTAGTTACCATACACAGATGGCTTCCTGCAATACAAAGAAGGTTCCTGGCAAGACCGTTTGCTAGATAACGCTTGAATCGGATGTGATGAAGGTACTGCCTTGCAGAAGCACCATTCACCACCATTTATTTCACTATGTCCAACACAGTAAGTTTGAGCAGCTCCTTTGCACTGGCTGTGGCTTCCTTACGCTGCTTTCACATGCTAATCTCTCTTGCACGAGCCTTGTCTAACAGTTGTCTGCAAGCAGGTAGTCTTTGTGAAAAGAGGCTTCGCTGCAGTGTGGAAAAACGTATCTTGTTTCTCCCTCCTTCCTTCCTTCCTTCTTAGCTGCGGGAAAGTAGAGGAGCTGCTGCAATGGGATCAGAGACTCCCTGGCTTTGTCTCTGGGGAGCATGGGGGGTGGTGGACAGCAATATCCATGTGTGATGGTGTGGGCACCTTATTGCTAGGGGAAGGATGCACAGCATAGCTTCATTGTGTGTAAATCCCTTACAGCCCTCCTGTGTGCGAGGTAAATGTCTTTCCAGACAGATTCACATGGTTTGCTTAACATTAGTGTTGCATGGGACTGCAGCAAGGCAAGATTGGGTATGTAACAGGGGCTTTGGTTATGCACTAGACCCAGAGACTTGCACAAATCTTGTCCAAGCCCAGATTCACGGACAGTCACTGGGAGTTCAGAGTGTTTCAGTTCTAGCAGAGAACTTGGCTAATCATTAAAATAAACCTTAGAGGTTCCTCTGGCACTTACCACTCAATCCTTAAAATATTTTAGCACCTATGTACTTGAAATGCAAAAATAGCTTGAACAAGCTTGGCATTAGTTACCAGCATCTCTTGGAAGGAAAAAAGAAGTCATACATGTAAAAGAATGAGGCCTTCTTGGTGGTGTTACTTAAAGTAGAAATGGGAGGATTGTACTGAGCTGAACTAACTTCCCAATGTTGCTGTTCCTCATGGAAGTTCTCATCGCTCCTTGCTTGCTTGTAAGCTTGCCATGGCTTACACAGATGGCATGGTCTTGTAGGCCACCTCTGAGCACTTGAGGAACCATTTCATGGTGAAGAAAAGTGAAGGTCCAGCGGTGGTGGTCCATGTTGCAGAGCAGTGTTCACATATTAGCAGCTTTCCACTCACACTGGCAAATAGGAAAGCCTATGTTAGAAATGCTGTGCGAAAGCCAAGGCAACAAAAGTCAAAATGTGCATATGAGAATATGTAGCACAAACAGTATATGTCACAATGTTTACCATCACTTCAAAACATGCACCCACCCACAGCTCTTCACTAGCGGCATCCTGGAACTTCTCCAACTGGGATTCGCTATATGCAGCAAAAGTCATTTAAAAGCAGCCATCATTGTACAGATCAGGAGATCCATGCTACGAGATACCATATTCCCCCTAGATGCTCATAAATAGCAGTATGTTGTAAACACGTGCAAGACAACTGCACAGCCTTTGTACACTGCTATTTTCAAATGGTTGGTTTAGAATTTGTAGAAAGTAGCAAATTCTCCAGAAACTCAATTCCATTGCATTTTGGAAGTACTGTAAATGTGGGTCAAAGTCACTAGGTATGTTCAGCTAATGAAATTGTGGGGAAAAAAATGGATTTTCAGGAGAGGGAAACTATGTTCATCCAGCCTGCTCTGTAGAGGAAGACCTGTTAGCACTAGCTCGCCCACCTTGTTCTGCCAAAGAGCCTGCTGCTGCACAGGATGTGGTGACTCATCTCTGCATCATATTAGTCCTCCATTTTTAGCTTATAAGCTAACCACCTGCTAAAGCATGATGTGTTTGGTTGGGTTCCCTCAGCCGCTTGTGCAGCTCTTACATATGGTTAGAAAAAGCTGATTATTCATGGAGGTAAACCATGTAGTCCAATGCTCAGGAGCTCAAATCAGTTATGCGAATCTAAAAGACTGCTCCCTGCCATACTTGTATTTGTAGGAAAAATGTACTTACTAGATGGATTCAGAGAAATCCATGTGAGGATGCCCTGGAGCTTAGGTCACTTTCCTGGGCAAAGGGAGGTTGGGAATCCTTCGGAGAGGGCAGAGCACTAACATGTATTTCACAGCACTCGGGCAAGGCCTAACCAGAACCAAAGCCAAGCAGAGAATCTAGCCCTTCATGCCTTGCTTGCAAGTAAAACACACAGTGTTTGGGGGTGGGTTTTATTCTTCTTTTTTTGAACAAGATATTCAACACGAAGCAAAACCAAACATGTTTCATGGAGAAAAGGGAATACATCATAGTGATGAAGATCAGTCTCCTCCCTGCCCCATACTTAGATGCACGTATACAGTATTTTAGTGCTGATTTAAAGAAACAAGAGATTTGTAATTGGCACAGTTTTATTTGTATCTACTCCTGATAATAGATTATAATTACAGTGATGATGAGAACTGGACTTGAAATGAAAATGCATTAAGGCTGGCATCAACTGCCATTGCATTTCTGGCTGGCTCACAGCATGAAAAGAGCAGTTAGCAACATCACGTGTCAGAAGAGCTTCAGTTCAGTTTTGAAGACAGATATGAACTGTAAACATTAAGTGACTATTCATTTTATTAATACCTGATTTCTGCAGATGTTGAGACCCACCTCCCAACCTCTGTTATGCTCATTCCCATTTGCTTATTCCAACGGTATCCCTTTAAGAGAAGTTCCCCTATGCTGTAGCCAAACACTCTATTCCCTGCTGTGATGGATTCCTTCTTTTCCCTTCCTAATTGGAGCCATTTCATCAGATCGAATTTTGACAAAGATAGTAATTGTCATCCAATTTTAAGGCAATGACAAGATCAATATGAATTCTCAGATGACAAGTATTATTACAGGGCAAGCACAAAGAAACAAAGAAAATGAAAAATCCATGTTCTCGGGATCAAAACAGTTTGGGGCGCCCGCTTCCCTCGGCGCACGTGTGCGCGAGTCCTGTTGACACAATGGGCGCCGGGCGTGTGGCAGCTTGGGCTGGGACAGATGGCCCTCGCCAGGCGCAGAGCGGACCGGAACGAGCACCCAGCGCCTCAGTACGCTGCAGTTTCGGTAATGTGGGAGTCAATTAACTTGCCACCAAACAGGCTTGCGGGGAAAATTACCCAAAAGCTTGATCTCGGAGAATTCAACTTCTGAGCATCTTCGTGCTCCTTCTGTTTCTCGATGCCAGGACTAAATACCCACAGAAATCCTGGTTCTGTGAGGCAAATATTTTTGACATATTTATGTAGGCAGAAGTACTTGAATATTTTTAGGGCATTGCTTAAATGGGACTATCTGATTAGGTAATGACCCAAAGAGCCTGGATAAGGTTTGAAAGGGGATCCAACGTGTTCCAGCATCATTAGAGGTTGTCCCCTCGATAGTGGCTTGGGGAAGGATTTTGTCATCTATTTGCAGCTATTGCAAGATTCTGCTGTTTATTCCAGTAGTTCATTCTGGAGCAAGATGCTTCTCAAAGAGATTTTAAACAGAATTTAGCTCTTGTTCGGCATCGTCTACTCAGTGTATGTTCAGGTTACTCCTAAAGAGCTGCTATACATACATATATACAAACATACATACATACATACATTTTGCTGTCAAACCAGACATCCTGCTTTTCCCATCACTAAAATACACAAGCCAAAGGAAATAACACTCTTTTCTTTTGCAGTATTTATATTCAAAATACAGTTTAAGCGAAGAAGGGGATTTTGCCAAAATAATACATGGTTGTCGTACTAATTGGCAGCTGCAGTGGTAACAACCATGACAAGTTTTAGCTCTGTCCACTTCAAAGCAGCCAAGTCATTAAAGGTTTCCAGGCAGAGGATTGTGCTGTGAAGCCCTATAGACTATGTTAGCTACATCCATATCCCTGGATTGCTAAATACAGTTTTAGCCACCCAAATGCAGGTTCAGTGGGATTTTGATCCCTTGAAAAGGCCTCAACCAAGCATTGAAAAGACGTTCATTAGCCTCCAAAATATAAATAAAATATTTACAAAGAGAATAATTGACTTCTGATGTTTACTTCAGGCTATGGTTAAGCAGGCAGTGTCTGTACTAAGCATTGCAGTGACCACCTGCCACAAATGCTGTGATATTTGACAGATCCCTTTCTGCCAAGAACTATAATTCCTATTTAAATCTAAATAGGAGAGCCATGAATGCAGTTTTCTCATCACAAAGACGCGGATGTTAATCCCCAGTACAGAAAAATAAGAAAAGCCAGAACGTTTTATTGGATTTTATATGGAAGATAATTAAACAGTATTTCTTCTTTACTTGTTATACAGCATCCCATCAACATTCGTACTGAAATTTGTTTATAAAGAAAACCAGAAAAAATATTACATTTTTATGTAAAAGAAAATTAGCATTTTTATATTTTAACTTTCACTAGAATAACAAAAAGCAGGTAAACAAAGATGACCGAGGACTGATGAAAATACAGGAAAAAAATGTAAGGAGAGCACAACACTGTTCACATGCATTTATTTTCAGATTCTAAGTATGCAAAGAAAATAAATGTGCATGTGCATATGTATGTATCATATATATATTCCAGTACCAAATGGTTCTGAAAGGCTGAGCCCCCGAAAGTTAGAAAATACTAGAATTAAATGTGCTTGCGACGCCTTAGTTTGGCCCCTTTGATTGTGTAAACTGCCTTGCAGTCCTTAATGACACGAGCATGTGCTTTATTCCTTTTTTTTCCACACGCACCATACAAAATGGTGCAGTGTAGGCAGAAAATTGGCTGGGAGCATGATGTAATCTCCGAGCGAGCTGCTTTGCAGAAGCCGGTTTCTTCCCTGCCCACAGCCCAGCTCGGTATTTTGGATGTGCCCAAGGAAGTTATCTTAGCATGTTTCCCAGCAGGTGGGTGCTGCCAATCCGAGGATGCAGGAGAATGTGTCTAAGTGTGCATTTAAAGCGGGCTTATTAATAGAGGGGAGGCGGAGGGCGGGGGGAGCTGTATCCAAGGTTGCATCCTCGGTATTTAAAAATGTTTCAGTTCAGCCCGAGCTGCCATTTACTGCATTATGTGATGCATGTGGATTTTCCAAACAAAAGATGTTTATGAGGAGAGTGTATTTTAAGATTTCTTTTCATGACTGTACAGACCCCTCTCAAAGCAGATGGCCTGACAGTTGCAAGAAGACTATTCATAAGCCAAAAGTAGCTTTAAAAATTCTTTTTAAAAGACAGTTTGTTCTCCGTATACATGTACATTTTAAGCAGGTACTAATTCTGTTAGCAACGGCACCTTCCTTGCTTTCCAGCGTGTTCCAGATCTGACAGCACAAACTGCACATTCCCAGGCTGGGTGGAGGGAAGCCCTTTAGCAGCAGCAGCGGAACACGGGGCTGCCATGTCACATCAGCGAGCAGGGCTGCTCTCTGCAGCGCAGGCCGGTACGGGGGGACCATTAAAATTCACTCACTGCTACCTTGGAGTAATATTGGAGGTGCAACAGTGTCTCTTTTATGCTCAAAATAGGTTATATCCACAGTGAAAATGTTTACTTAGCATTTACAAGTACATAGGAACAAGTAGGATTAGCAAAGAACCTTGCAAGGACATGAATATATTTAATTCAATTTTTATTCACAGCCTTGACTGTTATCTAGCTGAAGTTGAGGTTCCTCAGGGAGAAAAACCAACTGAGAACAAAATAACTAAAACTGAGCCACTTGACCATTACTAAATTTATGTATTCTGGAGGAAATCTATTGGCAATGATCTCACTGCTTCATTTACTGACCTGTTTAATTGCCTTCTCCTGTGCCTCCCGTTTGACGGAAGAGAGCATTCCCCTATCGTACAGCTGGTAAATAAATAATGCTGTCCCTCTGGGGAAGAAAAATCCATTTCTAACCAACCTGAGCCCAAGGACGGGGACTAACTGTCCTTACAGTGTGGCAGATTGTTTGCTTTTTCTTCTCCTTATCCTAGGTAGCCGAGGTTTATTATTCACAGTCTTAATATATTTAGATATATTTCTGATAAAATTGCCTAATATACTGCAGCAGTGAGCTCTAAGGTTGGTTATACCCTGCACAAATGTTTTCAGAATTTTGTCTTTGCCTTTCCATGGGTATTTGTTCATGAGAGAAAACAAAATAAATAGCCCCTTCTCTCTACTTCTGTTATATCACTTTTTACTCTTGTGTTTTGCAAACTAAACAATGCTGGTCTTTTTAATCACCTTTTAGATAGAAGCCTCTTTCCTCATGTGTTTAATCACTTTTGCTGCGCTTCCCTGCTGCAGAGGTACGTACATATGAGCACATACACCCTGGAGCAATCAATAAGTTTACTAAAATCAGGTTTTAAGGCTTAGCGGAGGTTTGCTCTTTGCTCCCCAAACAATGCTTGTTCATCTTATTCTAAATTCACTTTGGAAACAGGGTCCCATGGCACAGTGCTGAGCTGTGTGTGCAGACATGCAAGGTAAAAAGTGAGGAACAGGACAGAGAGGGCAGGAGGACTTCATTTCACATTCCTCAGTGCGGGCACCAAGCTGCTCTTCACTGGCTGCAGCAGTGAAGCCCGAGACTGATGTTGGGTAAGAAATTACTTCTTCTGTGTGAGGATGAGTTTTCTTAAGTCCGTACTTTCTCAGACTTGGCAATTTGTATGATGCTTTGTTTCATCTTCCTAGGGCTCACCTTTACTCCCGCCTGCCTTTGTCCTTCACTCGCGCTCTGCGGCTCTGAAATGTGTCTTTGAACAGTGATAGCAGTTTCAGAGCCGGCGCTACAGCTCCGCTCGGCTCAGCCCGAACGTGAGCATAAGGGAGAAGTGTGAAGCTGCTGAAAAGCCTGCAGGGAACAATATGCTGTCAAGGTGGGACCAGCTTCTTTATGGATGAACAGTGAAGGAATTTATTTGCTATTTCTGGTTTGGCTGCCTGTTGTTTACTCTTACTGAAGATTTTCTCTTGTTTCTCCCTGGATCCAGAATGGTGTCTTTATATTAAAAATATATATTAATGTTTCTTAATGTTTCTTTCTGGAGGGTCCCAGAGACTCAGTCCATCACAGGGAATAGTCTAGGTGCACTTAGGCTGGCTGAGGACCAGCCCAAAGATGTCTTGGTTAGTGTTCCCCTCATCTAAATTTAGTCATTTACTCTAAGCGTTGCTGAGTCTTCTCCTGCAGTCAACAGAGAGAGAAGTCAGTTCATTCCTTCATAAAATGTGGGTCCAAGATGGGATGGTTTCTGCTGCTGAACATACTGTTGTTTCCACTGGCACAAAATGGGTTTAGACGATGAGCTAGGTGCCTTCATAGGCTGTAGGGCTGCATAACTAAAAAAAAAAAAATCCTGGAAAACTTGCTCACAGATCCTGCCCTTTTTGCCAATTAAATCACCGGTTTTAGTGTGAGCAGGACCACATATAAACAGTACGGAAGAGCTCTGGGGCGCAAGTGACATCCTGGAGACCCTAACAGGGCCCTGGCTTCCTTATCTGCAGGGCTTCACCCATGGGAATATTATGGGAAACAGTGTCAAGAGCCTCCCTGAGGACAAGGTGGACACCACCTGCTGCTCTCCCCTCCTCTGCCCAGCCATCATTCCGTCACAGAAGGCTATCGGGTTGGTTAGCTGGATTTCCTCTTTGTGGACCCATGCTGACTACTCCCTGCTGGGAGGTGGTCCTCGTAGGACTTCTACTTGTCTTTCCTATGCTTGGGAATTGCGGCCAGGATGAGCTGCTCCTCCGCTGCTCTGGGGATGGAGGTGCGGCTGACCGAGCGGTGGTTCCCTAGCTGCCGTCCAGCCAAAAGGGCTGCTGGCAGCAGTGGGATTCGAACCCACGCCCCCGAAGAGACTGGAGCCTTAATCCAGCGCCTTAGACCGCTCGGCCATGCTACCACTGCACTGCTGTTGGGCACAGAGTTATGTCCATGTAGGAGTGTGTCACACACTTAAAAAAGCAGAGGAAAGCTTTGATCCTCTGATTTACCTGATAGAGGGAGACCTTAACCTGCCCACGCTTGGGAACTCCTAGTGGTTCACTGGAGATCTGCAATTGTAGTTATCCTCTCAGTGAGGCTGACCATGCACATGGGACTCAGATGTTAGGGAGAAGGACACTCAGGTGATTCAGAGGGGCAACAGATACAGACTCTGCTGCTTAACGAGTAGAGTCGGACGTTCCTGTTGAAGCTGTGTAACTGAAGCCGTATTGAAGCTAGCAGGATCGCTCCCGAAAGACCAAATTGATGTACTTAAGGCAACCAGGAAAAGCTGCAGTTAGTCTCCCACCCATACTGATTACTGAAGCAATTGTGGTAAAAATTAGAATGGAAACATTTTCTCAGGTATTCTCACGCACTTCCTCAATCGGCACATTTAGGTTTACACTTGCGGTGGTGATATTTGGTCATTAAATAAAGTTTGTAATATTCAAATTGTGGTTTGGGAGATAAATTGTTGTTTTTTTCCCTCATCTAGTTATAGCCTATCTCCCTAAACCTCTTTTAAAAATAAAACTTAAGGCACTGAACTTTCCTTCTGGTCTTAAAATTGAATTGAATGTATCTTGTCCTTGGAAAGTTCTTCGTTAATCCTGTTTGTATTTTTAAATGCTATGCAAACATTTTCACTGTGGATTAATGTGCTGTTTCAAAGCAACTGCGGTAGAGATTTTAAGATTGTTGTTAATTCAGAGAGACTCCTGCCACTGTTCCATTTATTTTAGAAACTGATTTCATTCAGTGCCCTTTTGAGGCTTTGCACTAAGAGTTCTAAATGAATACTATCAAAGGCCATATTAAAGAGGATTGTATATAGTTGACCAGGGTTCATACCAGGGACTAGTTTTAGATAATGTCTTACATTGAAAATATGATTCCTCAATTATACCTCCTATTGCAAAAATGAAATTACATTGAATGCTTGGTCTAGTAGGCTTATTTCTTAGAATACAATAGTAAATGGTCGAATTCCTCCACACAGCATACTATATCTGATTAAAATAAATAATAAAAAAAAGATAAAATTGTGAAAGCAAAGTCAGTCCTAAGAACCCTGAGACTGAGTAAAAGGACAACTCGCACAAAGACTCTCCATTTAAATAGCCCTAATAATTCCAGGACCATCTGAACGCTCCAAGCGGGAGCTTCTGCCAAGTGTTTCTCATTCAGGACACAGCAAAGAAGGGTCCGAGGGCCACAATGAATATGCAGAAGCACTTAAACACAGTTGTACTATTCACAGTTAGTAATCAAAGTGATTTGCAAGCCCGTCTTACCAAATCTTAACATCTTTGTGATCACAAAGAAATCACTGATACAGTTGGGAGACTTGTGCCTGAGTTCGGTGGCACTGCAGCAATTCATTTTTATTATTTTTTTAAGTGTCGTCTTGTCTGCTTTACCAAGCCATAATGTCCATCTGATTTACTTGAAGAATAATAGTGATTTGCAGTTGCAGTGTTTCCCGGTTCTTTCTTTGTCTTCTGATGGGTGCACGAGTGTTACGGTGCCTGGGCTGTGACCCTGCGGGCGCACAAGGCCTCGGGCGGGCGGCGCTGGTGGCTCCGCGTGCAGCGGGCTGAGTGCTGACGGCTGCAGAACACGCAGACCGCTGCAGGGCTACCTGCTGTGGTGATCTAAACACTCTGGTTTTCTAATTCCGGGATTACACTGCTTAAAGAGACGTAAGGCTGATGAACATGTGCAAAGGATCTTATGTCCTTACATCCGCAGGGAGGTTTGTGCCTCTGTCCTGCTAGCATTAGTCATGTAAACCTCTCCTTCATCTGCCTTGGGAAGACTGATTTCCTTAGCCTTTGGTGTTTCCAGGTGTTTTCCATGTGCCAGCTGAGCTAACTCAGTGACTGCTTATGTGCATGTGGATTTATTATAGATTGTGAGTATATAAAACCATCTTGTGGACCCATACTTCGTTAGTAGTCTGGCCAGTCGCCCGCTACGGTGCTAATGGGCATAATTTGCATCATGGATACTATAGCTAGAAAGCAGTTGTGGAAGACAAGCTAGGAAGAGTGTGTGGAAGACAAGATGCAGAGTTTCACCAACTGCTTGTGTTCAATTCCTAACCTCCGAGTTTCCTCTTACCCAGGGAGCATATGATGAGAGGGCAGAGCACAAGACTAAGCACAATGTTCCCTGCTGAAAACTTGACTTAAATCAAAGGCTCTGACAGTGTTCGCTGCTGGAGAAAGCCAACTGCTTGGACTGCAGCTCTCGAGCTTGCTGGGCATGGACTTGCACCCAGAGACTTGTGGTCTCTCTTTCTTCATAGTAAAATGATGCTAAAGCTGCTGCTGAAAAGGAGTATGTAAGAGCAAAATGTTGGCATTATTTTCTTCTTTTAGCCACTCTCTTCCTTATCTTATTTGAATGATTAAAATGATTCTTAGGAACGCACAACTCATTTTGAAAGCCTGACCCAAGCACCTGTTGAAATTTTACAGTTTGCCAGAAGTAAATATTTTCATTTTTCATAAAAGCCCTGAAGTGGACAAAAAATATCCATGGTTTCTGTTGTTTGCCTTTGTAAGAAGGCTTAAACAGTCTGCAATCTTGGTCAATCTGACTTCTACAATTATGGAGAATTATGAAGATTGATGTTAGTTGCAATATATCTTATTACACAAACTAGTACAAGATGAATCTTCTCTTTTGAAATACATATTTCACTAAAACTAGCTTATATATAAAGTGATTTTCTTTCTTTCTTTTTCTTGTCAGATTGATAATAGACTGTGTAGGAATGTGCTGAAAAACACAAAAAGTTGCAGCGATTCAAATTGTCATGGCAATATCCAGATTTTTCAAAAAGTTTGGTTCTGTTTAGCTAGTCACTTTAATTTTCCTTCTCTAACTTGTCTCCATTCTCTCCCATAATGATAATTCTTTATATGACTGTCAGCCCTTTGCATTGTGACAGCTTAAATTAATGTTTTGATATTTCTCTCTTTGTAAGAATACAACAAAGAAGACAACTGCCAAGGATAGGACAGAAACTGTATGAATGTAAAACAGACAGTGTGCACCAATAAAGCCAGAAGGAATAATTTTCATTTTATTGCCTCATTAATAAGATTTTGCAACAAGTAATCCTCATGGCTTTGGGTTCTGTAGGCCAGTGTGGCCTTCTGCTTCATCTGGATCACAGCAGATTTTTTGCTGGGGGTCTTGATGCTTCTGTGAATAGTTAGCCCATTCAGGTCAGGGCAGTTTAATACCTAAAGAAGGCTGATCCAACCTCTAGTACTATATTAGCTGCACATGTAAGCTTTGGTGGATTAGCTTGTTTTACAATTGTAATCATAATAACTCTTGTTCACAGCTGAAACTCTTTTATAAACCAAAATCATGTCATTTTTACATACCAACTCTCCAAATGTTAAGAGGATCAATGATCAGAATTCCAAGGAAAGTGCAGGAGAAGCTGGAGGGATTTGGGTTAGCACTTAACGAAGGCTATGGTGGACAGATTTTGTTAAGGTTTACATCCATCCTTCCAACAGCTCCCAGAATCTCTCTTGATTTTATGGCCCTGCTATTGCAGCAGTGAAGTAATATAAGGAATGAAAGCCTGTTCAACTGGCACCTTGAGGAGATATTGCCATTTTCCATATATATATACAAATCCTGCAGTCAGAGACAAGAGAATAGATGCATGCCCGTGTTACAGTCCACTGAAATTCTGCTTATGTAAGGTTAAAGGCCTTTAGCAGCTTCATTCCTCTCTTAATGTCTGTTTTGAAAATCTCAACCGCAACCAGCACTGCCTTAAATGAAGCTTGACTTCAGCCAAGGCAGAGTTTTTAAATGCTCTTTAAAGAATCTTTTAAAAAAAGATCTGAGATATTGAGATGCGGTTTAATGTTTCGGCTTAGCTCAGGTTTTCATTACTACCTTCTTTCATTTTTATCATTTTCTGTCTCCTTTTTTCCTCTCGCTCATTCCTTCAGGACTTGGCCTCACCTGAGACAAGAAGAATTTAAATGCAAGCAGAACAAAAAATCAATTAATCCATTCTTTGTGACAGAAGCCACCAGATGATGCTGTTACTCTTACAGCTTCTTAGCATGTGAGCAAGATTTCAGTTTCTGAAGGAATGCTGCATTGTTATTAGTTTAGTTTTACAGTAATCCTTTGAGAGAAGCCAGTAGCAGAGTGTGTTTTCTGCTTTATTCTCTATATTAGGATGCAGTTCTTGGGACAAATTACTTTCCTTGGAGCTAAATTTCAGTGCAGGAACCTTTGTGATAACTACAGCTCCTACTGTCACAAGGTGAAGAAAAATAAGCAACTTTCACTTCCCAGACAGTGCACATAACTTTCTGTTTCATCAGCAGATGTACCAGATCCCCAGCTTGTGTCGCAGTGCAGGAAGGAGAACTCTGAAGAGGCAAAGGACACTCTACCTCAGTGGATGTGCTGGGCCGTATAAAGGAAGCTCTAAGAAGGGCACCCCTTGGATCACGGACCATCCTTTTGGCCTGTATCTTTCCATGTTTAATAGAGTGCTGGTCCCAGAGAGCTTCAAAGAATAGATCAGAAGTGTGAGACATCCTATTTATCTTAATGGACCACAAGTGCTGAAAGGTAGGGATGAAAAATTTAATACCAAATTTGTCAAATATTTCACTGCTGATGGGATCATTTTAGCAGGAATGACCAATGACAGTGCTTATCCATCAAATTGAAGGTTCAATATAAAAAATAAATAACACAGCAGATAGGGCACTGAGTGGAGGCTTCATTTATGCATTTTAATTAAAAATCTTGATTGTTTAAATGCAAATGAAGCAAACACGGAAATGCCAGTGCGCTGCATCGGCACGCTCCGAATCCCAGCGGGGCAGAGGCTTGGTTGAGCCGGGGATGACGACAACAGGATGCTGAGTGAGGGGAGCAAGAAGTCCCACCACACCTGCAGCAGCTACAGCCTGGGCCCTGTTTGCCTCCACCAGAGGAAACAACCCCCACAACTGCCGTCTGAGGACACTGAGAGCTCATGCCTCAGCCAAGCTCTTAATGGACAGGAATCTGTTAAACTAGAAAGTTTCCCTGGCAGAGACTTGTCAGTGTTCACATATCTCCAGATCTGAATTAGGGAAGATTGAATTATTCTGTTAACGCTAGGAGCAGAGGGTGAAGGGCTGTGTACTCACCTGAGATTATTTTTGCCCTTGAGTTTCTAAGCTTGGCTGCCATTTTACATGGAAGAAGTTCTGTTTACTTTTTATGGATTTTATAAGAAAGGACAAGCAAGCACGTACGAAAATCAAGCAAGCCTGTTACAGAACTAATGCACCCAGGCTTTGCTAAGCCAATTAAGCAATCAAATCAAGGTCACAACTGAGAGGGACTCAATAGATCAATGGGATTGAATGGCCAAAATTAATACAACTGGATATTAAATCAAAACAAGGAGTTTGAGGCTGAATTTGTTTTGTTAGTCTTTGGCTGGTGATATTTAAGAGGAAGCTGGTTTCTTTTCAATCCAAAGTCACAGCCAGCATTCAGCTCCAAGTTTATGCACATGGACAGGAAAAGATACAAGTGCTCAAGGGATATTTCTATCCATCAGGCACAAGATCTGTCTGGCCCTTCCCGAATGAGGCTGGGTTGATCTTGGCATGTTTCATTTAAGGGAGTACAGCAGCTATGGTTCTCTGAACAGCTCAGCTTCATTATTTTGTCCCTTAAATCTCACTGTTATAGCAAGTTATCAGCTTGCTCTTACGATTTTTCCTTTCTAGTACAGAGAGAAACTTTCCATGGAAGTGACACGGATGACAGCCAAATCAAGCAGTAACAGCTTTGGGGGGAAAAAATAATAAATCCAGAAGAATCTTTCTAATTATACGCAAGATTTGCAGAGTTTGGTGTTTACTTTTACGGACCTGTATGTAGTGCTGTTTCTCCATTATAGAGTGCAAATATGCAAGTGTGCGTTTGAGATAAGGCAGTATCGTCCTGGTATAATGGGAATAAAATGAAACGAAAGAGTTCAAAATGTTTTATTTCTTGAGATCCTTCACTTGTGGGGTTGTCAGCAGCTGTAACAAAGTTTCAGGTTGAATGCACCTTGCAATTCATGCCGAAGGTCTCAGTGATAGCAGCATAGCCAGTAACAAGTCTCTTACCACCTTTTTGTCTAGATTATACAGTCATAAGAAGGAAAAGCTTTATGTCCAGAAGGTGTCCATGCTGCTTGGAAAGAAAAGCTTTCCTTCCCATTATGGTCTTACCTTTTTTGCGAGTCCTGCTCATGGTGACAGAAGACCACGTCTTGCTGTTGCCTAATGGAGGAGGCTTGGTCCATGCGGCCACCAGCATGGGTGCTCACCAGCACGCAACATCTCCAAGCTACCTGCAGGCATATGTTTGTCCAAAACTGAGGTATGGAGAGCAGATTCTGGCTTAATTTAAAAAAATACAAACAAACAAACAAAAACTATGGTGAAATACTTTAAAAATAAAATTAAAATTATTCCTTTGTGAGTACTTCCATGGCAGTGAATTCTTTAGCCTGCATTAGGGAGCTAATGTAGGTAAATTCATACTCTGTCTTAAAGCAACACTCTGCTTTTATTGCTCCGTCAGGGTAATTTCACTCATCATTAGTGTTTTTCTAGGTCCAATTCAGACGGCTCGCAAGGAGCCTGTGTTCTAAAGGAGCACGTTTTGTCTCACGTGAGCGTCAGCGAGAGGACCGTGGGAGCAGGGAACTGTGATCCTGCTCCGGCTGGAAGGAACCCCGAGCTGCGGCTCGTGGAGCATCTCCTCCCGCAGGGAAGGGGCTCTGCTCCACACGCCAGGCTGCACCGTCCACCTAGCCCTATGCAGCCACATCCAGGACACCGGCAGGGTCATCATGGTAGGGCCTGGGTGTGAGTCTGAGCTTTATGTACGGGGCCAGAGAGGGAGGGAAGGGAGCCAGGGGCTGCTGAGCAACGTGTGCGAGTGCCTCTTGCTCAGCATGAGCAACGGGGTGCAGAGCCAGGCCTTCTGTTTGGGCAAAACCCAACAACGCCGCGGAATTAAAGACATAATTGAGGTTTTGGCAAAATTGCAACGCAGCTGCCCAAGGTCATCGCCAGTGAAAGTAGCCGAGGAGGTTTACACAGAAGATGTTAATTGGATTTTCGTTTTCTCTTTAGGAAGGTTGAGAGCTATCGGATCTCACCACGCTACATACTGCATGAATATGTCCAATGACACCGTGAGCTGATTATTGTTCGTCCTTAACGGCTTTCCATCTCCGTAACAACGGTATTAGCATTAATATTGTGCCCAGGGCTCTGAATATGGATACTAATGGAACTCAATCAGCTCTTAAGGAACAAAAGATCCCTTTTATATGGCACCCGATGACAGTTAGAGGATTGGATTAGCAACTTGTCAATCCCTTGTCTTGCAGCTCTTCTTTTTTTTTTTTTTTTTTTTGATACTTTCTTGAATGATTGGATACTGTATAGAATTCCATTATCTGAAAAATTAGTACAAAAGATTAAGTAAAAGTTATGGGCTACTCCCTCCTGGCATGATTAGTCTAGATTATTTAACTAAGTAGCCAGCCTACCCCTAATTTAAGTGCTGAATTTCTACATCACAAAATGCTATCTATTCTCATAAAGGAAGCCCAAAAAAAGAGCAAGCTCAATTGCCAATTATGCTTCTTCCATGAAATCTCTTCTATCCCCTTCAGGAGAGGCTTGGGTAAAAATATAATTGCAGTGGATAACGAAGCTTAAGAAAAGATGCAAATGAAAAATGTTATGTGTTGGCATCTGATTGATCCATTTGAAAAGGAATAGAAGGGGAATTTGATGAGCTGGTAAGGAGCTGATAGTTTGTTTTGAAGGAACCCGGCATTTTTAACCTGTGCAGGGTGCTGAGCTATAATTAAGAACGGCAAGTCTGTGAAAAATCTATTTAAACTCCTGACAGCTTCTCTACATTAGCATTTCTGACATCTACATTCGCTCTGGCAAATCACTAAGGTGATATTTTTTTCAAATTTATATTTTTATTGGCTTTCTGCATATAATAACAAAGTAACAATGATGTTACAGCCTGGACAGGTCTTTAACTCAAAAGCTCTGTACTTACAATGTGCTTAATTAGCTGCCTGATTATTGTTTTATTCTGAAAGAAGTTTTGTAAATGCATTTTCATCTATAAAGCATCTTTAAAGTGAAAGGAAGTGTTTGATTCCATTAGTTTGGGAAAACTATAGCTAAGCCTGGATTAACAAAGCACTGTGATTAACTGATGTCAAGATACTCATCTCTGCTATTTTTTTTTCTCTAAGATGGTTGAAGAACTGAATAACAAAATAAATATTTGGGTGAACTTCTGAGTTATATGCGTCTTTCACATTAATATTATTCTGTAAGGGAAGAAAAAGGCTCAAAGCTGGTAACATGAATTTAGGTATAATATTTTAAAACATGCCAACAATCTTCCTCAGATTGTAAAGAACTTTCAATAACATTTAAGTCAGACGCACTATGCATGTGTTGGTTTTAATTTGATAGCAAAGAAATACCATCATTAATTAGAATGCTTTCAGATTAGTGTTTGTGTTGCATAACTCAACATTTGCCAAAGTTCAGGAAAGATAAGCGCTAAGTAGAAATTATTACTTTGATAATGCTGCTACATTTCCTCTCCTTATTTTTAATATGACTTTTTAATTTGGGTAATGAGTATATATCACCAATCATTGTGAAAGCCTATTACCAACACCAACCAATCCATCAACTTGAGTTAATAAGTTACTTTATTATAAAAATTGGAACTGGACTGGAATTGGAGCTGTGGAGGACCAAAGGAAAGTCAAAAATGCCTCCTTAGCAGATAACCTATTTTCCTGCATGCACCAAGTGCCACTTGTATTGCAGGAACTTGTTTCCCCACTGCTGGAATTCCGGTGGTTGCCATTAAGCCCCAGCTCGAGACTCATTCCGCTGCAGGGCATTTGGAAATTAAATGCTCAAGGAATTAGGAGAAGACGGTCTTCTCCCGTACTTAATTTTCCTGTGTATTATTAGCAGCAGCCTCTGCACTGCTAATGCCCTTCTCCCACTGTGTAGGCATGAGCTGGCAAGGTCATTTATTTCTGAACGTGTTTACTGGAAAAAATGCAGTTGCATCTGAATGATTGTTTTGGGAAAAATAAAAATCTTTGGATGAGTCATAAGTGAAAGAAAAAAAAGGTCATTTGAGAAGATTTCAGTAGGAGAAGAAATTGATAAAGAATATGGAAATGCATTCTAATTAGAATGAAAAGTTTGAAGACTGCACCCTGTAGTGAAATTAGTGTCTGCAGCAGACAATGCTCCTCATTAACAAATCGGAACCTCAGTTTTATTACACTTAAACCAAGATTCTTCACTGTGTCCTACCACTTAAAAATATGCATCAGTGACCACGATGCCGGGGCCTGTGGTTGTTCTTAACCCTCTGCGCTCGTGAGTAGAAAGAAACTTCGAAGGGAGCATGAGCAGAATGAGGGATGCTGCCAAGATACGGGGTGAATTATGCTGGAATCGAATCTGCCTTTGAGTGGGGAAAGAATAATAAGGACCCTGCCTACTGAATCATGGTAAACTGCAGCATTTATTTATTTTTAGGGCTGTTTTATCTGGTGACAATGCAGTCATTATAGCCCTTTGTTGTTCAGGTGTGCGCTTACATCCATTGTAAAACCATAGCCTCAAAAAAGCATCAACAGCAACGCTTTCAAAATCAGCTCCTTGAAGCAATCACAATCCCAGTCCCCCCAAGTCTTAATATTTTCTCTTTATTATGGCTGGTACAGGAAGGAGAAAAAACAAAACGAGATGGGGAATGAGCAAACATTCAAAAAAGTGTACATCAGAAGGCTTTTATTTTTTAATAAGCTCTTGCTTTACCACTAGCCTTTGCCTGCAGCTGAGACGTCCTTGGCCCTTGCAGGAGCCACGTTCCCCATGGCCCTGGAGGAGTCGTGGTTACCCCAGGTGTCACCTCAACTCCCACCAGCTCCCAACTTCCATGTGGCCAAGGTGCCCCTGGAAAACAGAATCACTCACGGAAAAAACAAAACCTTTTAAAACCCCAACAGCCCAGTGACTGCAAACCTAATATAGACCGAAAGTAAAGCGTTCCGAGTCAGTAAAATACCTTTTCACGTTTCCCAGTGGACAGCTCCCCTGAAAAAAATCAATTATTTGCACACAGATTGGTTCAAGAAAAGGAAAGAAACAGATTTCCATTTTCGAGCAAAAAAAGCGTTTCCCTACAGCGTGTCAAGCAGCACTTTATGGTGCACGCAGCCACGTGGGATGGAGGTGCCTGGTGGCAGCTTGCTGGCCATTCACAGCCCCTTTCCGGCCACCGCGGGGACCCTTCCCTTGCCCGCAGCGCTGGGCTGGATTCCTCCACAGCAGCGGCAAGCGATTAGGGTAAATTTTCTCACCAAGCAGGGATGTTTTTCTTAGCAGCTTTGGCCATAGGGAGTCGTGAAGTGCTGGGGTGGAAGGTGCCACCTAAGCACCCCGTTCCCTGCAGGTGAACAGGCGCCAGGGTTCGTGCACGGGCCCGTGCAGCGCACACGGGGCTGGGGAGGGCTGCAGCTGATTACCGTCACAAACCACAACTTGAGACAGCTCTAATGTTTGCAGCTGGAAAGACTTAAAAGCTGTTTGCCTCTAATCTCCCTCCGACAATCAATGAATTGAACAGTAAATGTTATTAGACTAATTTACTGTTCATCAAGAGTGAGAAATGAATAGAATAATTTAGTATTCATACATCCAACTGTGTGACATATGTACAGATCAGTTTGAAAGAAAATGCTATATTAGGGCTCCAGTTCTCCTCCCATACCTTTGCTAATTCAAATTTATCTGCCATCTGGGAGGTGGCGCTGGATATGCCCCGTGACAGAATGACCACAGCTTGGGGACGCGTCTGCTGTGGGGCACAGAGCAATTTGCTACCTCTCCCTCTTCGTATTTCCCACTGGGGTCGGCAGTCACGAACTGTGGCTCTAAAGGAGGCCCCTGCTAATTCTCGCTGGTCTCTGTGGGCAACATTTACCGCTTCTTTATGGGCAGCTCCCGCAGGATGCTACAGATAATCACGCTACATCTTGAGCATCTCATTTTCCTGCAGAGGCTACACGGGGTGGTTGGGAGTTTGGAGCGTGCGAGGAGGAAACTGGATCACTTGCCTCTTCCAGTTGAAAAACTGGGGTAGTGTTAAACATTCAGAAATGCTGAACACACACATTTCTTCAGAATTCAGCTATATTCATGTGGAAAGAAGTAAAGGGGGGAAAGAAAAAATAGCTAGTCCTCGATGGTCTCTGAATTTATATTTTTGGTATCAGGAGGGGAAATGATGATCTCCTGGCCACTGCAGGTTTGAACACAAGCAAAGCACTGGGGAAAAGTAGGCCAAAAGGGCTGTCTTTCCCACCAGCAGGACCTGTGTTACCTGCTGGAGTGGCGCCAGTCTCTACTGGTGGTTCCTGGGATCCAAACCTGAGGCTTCCTGATCCTTTAAGAGGTAGGGCATCCTGCTTCCCAACCGTCTTTGACCTTCCTATTGATTCCACTTCAGCTTAGCACCATTTTCCTGGAAGCTGCACCAAAAAGAAGCACTTTCTTTTTAGCACAAAAGAAATAGCTGATAAGCGCACACAGACAACTTCTCACTTCAGCAGAATAGCCGTTCCAGCACCTCCAGAGATCCCACAGTTTTTGTTTTGATAAACAAGATGCCATCTACCATCTGCCATGTCCCGTTGCCTCTGTCAGGAAGTGTGGGTTAGAGAATTCTTCCAACTGGAAGAGGCTCAACTGTCTCTGCATTTCAGTGGTATCCCTTTTGTATAGTCCAGAAGTTCTCAAATTTAATATTGAAAAGCAAGTTTAAAAAAAAAAAAAATCTGGCCTTGAAGAAATAAGATCAATTTTGTTTAAAAGAAAAGGCAGAAAGAAAATACCAACAACAAAGCAGAAATCACATTTTTATTTTTCCTTGCTATGTGCATTTTCCCAGAACCTGGCAATTAGGCTCATTTTAATCCTTCCCACACACTAACATCAATAAGAGAGGTCCCTCCAGCCAAGTGTCACTCCCAAATAGCTTTCTCAGGATGTGTCCTTTCATCCATACAAAATTTAAGAGGTGCTCAAGACAGCAGTATTCCTCAGGAACAAAGCTTTCCTCCCAAGTTCTCACCTGTCAGTGCTCTTTCCAAAGTCAGTGCTGCTCCAGCAGAATTTGGCCTTTGGTATGAGCAGTGAAAGGGATGAAGCAGAGCTTGCAAGCCAGGCCTGGACCTGCCCCAAGGAGCTCAGGTGCAGCTGGGACCCCACAGTCCCAGTTTTGCTCCTATAGTTGACCCTTAGGTGCTGACTCTGAGCCGAGCACGATGACTTTTAGTGAAGTATTTAGCAAGAAATTCTGCCGAAACCGGTCTGCAATCATATAATTACTGTAGGAACAGAGGGATTGTGATCCTTTTGTGCTGGATTTGAGGGGGAGGCAAACCGAGAAATGTGCTCGTGCCTGCGTGGAAGAGCAGCCGCTGCCAGGAGGGACATGGGGTCGCTCCGCTCCTGGAAGGAGAAATGCTGGAGCGCGCCGGGTAGAGCCGACGCTGCCTGTAGTTGCAGCCAGCTCCGGTTTCTGTGCAAGGAAGTGTTTAAAAAACAGAATCAACACATCAAATGATGTGTCACGCAAGTTTTCCATGTCAAGGAAAATAGCCTAGGGCTCTTCTTCCCACATTTGCTGCTTGACAGCTAGACAACCTGGTCCAAAAATTTATTCTGGGCTTTAATCGAGAAAAACATGCTGTGATCTCTTAGGTTGAGCATCACAGTTTTTGCAGGAGATTACAGGATTTGGTAGAAAGAAGGCACTTGCCCCTGTCTGTGCGGTCTGTGGTCACTGTGAGGATGGTGCGTGTTTGTGCACTACCTGCTGAACGAGTGGAGATGCTCTTGTTGGCCCTGTCATCTCCATGCAGCAACCGTGCAGCGTAGCGGCCGCAGAGCCCGTACTCAGGCTGTGTTTCCTTCTGCAGATGCTGTTGAGCATCCAGATGACCCCGGGTGCTGCATTAATTCTGTACTGGTTTGGGTTGGTTTGTTTTATTCTATATTCTTGTGTTTAGGATTACCTTGCTGCATTGCTATGCTGCCTCCGCAGACCAAGACAGAAACGTGCAGGACGCAAGGGCACTCCTAGATTTGACTATTGTTCACAAATTTAGGGTCCAGATACACTTTCCAAGTGACCAGAGTGAGATTTTTTTCTTCATTCACCAACTATCCTTCCCCTTCCACTCCGTATAGCTATTTGGAAGATGTCTTTCTGCTTGGGTTATAGCGGAAAGTTTACCTTTAGTTAAGGGCAGCAACGTGAATGTAGGTTCAGCTGACAGACCCTGGTTGCTCCCAACTTAAAGTGGATTAGCAATATCACATGCTAATAACAGTCTCCTTCGCAGGTTTTGGGGACTCTGTGTCATTCAGGACTCTTAAATGAACACTCTTTTCTGATGAGAGGAAGCATAAAACCTAGATATGAGCTAGGGTTTAAAAAGGAAAACACAAACCACAGCCCTACACGGACAGGTTTTTAGGCCAATGTGCAATTTCTGTGACAGGCAATATAGTTTTCTTGTATATATAATAAACCCCAGTAATCAGGCTTGCTCTGAGCTGCCACAGCCCACACACTCCCGTGGTGCAACTCTGGTCTCTCTCACTGATGTGTGCTATTTCTGAACTAAAGCATAAGGTTTATCATCCCTGCTGTTCTACCCTGCAAGCAGGACTAAAAAAGGTCGACTACTGTGTTAAGGCAGCATCAAATTACTGTAAAACAAGTGAGAGACTGCAGAGATATATGGTGAATCTCAGCACCTTCAGTTTTCTTTCAGGTTTTCATTCTAAATGGGTCACCAACTGTTGCACTGCTGACAGAGCCACGTCACGTCACAGTCCTTCCAAATTAATATACAGTATGGATTTGTGCATGAAGCCTGTTTGCAGCTGGCCATGCTGAGGAACACCTGGAGTGCTTTGTCTGAGCTGTGTAATGAGCCCAGTGTCTTAAACCAACTTCCAGGCAGTCTTGGGGCTCGCTACAATAAAAAGACAATAGGAAGTATGCAAAACGATGCAGGGGGTAATAGCATTACACCGACCTCTGGGGTAGACACATGAGAGGAATTAGGCCCTTCCTAACAACCGGCGGTGTCCCCAGGCCATGCTGGAGTTCCTCAATACTTGCTCCTACTGAAACGCGTGTGCAGGACTGCGTGTGAGCACGCTGCAGCGCTCAGCGCGGTGTCGCTGACAGGTTGCGCGGCTGCGTGACTCAGGCGCTTGGTCTGCTTTTAATTATTTCCATTGAAATCCAGGCAGGGCCCAGGCGCGTCTGGCCTCCGCGGAACGCTTCGGGTTCGACTCCGAGCCAGACTGATGTAAATCTGCAACAACACCCCGAATCTGGTGGCGTCATGCGGTATTTATATCACCGTGACTTAGATTTTGCCCCAGCGTCTCCGGAATGACGGAACAGTTTGATTCTGTATGTTCCCTTCGGATGAAAGAGCAGAGAACTGACCCATAGCATCAGCGAAACTGCAGAGCAGGTTTTTTTCCCTGTAAAACAAGGCAGGTCTCGTCTCTCTGCAGGTTTTGAGCCAGAAGCAGGGCTGCAGAGGAACCACGTGAAAGCCTGTGCTTTGTGGAGCCCAGGATAGAAGGTGAATAAGCCCCTAAACATTTGGAGGCTGCTGGTCGCCTTGGGGAGGCTTTGGGAGCTGCACAGAGCTGAGCAGAGCACAGGGACAGGCAGAGGAGCCCGTGCTGCCCTGGCCCAGGCGGGCTGGCCCTGCCATGGACGGTGCCAAGGTGCAGTGAGGAGCATGTAAGGACATGCAGAAAACCATGAAAAACCATGCAAGGAGCGTGCAAAGGCAAAGCAGAGAGCTGCAGCCCTCACAATAGTGAGAAACAAGTTAATTTCTTAGTAATCATTTGCCAAACAACACATAACCAAATAGAGCTGAACTGTCTACAATGCATCTTTGGGTCCTTAGGGCTTTTTTTTTTTTTCCTGTTTGTGGTACACTCCTCTGGCACCCAAAGGCTACTGCATCCTGCGGAACAGCAGAGGAACAGAGTGATAATTGAACAATTAACAAGTGATGTCATAAAACAATGTACTTAAAATGCGCAGTTAAAATAACTGAAGCACAAAAAAGATGTAACAGAAAAAAACACGCACATACACACAAAAAAAAATCATCCAGAATAAGTCTCATGTAGCAACTGAAATATGCAATTTTAAGAAAAAAAATAGCACTAGAGTGGTTAAACAGAGATGGGGAATAAACCAGCAAGCAATGCGCTAATTTGCTGAAAAATACAGTAATGTTGCAGAAGAACTGTTCTCTGTAGTTAACCAGTTTGGACCATAAAAGAGTCCTTTGGTGGCTCCCCGTGTCATTATTTGCCACCAAGACGCTGCACTGATGGGCTCACAGGGGATCCATGGATCCGCAGTCAGAACAGCGAGCAGGAAAGCGGTGGTCCCGCCGGGCTTTTTGCCTGCAGAGTTGTTAGGATCCATGCTCATTCCGTAAAGAGCAGAACTGCGTACAATACTGCACTCGGAATGACCCCATTAGGAGTATAATCTTCTGCTACGAATTAGATGTTTGGAGGGAGGGAGAGGGGGAACTCAGGAAAGCCAAAAATAATAATTAAAAAATAAAACAGGCCTGTTTTTGACAGGCATGCTAGAAATGCAATTTTTAGGAACCTGGCCTGCTGCCTGCAGCTCTGCTCCCGCCGAGGCTGCAGGGGTGACTGCACGGTGGTTCCTCCAGGCCGTGGTCCCAAGGAGCTCCCAGGTAGGGAAAAGAAGAGGAAAAGACATCCAAGGGGCTGCTCAGTGTGGTGTCAACCTGGGCGGCAGGAGCCGTGAGGGGACGTGCAGCCCCTACCAGAGGTTGTCATGAGGTCCGCGTACCCGCACCGGTGTTCAGCCACAGATCCTCTACTCCAGCTTCTCTGCTTCCTTCCAGCACTTTTTCAGACTGAAGATGTGAAAAAAAAAGACTTGAAAGTGTGAGGAGGCAGACGTGCTTTCCAAGAACAACCGCTCCTTGGCCGATGCACAGGAGCTCGGCTCATGCATTGCTGGGGATGCTCGCAGCCTGCTAACTGCTCTGGAAGCCTTTCAGCCCTGCTGCCCGCGAACGTGTTAGCATTCAGTAATAGCCTCCGCTCCCCGTGTTGCCTTTTGGTTAGTTAGCAGCAATTCCGCGCTTCGGAGACACGGAAAGAGGAGCATATGTTTAAGCAGTAGCCAGCTCCTGACCTGTTAAAACCCATGGGGTTTTCTCAGAGCATCCTGCCACTGGGCTGGGAAGGGATGAGGAGCGGTAGGGATGTCCATGCCAGCTGCCTGAGGAGCAGACGAGGTTTCCAAGAGTGATTTCTGGATAGGGCGGTCCGGAGGAGATTGCTACTCTTCCACTGTTGCTGACCTGGTCACTGGGAAGGAGGAGTGCGAATTTGATGGAGTAAAAGAAGAGGGACTTGAGCTTGAGACAGAGGGGTGCTGGGCTTGTCACATCCATTGCTTCACATTTCCAGATTCAAAGGGGTACCTTTTTCAGTGCACTTTGTGACAAAAATATGCAAATCTCATTAGAAGTCAAGAGAACTTAATGGTAAAATCCTTTCTGCTTTGTAGTTCTTTTCTAAAGGCTACAGTTTAGTTTGGTTGCCTTAAGGTTACTTGTTCACCTGCTCATTTCTTTTTGGATATTGTAGGATTCTCTTATTTACTGCTCAAGCAATTCCAAAAACTGCTCTACTGACATTTCACGGTATTTAGTATTGACCAAACACTACATGATAAATCTTTATAATACTCCGGAGAGACCATCCAGGGAGCAGTTACAAATACATACATTGCAGCATGTTGTGTTCTGGGTTAAACGAAATATAAAGTAGCATCACCATCCTGGGTACTAATGGGGCTATCAGTATTCCATCTCCCTTCAGCTGCAGGTGTGGTGGTTGCCATTAAGACATCAGCGTTTGTCGATCGCTGCTGATGGTCGCTGATGGATCGCTCTTCCCCCAGGTGTGCAGCCGGAGCTGGGGAATGCGGGAACGCCGGTGTCTGCCCCATGGACCGCTCAGAGCACCCTGGGAATGGTGGATACGTCTCCATGGGGTGCGGACTGGCACACTGCTCTCTCTCAAAACAGAAAGACACTCCTTATTTTTCAACAGAAGCCAGTTATCCTTGGCCACGTTGAACTGCATCACTTCCACGGCTGCCCCAGTGATTCTCTCTATGTGCTCTGATGTTGGATTACCAATGGGAGTAGCTTGATTTCCAGATGTGACCAAGACTGTGGCATGTGGATGTTGGCTGCATTATTGCTGTTCACCCAAGTTTGTGACATAGAGACTCCTGAGCCCTCGCATCCCATGTTGGGATGCTCGTCACAGTAGGACACTGCCATCCTGAGTGTTACACGGAGCAGAACATTTTCAAGCTTTCAGAAAGTTGCAGATTAGTTTTGAGTTTGGGGTGATTTATTGCCAAGTTGATTTCACCATCATTAGCTTTTATACGTTCAAACAAGGTTTAATTTTGTTTGGAAGATGCAGACGTGTGTACCGCTAGATAATACCCTGTTTATTTTACTGACTAATTCATCACTTAAAGTGCAGGACTATAGGTTCAGAGACCAAGACTTATGCACAGTCCCATACCCCTAAATCAGGCCAATAAAAGTTAAATTCACACTGTTTGCAAGCACTTTATGCAGATGGAAAATGTCACCTTGTCTGGAATACTTTATGGCACAATGCAGAAGCAAAAAGAAATCCCACAGTGAGAGATTAAAAAGCTTCACTAATGCTTAGCTGGGAGGCACACGGTTCCGCGCTGCCTCCTCCCCATGCAGCGTGTCGGCTCTTCCAAGGAGGAAGCAGCCCCTCGGGAAAGGCCGCGTGCATGCTCGCCTGCCCCGAGCTGCAAGGTGCATTTTAAGCTGACCTTACTTAAGGCTCAGCCTGGCTAAACCGAGCTGGAAGTGTAGCTGGAAGCCCAAGAGAAACCAAGCAGTGCTTGGCCCTGTTGCACAGCAGGATGCTCAGCCTGGCCGTGGATTCAGCCACAGGGAGCTCAGGACATCCTCATTGCCAGCCCTGTTCGGCTGTGGCACCTTGCACATGCTAAAGCAAAACCAACAGCCTCCAAAGCCCCATTCCCAGGCGGCTCCTGCTCCCGGAGCAGCGGCATAGCTGGTGGGTGCAGGTGATGCTCCTCTTGCCCAGGCTCATCCGCACCACGAAACCACCAAGAACCAGCCCTGATCCCCCTGCCAGCACCTCCAGAAGCCTTCGCCCCTCCTTGCCTCCCTCCCAGCGCTCCGGCGGCTCTGCCAACCTTAGGCGCAGCATTAAATGCTCCGAGAGCGTTTTTACGGTGGGGAAGTGGGGACTGTGCAAACAGCTAATGGGTGTATTTCAATTCCCTATTAATTGCATATTTATTACCCGGCTGCTGGAAGGAAACGTCATGTTACGTTGATTAAAGCTTTGCAAGCTGTACAGTAAATATTTTAAACAAAAAAGGTTTTGATCTCTGTTGCTGTTGGGAAGGGTGGGGGGAAAGCTGCCATTAGAGCTGCTATAATTAGGAAGCTCCATTACAGGCAGCATTTCCCACAGGCTCCACAACATGCTCCGTATGCGCACCGGCATGTATTTAAGCAGAATATTATTTTATCCAAGTGTATGTATAAGTGATATATATATTTATATATATTGTGTGTGAGGGAACAGGAGAGAGCTTGTGCTGCTATCTCACATCTTGCAGGCGGGCAAGATAAAAGATTTATCCAAACAGCAGGAAGGAAAAGGGGGTCTACGTGCCCTGGCTGAAGTTTGGGGGTTAAGTGAGCAGACTGCTAAGCCGGGCTGCCCGCACAGCGCGTCTGACTGACCAGACCTGGCCTGTTCGTGGTTTGCCTTGGAAATAACAAGTCTCTGCAAGGATTCTTCTGGTCTCCCACACTTCAGGGGTTCAGTGGTGAACTCTATGTACATGGAGATGTAGCTGGGCAAGCTTCTGTAAATGCTACCAGATCCGCTAAGAGATGACCAGCCACACACGTCCGGAGCTTTTCCTCCTAACCATCTGTGCGAGGTTGTCAACATATTACAGGCACAGAGATACAAGAGAGAAAGCACTCCAGATTTCTGACACACCAAATCAGCCTCATCTTTTTTCATTTAGCTGCTGCTCACCTTCCACACAAAAAGGACTTTACAAGGAAGAAAAACAGCAGAACTACAGGTGCAACAGATGCCCAGCAGAAATTTTGCTTCTCTGCCCCCTTTTCAGGGGGTTCGGTTTGTATGGGTTTGGTTTTGGCACTGCCCTGGCACCGAACACCCAGTTTGCTGCATCCCATCATGGCCATGGGCTGCCTTGGGCTTTTCAGCTCAGGTGATTTCCAGGAACGTAGCTATTTTGAATCTCCAAACTAGCCAATTGTGAAATACCCACTATTAAATACTAAATATTGGGCCGCTGTGGCCTCTTGCCGCGGACGGCATCGCTGCCTGGGCACGGGCCAGGGCAGCTCCCGCGCCGCGAGCTCCACCGCATCTGGCAGCGATTAGAGGAGACATCCATCACGGGCAGCCAAATGAGCGTGGAGACCTGCCACAGGACAGGACAAGCTAAAATGACACTAATACAGGAGGGAGAGCTCCAAACTAATAAGTCGAGTGCTTCATAGCTTGACCTCGAAGAGTCGTGGCCAACCATAAGGGCGTCTTGAGGGTGCTCGAGCAACCAGGAGCAGGACCTGCCCTGGAGCCAGGAGACCTAAGACAAAGCTGTGCCAAGCTCTCCTCGTTTCACATACTCTTCAGTGCCCAAATTCATTACTAGCTTCATGTCTGATTTCTGTGATCCTCAGCAGCATCAGCTGTGGGGGACGGGGCGCTCGGAGCACGGCAGATGGGAGGTGAGGCACCCGCACCATGGAGCAGGGTGGGATTCAGAGGTGCTCACATCTACATTCAAGCCCATCTTCAGCTTTTAGATTGTGTTAGCAAAAATGTGGTCATTGAATACAGATGTGCAAATACGGAATATTGAATTTCACTGAGTAGCCCTTAAAAACACTCTGCTGTGCTGCATCCTTGTGTTGTTTTCCCTGAGTTCGTGGGATCTTCACAGGCAAATCAATGAGCAATTTTGGGGAGCAAAATTTGTTGTCATCTCTTACCTCAGTATTTGCCTCAGCTTATTTTCTACAGTGGCTCTTCTTAGAGCTGTGTGATTGTAGGAGAGGCAGCAGTTATTAACAGTGAAACAAGTTTCGATCTCTTATGGTGGTACATAAAGGCTTGAAAGGGTGAACCTTCAAAGGCACAAAACGCAGAAGGCGAAACCAGGAATTATTCAAAAATTTTTTTCAACAAGGTTTTTTTGAAACCCATTTCAAAATTCAAGGGACCTTATGTTTGATTTTTTAAACAAGATTTGGCAATGCTAAGACTATATGAACCATATTTGCATCTCACTGATTTCTGTGAATGAAGGGGCAGGAGGAGGGGGTGTGGGGGGGCTTCCATTTGGCAAGCCCCAATGCAGAAAAAAGAGAAATTAAATAAACAAAGCAGGAACAGAGTACTTTCAAAAAGAATCAAACAGCATGGACCATTAATGTTTTAAGAGATAGGAGCTGTATGTGAGCCAACCATCCCCAAGATATTTATTCCCTATCTTTAAAACAGGGAATTGCATTAGAACAGGTAGAATCTTTCAAGGCAGGGAAAATTTTTAAGGGCACTCACCATACTTTAAAGAAGACTTCAAAAAACCATCTCCAGCGCTGAGCTGAATAAGTTGGAGAGATTTGTAGGTTACAGCAAGGGAGAGTGATGGGAATACATATGGAGCAAGCTGCACGGCGCTGCTTCCTGCAGTAAACAAACCTCCCCAAACTAGCAGGGCGAGATGCTGCTCGGGAACAAATGGCTTCACATCTAGAGGTACTTTTTTAAAGCAAGACAAGGAGCTGCGTAAACACCGGTCCAGGGCTATAAACTATTGTTGTGCTAAAGCAGAAAGCCAAGTGGTCCCGGCCATTGCATTGGTGAGGAAGAGCATAACTACAGCCGCCGTTCTTCACAGACGGAGCTGTAGCCTTGAGGAACTCACCCCTGAAGGCTTTGAAATTAAAAATGATGAAAAAGAAGAAGTTTTCATTACAAAGGAGGACAGCATAACACAGCTATAGAGGCAGAGCTTCAAACAGTGCTGCTTTAAATCTGCAACAAAGCCAGCAACTCCACGGGAAGAAAGCAAACGGGCGCCTCTATTCATCCCGCACCATCAAGGGCAGCGTGCGCTCGGCTGTCTCTGCATCCCGGTCCGTTTGTGAGAGTGAACTATTTTATCTCGAGCAAAGAGACATTATCATTAATTGACTTGCATAGTGCTTTCCGCTAATGGCTGGGTGCTGTAAAGCAGAGATACTGTAATCAGGCCGAGAGTTTGAAAATTAGCAAAGAGTGCTGGGCTTTATTTCCCTCTGAAAGAATGTCCAAGGGACATCCCTGAGCACCTGACACCTGGTAGGACTGTGCGGGAGCGATGGGCAGACTTGGGCTCCGGGTCTCGTGTTTTGCCCCAGTCTGCCATGGTCAGGAGGTGCCTGCAAGGGGCCAGCTGCTTCCTACTGCCTGTAGCCTCAGCCCGCCTGTCCCTGAGCCCAGCCACACAGATCTAACGCTACCTCCTAGTCCTTGCAGTACTGCCCCACCACATAAAGATGTAATGTAGCTATTTTGAAGAGCCATTGGGCTTTTTGTTGAGGTTTTCTTATTATTTTATGGTGAGGTCTTAACATCTCGGTCAGCTCTCAGGGTTGCATCAGGGATGCACTGAGGGGTTCAAAGGCTTCCTTGCCTGCCCATAAGCAGGGGCTGATTAAATTTAGAGCAACCCCAAGTCTTCTGTAACTGAATCTTGTTTCTTCTTACCCATTACATGACCTAGCAAAGAGCACCCCTAGACCAGCACTCCTGGGAAGCCTCTAGCCCAGCTTGGTGCCATGAGGAGCAGAGTAGGACCTGGTTTTTGTGCTGCCCTCGTTCCAGTGGACGCAGATACTTGCACCTTGTCTGCTTCCAGGGACACTGTTCCTGCCTTCCCTAAGGGCCAGCATGTTCCCAAATAGCATGAAAGGTCTTTAATATAATTTAGGATCAGGTCCCAGACACTCCATTACTGAGGAAACGCTTAACTAAAGTTCTGCTTGTAGTAGGAGGTCACAGGAGATTTATCTGAAGGGTTGCACACAGAAAGAGCAGACAAGCCATTTCACAACCTCTAATATCCTCCACCTTCTTGGTTGCTCTGTTGAAATGCCTTAAGGGATACGTTTTACAGGAGCTCAAAAGTGAACTGGAAACTGCTTAGATCACACAACTTATGCATTTTAAATAGGAGTGTAAAATACTGTGCTCTACAAAAGCACACTCTTGTATGAAATGATGTACACATGCTTTGAGTAGTGATACTGGAAAAGTTGCAGGAAGCACAATAGGAGGAAAAAAACCCACACAGCAAAACAAATCTGTGACTTACTGAAGTTTATGATTAAAATTTAAAGACTGTTCAAGTTTTATTCCCCATAGCTGCTGCTCCCTGGACAAGAAGAGACAGAGAGAGACTGACCTTGAATAATTAAGCTGGTCTGTGGCACCAGATCAATTGCTGGTATTGGCAGAACTCCACAATCAGGCATTTTGAAATGCAAGTGTCAAAGTGCATGTAACTACGGGGCTTTTGGTGCAAAGCAGCCAATATAAAGGAGAAGAGGTGAAGATTGAGAGAAAATAGATTGTGGAGTTTTCAGTCCAGCTGTGGGGGAGGGATGGGAAAAGTTTCCATTTCCGAATTCTAACAGGGTAAAACTTGCTGCTGACAGAAAGCCAGCATGTTTTTTTGCTCATGTAACCTTGTAAAAGTTACTCAAAGGAAGCTGAATCTCTACTGCGTGACTTAAATCCATCACCAGCTTTGGAAGAGACTCTGAGCAAGTGCCAGTCAGCAATTTAATTGAAAATAAACTTTCTAAATCCAGGGAGACATCGCTGTTCAACATGAATTGCTGAGCAATCCTGAAACGGCTTGAATCCAGATGGGCATTGCCAGGCATTGGACATTGCCTTTGCTGTTTCTGCACTCTCTCTTCATTCCTTATCATAGCTCAGACAGCACCGAGACGACCCACTAAACTGGGACATGGTAAATTTTATATCACCCCAAAAGGGCTTTGTATTCATTTTGGAAGCCATATGAACTCCTGCTTAAACCTCCTCCCAGTCCCTTTCACTGCAACCTCTTGCGTTCCTCCTGCTGCAAGGGTCTTACGTGAAGAGCAGAAGCAGGTAGATGAGATGATCATTGCAGTCTTGCAATCATTGCCCTTGATGCTGGCAGTTTTCCTAAGGCTTCCTGCTGGATGCTTTTGCCCAAAGCTCAAGACATTTTAGGTGGTCTTCCACTGAAAAGACAACAGATACCAGCTAGACATGATATTTCACATAGAAGGAATTGAAGACCTATACAGCCCTGACCAATGTTTCATTCTCCAGCAACGAGGAAGGTGAAAAGACATTGGCATGGCCATCACAACACATCGGAGAAGGTTTTTTGTTGCCTCTAGCAAGTCAGGCTCCTCAGGGGCTGCCAGAAGAAAGAAAACTTGTTAACAGGTGAAGGTGGGGACACAGTCATCTCATTGCCGGTCCCATAGATTTTATGGCAAGTTTCATTGTGCCTGGCATTTTCTAGAAAGCTCCAAACCATGGAGTCCTGTAATAAGACATCACCTTCTATTTCATTTTTTACTTTTAGAGCTCATAGTGAGTTACATTTTCCAGTTTTTGTGAGTATATCCTAAGGCATCAAATTCCAGGAGGAAATCAAAAGCAACCCAGATATATTAAAAAGAAAAAAAAAAAAAACTGAATTTGAAATGATCCTCTAAAAGATTTCCTTTTTTTTATCAATACACAGGGTGGCCATTTCGTTGGCTCAGAAGACCTGATAAAATGAAATCTGGGGCAATGAAGAAAGAGTCATCATGGACAGCCTGTAGCCATGGGCAGGGAAGGACGGGTGAGTCTTCCTCATCTTCTCCCATCCCATGATCACTCTTCCATTCCGCACTTACTCCAGTGTGAATATAAAAGGAAATGGGAGAGAGTTAAGAGAGCAATAAAAAAAAAGACAGAAAAAGAGAGCAAACGATGAGTTTCTAGGGACTTAACGGGCCGGTTGCAGCACCGTCTCTGTTCTCCTCCCCGCTTATGCTGGTGGCAGCACATTACAGCCCTGGGCTGACTTTGTTCTCCTCTTCCCGTGTCGCGGGCGCTCGGTTCACGCAGCTCCGTCAGCGGAGTGGAAAGCAGCCGGCAGCCCGGGCTCCCCTCCACAGCCGAAAGGCTTTGAAACTTTCAAAGAGCCCAACTCTTTCCCCACATCTCCGAGTTAATATGCGCCGACTCTGCTCCAGACGCACTCCATTGTAAATGATGTATGAAATGAAATCTCTGCGCGCGCCTAATGCAGAGAAGAAAGGCTCTGTAGGCAATGCTACAACATTCCCGGCTGAAAAAAAAAGCAGCAAAACCTCAGAATCCCTATGAACCTCCTTTTTTTTATTTTAGGTTGTTGCTCTTCAATGTTGGTGTTTTGCCTTTTTATTTTTTTATTGAGAGCAGGGATTTGATTTCAGATTTCACAGAGAAACCCAAACCACTTAAACCTATTTCTAAGCCTTTTACAGTGATTGTGAGATTGTGCCCCGTTCCCTCGTTGGAGGGAACAGCAGCAGTAAACTCATTAGTCCCACAGCCACTGCTCAAAATGAGAAGAATCGCTTAAAACTGGAGGGCTGGAGTAGGCTGGGTGCTCAGGGGGAGGCAGGCGATGTTAAGCTTGATCTGGATTTGAGACCTCCTTCCAGTTTTATATGACTCTCTCTCAAACCCAGACTGTGTCAGCAGACTACAAGGGGAAACGGATTACAGCTGACTGGGAGCTGCAGCCGGCACAGAGCCGGGAGGTCGGCAGCGCGAAGCAGCAAATGCACCACGGGCTGTTTGCAGCGGCCACAGCAGATGACAGATTAGTTAAGGTCAGAGGAAAAAGGCACCAGAAGGGAGAGCAGGGAAGGTGACTGAGACATTGCAGGAGGCACGGGGAGAGTATCTGCCTGTGGTGAATAATGTCTCATACTTGAAGCCTTTAGTAGAAGCTTACTCTGCGCTGCTCAATATCAGTAGCTCCTGGGCTCAGTGCAGGTTTGGGACCCATTTGTATGGACTTCGTGGTCTCCTCAGCCTGGACAACGGTGCCCAGATGCTGCCTGCCCTTGCAAGCACGACCCAAGGAGGGGAGCACGTCTCGCTGTGCTCCCAGCGCTGTGTCCCAAGCACTCGTGGGCACTGTAGCCTGTTTTTATGTCCCTGCAATCGCTCCCGCACGCTGCTGGCTGCCGTCACAGCGCTGCCCCAAAGCTATGCTAGGCTTTGCAAAGCCTTAGTAAACTTCTTGGGATGACGTTTTTATAGCAGACAGATGAGCTACCTTGATGGATTATTAGAAACCATTAGCCATCATCACCACACTCTACATCACTAATGAGTTTTAGGGGCTTTGCTTTAATTTTTGTTTCCCTTTTGTGTGTTCTGAGCAGCAACTTTCCGAATGACAAAACAAAATGCTTCAAGGCAACAGCTGGAGCTTGAAATTAATAATATAAAGCAGTAGAGTTGATGTTCAGATCTAGAATCCTGCTAGCAACTGTTTTTGTTTCATACAGCAGTGGTGCTGCAGCTGTTGTAAGCATCCTGGTGTGCACAGTCATTTTCTGGTGGCCACACATGGCTGCAGCAGGGACATCGCTGTCCGGAGCAGGCAGAGAGCAGGAAAAGGTCCCTGGGCTTCACCTGTTCAAAGAGACACTGAAAAACAGACAGTTCCTCTAGGTACCACCCAAATCAGTGACAAATAACAACACTTTCTTGGTGATAACCATGCTGCCCTGGTTTTGTGCTGACCACTCCAGCTGAGCATCACTTTCCCTGATTGCGCAGTGCATTAATCAGCCCTTGCAGAAACCAGATTTGTTGAAATAACACAGAGACAGATTGTTACACCTGCAATAAATCTGCCCCGTTTAGACATAGGAAGGTAAAAATCTGCATGAGTTCAAATTCTTTAAAAGCACAAGCCATTTCTTCTAAAAGAACTCAAGAAGCCCTAAAACCCCAGAAAAGGCAACCAGCTCCAGCATGAAACCAGATACATTTGACCTTCTTATTCCCCATTATTCATGAAGTTAACAGCAAATATATCCATGTTTATCTGAGAATGGCACCATTATTTCATAAAGCTGCTTTATTTCCCTTTCTTTTCTTGTATTGGAAAAATTCCCTGACATAAACTGAACATTTACTGCAGGCAGATTTTCTTCTCATTGTTCAAGGATAAGATGTGAATGGGAACGGTAGGAGGCCGGCTATTCTCTAGACACATAAAGTAAAAACGATATTTTGAAGATCAAAACCAGTAGCAGGCATTCAGCCACTTCCATTATGTGTCTTCACATTATTTTGGCTGCAGACAGGTGACAGCAATACATCACATCAACCCATTTGAGCAAAATAAGATGCAACAGTTCTTAATCAGACTCTGTGCAGGGAACATATAAATAAGAGGAAAGTTGACCAAATAATGAGCAAATCTCAAGTTGGTTTACTTGAACTGTGATTATTATTATCATTTTTTATATAATAATAATATTTTGTATTTCCAGCCTTTGCCTTATTCTGTATTATTTTTGAAGCAGTGCCAGCTGCTTTATGAAAAAATATTATTTCCTTCCTAGGACTTTGACAGGGACAAATCTGACAACTAAATAGCAAGGGTTCTTCTAGCTGGGTAGCTGGTTTGTGTAACATTTGGGAAAACTGAACTCTCTCTCCTTACTTTGCAGATTGTACTGTTTGGCAAACTCCTCCAACGAAGCCCGTTCGAGAACTAAACCACCAGGAAACACACAAGGTCCTTCCCGGCTTGCAAATTCTTGCTCTTTATTCAAGGAATGACCATTTCTATGACAGAAGCATCCTTCCTTGGGTTCCTACTGCAATGGAAGCAGCATCGGGGTGATGCTGCTGCAATAAACATCTCAGGAGGCTCTGCCCTACACCCTGTTAACTGGGCGCTCACTGCTGTGCCTGTCAGAAGAGCGTTTGCTCTTTGGGCAGGATCCTACCCAAAACCGACCCGCAGTACCTTGGGGTGCAGACAGCCCTGATGCAGGCTAGCGGGCTCTGCATTTGGAGGTCAGGAACCACCACTTCATGCTCTAAAAACACATGCAAACAAAGCAGATCAGCACTGAGCTTCCCGCCCCTTGTGTCCTTCCTGCTGTCCATGGAGGGATTTCACCTCCCCTGGAGGAATGGGCCACCAGCACCCACGCAGTGCAAGGTCCCTTCCACAGCAGCACCCGGGTGCAGTGACTGGGCCACCACCCTCGTGTCACACACATCATGTCCCATTGAGCCCAGAGGGCACTGTGCAATTATACCGAAAACCTCAAAAAAGGTTTGGAGCGGGAGAGAGGCACCCAGCAGCTTTACCTTCAATTGCTCCCCAAGCCGGTAAGCTCCACGGGCCTTGCTTTGTTATAGTCATCCTAATAATAATCATTAATCAGTTATTTAAAGTCATTCGCATGGAAAGCTATGAGCATTTTTTTGGGAGCGAGTATAAATCAGCCTTATAGGCAGAAGAATAAATACAGGGAGACAGCTGTACAGATCACACTGTCACACCAATCACAGCTTAAAAGCACACACTGTAAATAGCAGACAAAATTCACCCCCAGTGGAATGCCATTGACTGCATAGGCTGGAATTGCAGCAGGGATAAATTGGCCTATCAAAAATACATAAAAATTTAGAAACAGAATTCAGTGACGTGTGGGAGCGATTTATCACAGCTATGTCACTTAAAATGACATTATCGCTAGAAAACCCATTAAATATTATGTGCTCTGTTAAGATTCCTAAGGGGCTGAACAACAAAGGAGGTGGCTCCGGGACGTGGGACACAGGGGAATTTGCCCCCGACCAACCAATAAGTGGTCAGAGGAGGTGTTGGGTGCCACGGCCAGAGCCCAGCCCAAGGAAACCAAGGTCCAAAGGGAGCAGGTCTGCTCGGGCTGGTGCGGGGCTGGGACAGCCCTCCCGGCCCCAGGGAGAGGTGGCCCCGCGGCTTGTGAAGGCACCAGCATGAGCAGTGTGATGGGAAGGCGGCTTCGGTGCGGCTGGCTCCTGTGCTCTCCATCCTCGCGGGAGCAGTAGAGTCCATCTACACACTGCGTGGCAGGAGATTAGCGATTTCTGCGCCCCGACTCGCGGTTTGTGGTGCTGCAGCGGCTTCTCCGTCTTCAGCAACTGCAGGCTGCAAAACAAACCTTGCGGGGGGCGGCAGGAAGGGGAAGCAGACATCTTCTCTGTGATTGCGGCAGTGTTAGCGTGATCCCAGACCCTTAGAAAATGATCGGGCTGCTGCATAGACCGCCCATCATCAGTAGGAGCCAAACATGTGGTGGCGTCTTAACAGCTGAGCACGGTGTTTAGCTACAGGAGGAGTCGTTAGGTTCGGTGCACGGTCTCATCAGGGAGCATTGCAGACACGTTGTGTATCACAGTGTGTATTTAATGATAATAATCATGTTCTCATGGAGATGGGTTGCGGGATGCTGCCCTAGCCGGGAAGTCCCCAGTCCCAGCAGTCCTGCTAGGGGACCCAGGCTGCTGGTGGTGCTTCTCGAGATGGCTTCACCACGGTCCAGCTCCAGGACGGGGCACGCAGGAAGGCAGATGGTGCCGGGCGAGGGCATCCAAGCCAATTCCGAGCGCCTCAGACTAGGAAGAGAGCTATTTGGATACAGAGCCAGGCTGATGGCAAAAAACAAGAACAAGCAGCTATTTCTCTTGAAAACAACAACAAAAAAACAATAATAATAAAAAAAAAACTTGCTAAATTGCCTTCCCAAGATTTGATTATAGCAGATACTGGGCAAGGCAGTGTCAGTCACAAAACATTTGTGGGAAGCAATTTTATTAGGGATATCAATATAAATAAATAGAAGGATTTTTCCCAGTGTGCTTCCACACTTATTTTGAAAAGCTCTTTTCATTATTCTCACAATAGACGCTGATAGTATTCTTCCTTTCTCTTATGAGGCAGCCGTGGTAGCAGCACATAACACACTGGCTTCTGATGGCACACTACTGTGATTTCGGCCAGCAGCTTTGATAGTTTGCTCTTCTTATTATTTTTTAAAATTGTTAAGGGCAGCAGGTACACCGACGCTCAAATAGGAACATTTCCCCTTCAGAGACATCAGCAGGGATGTGTGATACCAGCGTGCTCAGAGAAACCCTGTATCCTCCACCTTCTGCCACCAGCACCGGAGACCTGCAGGATGCAGCAGGATGCCTGGGCACGGACACTGTAGCACACACATCCAGGGCACATGCAGCCTGGGATGCCCACGGGCATTTCCTTGGTGCAGTCACAGATCTGCACCTAGTGCCACCACGTAGAGCAGGGCCAGGAGGGACCCATGCACATTTATGTCAATTGAGGTGTTGTCGTGCATTAGTCAGGTGATGTAAAAGAACAATAATCACAGCTTTAGCTGTGATAGTTAATGCATCATTGCAGCAATCACTTGGTATAGATTGTTACAAAACAGACATATTAATCTTTTCTCTTTCTTCATGGAGCTGTAAAAATAGGAAGCAAAGACTAGACTCAAGAAAAGAGTTACGTGTCTCATGACCGCTTTTACCCCTGAAAACCTACTGTTGTAGCAGGAGCAGCAGAACAAACACAAAAGGTATGGCTGCTTCTTGTACTTCTCCTAATTGATGTTTTTACACAGTAGCGTGTCTAATCCCTGCCTTTTAAAGCAAATTTTATTAAAGTTGTTTAGCAGTGCTGCATTGAGCAGTAGCTGGTATGTGCTTTTATCCATTTCTTATTCAAAAATCCCAAAGCACTTTCCATGCATCAAGTAGGTCTCATAGGAAAGAGTTTTATCCTCATCAGACTGAAGGGTATATTGAAGTAACAAAATATGGTGCAACTTAAATAATGTCATATATGAGCAAGCAGCAGCCCTGGGAAGAGCACCCGTCTAACCTACAGTCTTCCCAGCATCAGTCTAACCTGCAGAATGCTTTTTGCTTTGAAGTAGAGCCATGCAGAGAGAAGTATTGTTTCTTTTTACCTCTCTTCACATCCCTCCAGACCACACCTTATTCCTGCAAGAAACAAAAATATTTTGGAAACCACCAATTTCTTGGGAGAGATGCAGAGAATTTGATTTGCTTCCTAGCTGTTTGCACTTCAGGTCTCTAGGACTATGACATAAACACAGCCTTTTCCATCCTCTCTGCTGTACAGGGCGATTGCGCATTCCTGCCGTATGTGGCTGTAATAGGAGTGCGGCGTCGGGTCTGATTTCACACTGGCACAGCGAATTGTGGAGCTGCCCCTTGGGCTCTTGAGGAAATGATTCGGGGCAGGAGTGCTCTCTCCCCCTTCACCCAGCCTAAACGCTGGCTTCGGGTTTGGACGGGCACTCGGTGTGTCTCAATCAGCGGTCCCATCAGCTGGGCAAGCACATTTCTCCCAGCTCCAAGCAGTGAAAACGCTTGTAAATATTGTCGTCACGCAGCCTCCAACTAGTGCTACCTGCTGTTGGCATCCCAGAGCACTCAAAATAAGACACATCTTCAGTGTGCAGCACAGATCGCATCAGACCAGTACATTCCAAGGCAGCACTACAACACGTGTTATTCCTTTCGTAACCTAATTCTCTCTCCAAAACCAGACATATCCAGGCAGCTCTTGCATGGCAGACAACTACAACCCATTAGCATCCAGAGATGCTTTGAAATATTAGTGAATCGTTTCCATGCCCAATGGATTATGCTTTTAATCAAATACAACCTATGACTAGCCTGAATCCCTAGGCCTTATTTGCAAGTGGAAACATATCTGACTGGTATTCAAAAACAGCTTAATCAAGAGGTAGCCTTTGTATTTAAGAGTGAATAAAGATTTTTTTCCAAATTCTGGTTGCTAGCAGTGGATAAAAGAAAACTGTAAAACATTAGTAAAGACTGTACAGTTATGCTAGACAAAAACAGCATAAATACTGTCATAGTCAACGGGAGGGCTTTGGATAAGAATCTGCTCACGGATTACATTTCAGAATCAGGTATTGAGTTTAGTTTTTAAAGAATTCAGCTAGTAAGAAAGAAAAGGCTTCAGCATACCCACAGGACTGATAACATGGAAGATTAACCAAAGAATTTTTAAAATTACTTTTTAATCTTGACCCGCCACCCCTTTGTCTTCATCAGTCCTACTAGTCTATCTTCCTACCTCACCAGCTTGCTAAAAACTGAGTGTAAACTGAACATTGAGCATTTGTAAGCTAGGAGGGTAGCTTTGTCAATAATGAGGACTTTTTTTTCCCAAAATTAGGAATGAAATGTCTTTATAAAGGAACAATTCAGCTTCCCTATGTGTAATTGTATAGGAACGCAGTAATGACTGCAGAACTCAAAGCAAAATGTTTCTCTTGATGTGAACAGAGTCCCACACAACACATCTGATACTAAATCAAATTTAGCCATCACGTGCTGATCGCCTCTTGCAAACACCTATACATTCATGCACACCTATACGTATCTAGCCACAGACCAGCTGTCCATGCCTGTCTGCCTACCTACATTAGAAAGATCTGGGGGATGCTCTGCAGCTACATTTATTGACACAATCCTTGGAGTGTTGCACCTCTTCTTTTTCAGCATTACTGGTGTAATGCAAGATATAAAACCCTCAATAGATGTTCTAAGTTTGTATTTAATAGACCTGGAGGCTCTGAGTGCCTTTTCACAGATTGCATTCCAGCTGTCTACTGATATTTGAATGTGCAGGTCCTGGTTCCATGCTGTGCAAACAGGCAGCCTCCCACGCATCCTGTGTACCAGGAGTAATTTATGAGTCTATCTATGAAGGAAATAACAGTGCGCTAAGAAAGGGTTATGTAAAGCTCCGAGATTGAGAAGTAGCTCAGTTAACTGAGTACAACTTCCAAACATCACTGTTATGTTTCAGCTGATTTACAAATGCAGGAGGCCTTCATCTAGTGATTCATATTCTTTCTGAAGCAGACAGGGGGGAAAAAGAACTATAATAACTGTCTCTACATAAATCTCATGTCACTGAGAGGCTCCTACCTTGAAACCTCATATTCATTAAACATCTTTTGCAAATTCTGGTATCTGAATTGAACTGCAAGTCCCAAGACACCATGGGCTATTCCAGTACCAACCAAATAGAGAGAAAAAAAATAAATAAGAGGCCCTGGCCATTTTATTTTCAATCTCACGCCACAGGGATTTCTTCAAAATTGCCATTTAATGCAGATTCTCTTGGCAATGTATGGGCAGCCGCATAATAAGAACCCAGGCAGCATCTCGCAGCCAGGGGGGCTGCTGTCCTCCCACGGCCTCGTGCGCGGGGCTGCCGCAGCCCATCCAAAGCCGCAGAGATGCAGCGGTTCGGGGTTGTTTCCCCTCAAAGAGGAAAGGAGGAGGTGAGTATCGGAGACACTTGTTTTGAAAACCTGTATGCAAACCATTGCCGAGCACAGCTTTGCAAACCTGACTGGCAGATAACGGGCTTTGCCAAACAAAACCTTCCATAATGAAAAAGTGCTTTATATTTAGCAACCGCTCATCAGTTTTCAATCGGAAACGAGACATAAAATGCAAAAGTTGCAGTCCATCCCGCTTAACAAGTTCAGCATTATTTATTTAATGTCCCTCAGAACATGAATATTTAAAGATGAAGATGACCTCTAAACCGAATAGTGACCAAAATCCATATGTGCCACCTCTCCACCCCGAGGGCAAGCTGAGCGTGCTGCTCAGCTCAGGGCAAGGAAATTAGAGCGGAGGTTTTGGTCTTTCATCACAGTTGTGGGCAGCCCAGGACCCACACCAAGGCACTGACCTACCAGTCCTGGTAGGGACGTGTCTACAGACCAGTCCCCTCTACCATGAGGTTGGAGCTCCTCGGGCAAACGAAAGGGATGTTGGATGCGAGGGGACTGAAATTCGGGTATGGGATCCCAAGGGATGCAGCCAGTAGATGCAGACTGTAGAATGATTCCAATGTTGACCTGGAATAACAGATCAAAAAAGGATATTGCATGTGCTTGTTTTTGAAGGTATTTCTCCATGTCAATATCAAATATTTCTTTACTCAGAAAATGAGCACTTCTTTTTTTTCTCTCTCTTTTTCATTTCACCGTTCCCAACTTTCTCAAGAACATTATTAAAATGTTAGGCACCTTTTTTTTTTTTTCGACAGCACTTCTATGAAAAAATCTCAGGGGAGAAAAGATCTACAGGAGAACACTGATGGTTCTCTTTAAACCCCACAGATCCCTTTGATTTGAAGACTTCGAGACAAACCCAGCTGTGAGTATGGGATTTTGCTGCAGCGTTCCAAGCCGATGGAGGTGGCCTTGATGGCTCCTCTGTGATTTTGTGAGCGTTTTGCAAGGGCCACAGAGCGGATGCGGCCGCGCAGCTGCGGCTGCACCGCGGGGCCCGGGCGCCGCGGCCGGTGCCAGCAACGCGGCAAAGCACCGTCACCATCACGCAGGCCAGGGAAGTGCAGGCAAATGGATCCACGTGGATCAGCCTCATCTGGAAATTAGAGATAGTAATATTTCCCTACCTCGCAGGCACATTACAGGATATATTCATTAGGTTTTTTGAGGCAATCAGAACATCACCACGCGGAGTGCCACAAAAAGCTGCCTGTGAAACGTGTCAATCAATCAGCTCATCTGCCAGAGCAGAGCTCTACCCTCTCTCCTCCTGTCACGCGAGCGAGACATCCTGGATTTAAAAGCCAAGGAAATGTCTGCCATTTTCCCTAGTGTTTTAGCCACTGGGACTCAAGCTTTGCCAACTGTTAGCACCTAATGTTGCAACCAGCACATTTCAGCTTCAGCCTGTGAGATTTCTGGCATTTCGCTGAAAAAGATGCCGCACGCCTAAAAAAAGCACTTTGTGCAACGGAAGCCGCTCATGAAAAAAAAAAAAAAAAAAAAAAAAAAAAAAAAAAAAAAAGGAGATTCACACCCGTTTTTCACTAAAGTGTATTGAAAGCAAAAAAAAGAAGAAGAAAAAAAAAATAAAAAGGGAGAAAGCAGTGCTGGAAAATTCCCCAGGGAAATGTGGGCCTGCCTGGTGCCACAGCAGCGTGTTAGCATGATCTGCCTTGATGTCTCGCTTGTAGAGCTTGGACCTCCACGCGCTCCTCCATCTGGGCAGCAAGAGGAAGAATTGCAGTGACTGCTGCTAAGTGACAACGTTACACAGCCATTTCCCCTGCAGGCAGGTGAGTCCAGAGCTGGTCAGCGCAGGGATCCGTGTCCTGTCCCCCAGGGCACGCGCAGCCCAGGGTGGGAGCCAGGAGGCAGGTTTCTCGTTACAGGCTGACACGAGGCCAAGCTGACAGTTGCATATCAGCTAGGACCTGATGCAGACTCTTTATAGACTAATTAATCTAGCAAAAGATTCCTGGGCAAAGGTTGATGACATTCACTTCAGGATAATTTTGAAGTAAATAGGAGGATTCAAAGAAGAAGAGGAAAAAAAGAGAGAAAAAGAAAAAACTGTTGGGAAGAGCTTTTTTCTGAAGCATAAATATAGCTCATTTCCAGACCCCCTCCTCCACATATCAATTAATGAAGCAAATCATCCATCTGAATCAAAGATGTGGGAGAAAAACATAGTTATCCATTTGAACTACAAAAAAAATAACGGATTTAGGATGAAACATATAATTAGCCTGTAGGACTCTCTACTGTAGACTATGTAGGGAAAAAAAACATTCAAAGGGGACCAGACGGCTCCAAGAGTAGGTGCTGCTGCTCCCCAAGGCAGGGACTGTGGCTCGGGAGATGCAGGAGGAAGGGGCCAGCCAGGACATGTTACCTGATGCTCGTGTAGGACCAAAGTGTCTGGCCCTGCGGATTGCGACCACGAACCTCCATCACGGTGCCCTTCTCTCCGTCCCCGAGAGCAGCAGCACCGTGCACGGTGTACAAAAGGTTTTGTTCAGTGTCCATGCTCCTCTAATTGAAGGTGGGCAAGAGGTGCTGAGCGCGGCTCTCTCCACAGGGCCCTCGTGCTGCAGGACGCGGAGCTGATGAGCTCCAGCTGGCCCCGGGAAGCCGCCTTCCCACCAATTAGCTGTGTTACGATGCTCTACAATCTCCTCGGAAGCATCTGGCACTGGCCACTGGCAGGCCGGGCTACGGCAGGAATCGTCGCTCTGCTCCGTTGTGGCAACTCTGATGTTATTAAAGCTTGGACTGAAACGAGGAGTTCAATGTCAAATATATAAGCCTTGCCAAAGGCTCAGCAGATGCTGCATACACAAACACAAAAACAAGGGTTAATATTACTTACTCTGGACCAACTCAATTCAACTTTCATAGATAAATTGGAAAAGCATCCCTTAACAGGCATCTTTTTTTCTGAAGATTATCACTTGCATAAACATGCAATACCGATGGGTCACATCTGAAAATCCCTCCTTATTATTACTATTTATTTGCAAATGCAATAGCTGCTAGAGGCCCCGGGCAGATCGACAGCCCCCACTTATCTTCCACCAAGATTTGGACGCCTGCCTGACTTTAAGGATGTGTTGCACTGCCGCTAGCCACATCAATGCAAAAGCGAGTGCAAAATGCCACGGTAGGGAGCCGGGAGCGTTTTCATGCAACCTTGCCCTGCCGGAAACCAAGCCAAAACACAGAGCCCAGAGAGAAAATCCCTTGGCTTCACCCAGGCAGCACCTGAGTCCCCGAGGGGTTGGCCGTGTGCTTGGGGCTGCAGCTGGAGAGAGCCGTGTCTGCCCGTGGACACTCGTGCTCTCGCAGGGCTCTGTTAAAATCCTGCAAGTTACTTGATCACGACTCCAAAAAATATAATAAATAAATAAATACGTAAGATTTCATCCCAAATAAGACTACTGTGACTAAGTTAGTTGCTTCCCTTCAGACAAGATTTAAGCTTTTTCTCCCATCCTCTGCAGTCTGGCTCCCTTTTGAAGTTAAAACAAAGGAAGGTTTGGGGGCTTTTTATTTAAGAAGGGGGAAAAAAACTTCTCTGCTTTGAAAATATTTTTCTTAGACAATTGCTGTCTCAAATTTTAACAAATGCTCACTAATTTGCACCTTGTTAAAAAGCCAAATGGTAAATTTGATTTTTCTTTTCTTTCTCCCTTTTTTTTTTTTTTTTTTTTTGCTTAAGAAACGCACTGGCAGTTCCTCTGCCTTTCTTTGTCTTAGTGGCAGAAGGAAGAGTCTTAAAGATATCAAACTACCAGCTCCATTGCAGATTTCTACAATTTGTGATATAATTTCTTAAAAGGAGCCATAAGGCCACTCAGAGGGAAAAAAAAACTTTTAAAAGAAAAAAGAAAATAGATTTTTCACCCATCTTCTTGCAGATGAAGTAGATGGGACTAAAAAGGGAATTTCATTTGAAACATTGTACTGCAGCCTCAGAAAAAACACCAGCGAGGTGTCTCTGCTAGAGATTTCATTCTAAGGGACCAGACAGCAGAAACCAAGAGACTTTCTTCAAGGACAAAGAAAAGAGAAGTATTGAAAAAGATAAGCTTGCTTTCAAGCATCCTTTCCTTTTTTTTTCTTTTTTAATGGTGATATAGGCAGAGACGTGGGGTTTTGTTTTCCCGAGTTCTGCATGTTTAAGGCACGCAGGGCCGGGGCAGCAGGCAGGGAGATGCTCTGTGTGCGTCTGCTTGCGACGGCGCCTTAGGAATCCGAGAGGGCTTTAGTGACGGAGCCGCGTGCTGGGAGCCAGGTGCTCAGCGCTGCTCAGAGCACCCCGAGTTGCTCCAGGAGCTCCTCAAAACACCCCCTCACCCCAGGGACCCAAACCTGGTGCCCGCTGTGCTGCCAGCCCTGCCAACACGGCCCTGTCCTCGTGGTACCTGCTGGGAACATCCAACCAAGGGAGGTTGTGGGTCCCACCACTGAGCCTCAACCAGATGTGGTCCTGCGGAAGGGAGGCAGATTAATATGCCAAGCCTTTCCTCTGGGGAAGGTTGGAAAAGACTCGGGAGGAAAAAAACGGCCCCAGCAGCCTTGGATTTGCTGTTATTTATCAGTTCTGAGCATCAGCGTGTGCTGTAGCGGGTGTGTTTGCACATCTCTAATCAACTCAACAGTTTGTATGGAGTTCAGAAGAATGGCAGATTAACCCAATATTCTGGTGTTGGAGACATTTTGTACTGATGTATTGGTGGTGGGCTTGTGGTTCCCTCCTGCATCGCGCATTTGTATCCAGGATGTTTCCTGTCCAAGATGAAGCCAGCACAAACAAAACCCAACAGCCAAAGAACGTTTCCAGCAAAAATAAATGGAGCTTAAATATCAAAACATATCTGTGCATTTCTGATGTTTGTTTACAGGAACAAAACCAAAAATCAAAGTCTTGAACACAGGACACCCAGGTCTTTTCAGTTCAAAGCTTCATTCAATTCAGAAGCTCCCTCCAATTTTTTAAAGTGCTTTCAGATGAAAACCAAACCAAAATTAACCTGAAGGACGTTTGCGAGCAAGGTTTCAGACTCTGTGTTCATCTCCGTTGCAATGCACAGAGGCTACACTCGCTTTTTCCTCTCTCCGTTCCTTCCCTGCTTGATTTTCAGAGCTCAGAAAAGCAGGTTTTAGGGCCTGAGTCACCATTGCTGTCCCTGGACAGGGCTGGCTGAGCCTGGCAGGCTCTTCCCTGCCCTGGCCCCTCTCCTGCACCTTGGGATGGGTGCGATGGGCCTGCAGACACCCCAACCTGGGCACGGGGACCTCCCCACAGGGCAGGGGAACACCCCAACGCGTTCTCCCCAGGAAGTCACCCTGCAGAACAGCGGGCAACCCCTCGTCCCCGCGCCAAGCCCGTGGGTGTCCCCATCCCAGCGCCCGGCTGCGCTTGCGCCAGCATCTGCTGCAGCCCACAGGCCCCTGTGGCTTGTTTGTTTGGAAGCTGCCGTGTTTGTTTGCTTTTACTGCTAACTTTCGAGTATAAATGTGCAGGCTGGGGAACGTGTTCCTAATGCCCCATATGTTTCCCCTCAGCAGCAGCACTATTCCTGCCGATACTTCACGTTTTTAAAACTCTGTCACCTCGTCAGTGCTTCCCCATCGCTGCAGAGCAGAGGGCTGTGAACGGAGCTGGTCCCACATCGAGCTCCTCGGGGACAGCCCAAAACATCCGAACAGAGGAAAGGAGGGATGGCTGCGGTGGGACAGGGCTGCTGTGCTGAGCAGGTCACCAGGTTGCAAGGCCATTTGCACAACCAGCTAGGACAGCACTGCTACTCCATGTGCTAATCAGCAGATATCCTCTGGAGTACATCTAACCTACCCCAGGAATAGGGATTGACACATCCCTCTTGGGCTACTCCACAGATTTCACTGCCTGAAAGCCCTTCAGAGCATCCCTTTTTTCTCAGCATGAGCTCTGCTCCCAGGACAGCCGTGCCAAATAATGTCTCCTTTCTCTGGAGGTTTAAAATCTTCATGTGTCATGTTGGTGTTGCGCCTTACTTAAAATGGTTGGAAACTTCTTCATTTCTAGGCTCACCTGGAGGCTGCTAAGCAGAAGACCAAGAGACTGGAAAACTCTGCAAAGCAAAAAATCTTATGGAACGGGAGCGTAGGATGAAAACAGCATCCCACGCACATTTAAATACCAGCATCCAGAGTGAGCAGGATTATGCTTGCTTGGCCCGAAACAAATGGTTCCACTTTTGCAGCTGCTAATACCATTAAATAACCAAGAGAGAGAACGCTGCTGATTAGAAAATAGCACAGAGAATGACTGAAGAACATTTGCAAACATTAATCAACTTTACAAAAATGTTAACTTTCAGACCTAAAAAACCCTTGGCAGTGTCCCTGTGAAGTTATTTCGGGTGAGACTCTGCATACAGGAGCTGTCCCTTCGTATTAGGCTTGATCCCTGCTCACCGTGCGAAGAAACAGCAGAGTGCACCCTTAATGCTTTTCAGCTATTTGACAAGCAAAGCAACTTATTGGTGTTCTCTATGTTAATGCCCCAATATTTTTCATATTTATGATATCTAATTACATTTGCTCCTGATAGTGATGTAATGTTTAGGTACTGAAGATTGAGAAGACCGCTCTAATGTTAATATATTTACATTATTAAAAAGTAATACATTACATAGACAGTCTGCTGTGTAGGGCTGGATTTCTAGATGAGCTCTCAAGGCAAATCCATTATCTTCTCCCTCCTCCTGTCCTCTGTAGAGATTCTGATAACCAGGATTGACTGGCAGTGTTTAAAGTGGCTGCAGCCGGTATCACGGTGCCAAAAGGGAAAAGGTATCTTACACATGCATGAAATTAAATAGGCCCAGGGGTCTCCAAGGACCACACTGCATTACCAGGCAGAGGAATTCAAGGCATTAGCTCAGATCAGCATTGAAAAAAATGAAGAGGGAAAGAAAAAACCAGACTCCCATGTGCAGCACCAGTGGTGCTGCGATCAGAAGGTCCTTTTCATGCAAGTCCATTAGCTAGAAGAGGACCTCTGCAAACTCGTCTGCTTTCAGACCAGCTTTTTCCCCTTTGGTCAAGAAACTGCACACATCCAGCGCTCACCAGGGCATACTGCAAAGTCACTGTCTGGATGAGGAGTGGAACAGAAACTGCCTATTTGCTGAGAGACAAGAGTTACTACATTCCCTAAGGATCATCTTCCAGGAGGTGCATGTTCCCTTCGGGACCAAAGTTTCCTCTGACGTTTCCTAACTGATCACATCTTCAGAGGTTCACCAAGAAGCCAGGACCCAGAGTGATGCTTCATACATTTTTTAGGACACCTCAAAGTAGCTAACTCAAAGCCAAGCTGTGTTATTCGGTATAGCGTGTCTAGTCAACTCAGGAAAGATGTCAACTGCAAGTAAAAACAAGGGGACAGGAGACAGAAGCTGTGTTTAGCCTTCCACGGGGGATATTCGCAGACCAAGCAGGTACTGGGTGTCTTCATCTTCTGCTGTGATCAATGGGAGCTGAGAGTGCTCAGCCCTTCCCATAGAAATGCAACATCTCAAATACAGGCTAAACATCAAAAGCCCTGAAGAGCCCTTCTCTCATAGCAAACATGAATCACAAACACAAAAGAGGACTTAAAGATGTCCAGCACCAACTGTGTTGAAGGATGTATTGAGAGACTAGCCTATTCAGGATTCATTTATAAATTCCTGTTAAATGACAAATAGATACTTTAATGAACAATAACTATAGCATTGATGCACACACAATGCTCTCAAGACATGAGTGATTGACACTGTGGGAGGGAAGAGACAAGTCTGGAGCACACAAGCTCTGTTACTAAACACTAGATAGAATACAATATATAAATAGTTGCAGAATCCTTACCGACTATAATAAGACCTGCTTGGCCATCAATGACTTGCTTATAAGCCATAATCTCAGGCACGTGTGCAGAAGAGACACTCCACATCAATGCCAACCAGTGAGGACCGCCACTTGTCAGTATTTAGACTCTGGACAAATTAATTAGGTGATGGGGCTGCTTGAACAGGTGGAAATCCAGCACCTGCTTCGCTGCATGCATTTCCGTTCAATGCAATGTGCTGATGCGTTTCAAAAGAAAAAGGCACAAAACCAGTTCTTCCTGGCTACTTCCACTCTTTTGAAAGTACTTGCACCGTTTTGTAATTTCTCTTTTCCTGGCATGTGCCTATGCCGAGGAATGGGAAATGACTCCCGGGTCAGCAATAGTGTGTGTGGCAGAGGGGGATTCCTTGCAAGTCAGAGCTGATCTGCATTGACAGAGCGGTTGTAAGGCAGTGTCTGCGATTTCTTCTCAAATTAAGCTGAGCACAAATGAGGATTCCAACCTCTCCTTCTAATGAGCACAGAGCTATAAGGACAATTACACTGACTGAAATAAAATTAATTAACACACACATTTGGGGACTAAAAATGCTTATTATCTAATATGTATGAATTTGACCTAGCTTAAAATTAATAACAGAGCCAGAATGTACACAGCATTCAGGTTGCAGAAAACTGAAATCAACATGGCACAAAGAGAGATACTGGTGGTCAAACTGATACCAGTATTTTAAGAGCTAAGGATAGTGGATGGAAACATGCTCTAGACATAATTTTCTTGTGTACTTGTATTCTAACAACTGAATTTACTGGCAGAAGTAAACTGGGAAAATTAAATAATATTTTTATTAATATTTTTCAGAGCTGAAATTCTGTTCAGTAAAACTAGCGAGATCCAGTACTTTACTTTGCAGGGTGATAATGGCATTTACATTACTGAGGTCCTGGTTGCCTTCATCCCGGCTTTTCAACCAGGACACGTGCTTGAAATGCTTGATTAGGAATGCTTATTCTTGAAAAACTCTTTCAAGAAGGAGCATCCAAGCAAGCTGAGGACAAGAGCATGCCGTGAGGCTGTGATTTGCCACCAGAGAGGTGTCCAGGATTTATGCAGATTACAAGCTTGCTTGCATTGAACTCCTCTTGATCTCATATTATCATGTGTCAAGTGTAAAAATTAATCAAAACTAGGCAGTGCTACACATATCACAGACACCGGGCAACACAAATATAATAAAGCTGAAAAGTATCCTAAACAAGTAAAAATAAAGCTCTCACATCAGAGCTTTATAGTCAAACAGTGGATGCTCAGTACAGCGACCATTCTTGGGTGTACAGTACAATGACCGTTCTCACCCTATCCTTGATCTTATGGGGACAGTATCCCTCCAGAATATTTTTCCCAAGCCTATCCTCAATATGTTTGAGTTGTGCTAAGACGATTCAGGTTGTCCTTGTTCCCATTGGTGGGTGGGTTGTCAGATCCACAGGCCATCTGACAGCAAGTTGAGACCACACAGATATACCTGACTTTCTTTTATCTTTTCTAGACTTAGCTCATTATACCCAGTCAATCAACACCAGACCAGTTACCTGTACTTTCTGATAACATGAAGAAAAGCTCCCATAACAGATCCGAGTTATGAACCATCCGCACTATAAACCCTACGGTCTACACGTAGAGTGCACGATCAATCAACACCCAAGGATGCTCAGATGGTGCACATAAATCCGTACATCAGTGTGTTTAGGACAGAAGATCTGTGTCTAATTATTTCCTGAGCCAAGGCAAGAATGTTTTCTGCAGTAACACCAGTGAGACGCTTTCTAGCACTTCCTCCTCTCTTATAGACATGGGGAAGAGAGGAGAATTGGATACACATGGTTCAACAGGATTTGGACCAGGAAGTCTAAAATTTGGCATGGTTTACGAATCCAGCAGTCTCCTACATACACAAATTCAAATACATTATTTTGAAGTGAATAAAATAAAATTTTCCCTGTTTATTCATTCACTTCCGAGACGTCAGGCCCACCTGGGCATACAACGGATGGGCTAACCCAAAAAGTCAACCAACAATGACATGTGATTCCTCATCCAGAAAGACACGAAAAAGAGTTTTCTGAACAAAGTCACGGTTTTATATCTGTAACCCCATTTTTCTACAGTGAAATTTCCCATATGTACCTCCCATGTAATTTCCTATTCTTTTTTCATATTTATATCCCATTTTCCTTCTGGAGAGATTCCTTCACTCCATCTGTCCCCAGATTCACTTCAGGATATAGATGTGACTTATTCCCAAGAGAAAAAGACTGCTACAGCTCCTCCCAGCTGCTGCGAAGCAGTCCTTAACCCTGAGAAGAAGGACCCTCTCCTACTCATGTCATTATTCCCTACCACTTACATGTCGCTTTTCTTTTCTCTTTTCATTCTTTTTTCCTTTTTTTGTTAAAGAAAAAAAAGCCTGCAGTGAATTCTGCTTCAACACCCACATGTCTGCTATTGAAGCCAATCAGCAGGATTGACTCAGGTAAGTTCTTTTATTAGGTACTGATTTCTTTGTGTCTGATGTCTTTATCCAGTCTCCTTTGAAAATCCTATTTTGGCTGAGCATATTGGAGCACATGCCTCTCTCACTCTCTTTCATTAGCAATTTTAGGGCAGCACCAGCAAGTTCTCCATTCTTCTCTCTTGAACTTGGGAAAAAGCTGCAATGGTTTTATCTGCTTTTGCTATCTCCTAAGGATGTCCTGCCAACACTCTCCCACCTCCAGAATTGGACAGGAGATGTAGGTCTTCAATAATCTGTTGGGCTGAGATTTGGAACCAACAACATTTCAGGACACTGATTTTCTCATTTCTCAACCTAGAATTAGTTCTGCCACCAACATTTTGCCCACGGCCTCCAACCCCAGGAGTGCTCCTAGTGCGTCTCTCTCTCTCACAAATTATTATGCTCCAATGAGGATGTTCCTAGCAGAACTGTAATGTGTCTGGCACAAATTCATGTTATAACTAGGTTTTGACATTGGTCTGTAGAAGGTAACATCAAAATTTCCTGTGAATATTAGAATGAAAGAATCAGGCCCACACCTCTGATTTATGCAAGTTATTTTTATATGAAAGTGAACTGAGTGTTGTATTATGAAGTCTGGAATTAATCTGCATTCTAACACTTTATAAAAACCAGGAAAAAAATCCCAAATTAACATCCTCCTTAACCTTTATTTTTATCAAGTGTACTAAATCAACTGAAGAATAATTGCTCTGAGGACTATGCCAAATGAGTGCACATTTAGTTTACATATTCCCTAATGTAATATGAATTGATGAACTTTCTGAGATACACATGATATAAATGATCATGATGTGCCATTCTTAATTTCTTTCAATTGTCTCTACAAAACCACTCTGCTCTTAAGATGAAAAGTGCATTAAGTGCATGCCAGGCCCACAGGAGGGAAGGAAACTCGATTGTAAGTATTTGCCCTTATGGCAAGAAAAGAAACTGTTTAAAACAAAAAGGTCAAAATCTTGCTGTAGAGAGACTCACCAGGACCTGAATTATTGCACAAAACGTGGCATGGCTGCGAGCCCAGGGTTGAAGTGTTCTGAACTCCCGGAAGAGGAAAGCACCAGAGTGCAATAGTCTGTCCTCTGTGCCAGCTTCCCCGTGAACGTCCCATATCAGCCCTCTCAGCCAGCCACTTATTCCCATCGCAACTAAGTGACAAGAGTGAGAGTGGTTGGTTTTGCCTCGTGCGTGAGCAGTACAAGGGAGCCCAGATTCAAAGCAGAGCACGGCCTCATTGTCCACACGACATATAAGGTGACCCAAAACCTCCTCCTGAAGAGGGAAGACAAATGAGTCAGACCTGTTCCACTGTCTGGTTTGCATCCTTCCTTAAATGCTTGCCCATATTGTAAGGCTGTCTCCTGGGGAAGTATGCACCTCAGTGAGCATGAGGACCTTCCAAGGACCTTCTCCAGCTCTCCTGGTGACCATAGTCAAGAGCACTCTGTGTTGCTTCATTACAACATGGGCTTACCAGACATTTTCCATGTCCTATGGGTCTCACAACCTTGTAGGACCTTGGCCATATCCTCTCTGGTCCTCACTTTGCCATCTGTTAACTGGGGCATAATAATGTCTTGTAGATTTAAAGCCAAAAGAAGGATATGCAATCATATGAGCTGGATGCCCTATAATACAGGCCACTGGACGTCCCTGAATTCTCTTTTGAATAAAAGCAAACCGCGCAGAAAATATATCCTGCTTTGATTTGCTCATACTCTGAGAATCCTAAAGAAATGTGGTAAATGGTGCCAATATTAATTGCCATCACAGATGGATAACACCCACCATCAGAGGTTCATGCTTTGCCTGCTAAAGGGAAGAGTCCAGGAAAAAAGGAGGCTTGTTCTTCAGCCAGTTACAAACCATGATCAAACCAGCCCTTAGTCTTCCCTTTGGGACGATGCGTTATACTAACAGCACATTATAACCGTGATATTTATCAAAATTTTCAGTGCCAACTTTCAACCCTATGGTTCCTCCCCAACCCTGGCCAGTCTCCGCTCTGTGGATTGTGCGCCAAGGCAGCGACGCCAGCGCTGAGCTCACTGTTCCTCTTCCCTCTCCTCCGTGTGCAGAGTCAAACAGCTCCCCAGCTGAAAGGGGGCCGCGTCTCCATTAACCTTGATGGGCGCTCCTGCCGGGCAAATAATAGTGCTCGTGGTGATCACAGAGCTCACCACCTAGGGAGAAACTTTTCTTCTCTGACACCTGTGAGCAATCTGGAGCCATTAGCCATTTCCCTCCAATACTAATGATTCTCCCTTCAGTCATTATCACTTTTTTTTTTGATAAAATTCTACAGTAAAACTGAATCTAACTGGTCATTAAAACCCCAAAGAAACCCTGACTGACTTGATCCCAATTGTTCCTTATGTCTGACAAGATTTGTCCCTACTGAGCATTTGACTTGCATTTTATGTTGCCTCATTAAACTGTGCTAGACTTTAATCAAGGTCAAACGGGGGCAAATTTGGCTTTCCAGAATCCAAACAGCTTTTTCATGGGGTGCAGGTTGGTACCTTGTGTTTTTTCTTAGTCTGTTGCCACGGATGGAGCCCCATGGATGTTCTAAACATGCTGTGCAAGGCCGTGACCCACACCTCATGAACTCGATGGAAAAACTGGGACCCACGATAGTTCATGTGTCATTAAAGTCTAACTCAAATCCTTCCCCAGTGCCTTTAAAGCAAAACTACTAGACCAGAAGGAGATCAGGGAAGAAAGGGCGCTGTGTCATAGCATGAATAAAACATATTCTAATTTTATCAACACCTAGAATCCTGGTCTTTAAAACCTGAGGATTTTTTTTTCCTTTATAAGGTATATGATGAACAGCCGATTACATTTTTGATGTCTTTTAATGATCATAATTAAGTATGATCCATCATTGTAATTTCACCACTAAATCAAAGTAGATCACCATAAAAGTAATGATAAATCATGCTTTTTGCACAACTGTTCCCAAAGATGAAGCAGGAAATGAAGTTAGAGGGCTTCAGGATCCCTCGGCTTCACCAGTAGGATACCTAGAGTAAGTGTCTCCTAATAGCTCAAACACATTATGAGGAGGAACCACCCATCTTCCTTCAGATTCTTGGGTTCATGGGATTGCCTGGATCATATCAAGAGCCATGCCTCTGGCCCTGCTTCTTTACATCAGAGGAAATTAATTCTTGATCATCCATTTTATTTATTCTCCTTCCTGGAAGATCAAGATTGATGTTTCTGGTGTAAAGGAAGACGGTACTTGAAGAAAACAGCTGCTTACTGACTATTCCCTCTGCAAACCTCATTTGAAATAGCAGACAGTTTTTAAAGGATATAAAATAACCATAGAGTCATGCCAGTGCTAAGTAAAGCCAAAGGCTACACCACAGGTTGTCAGGTAGGACCCCATGGCACCATCCATATTTCTCATTACAGCAAACCAGTCTGTTACAAGGCTCAGGATGGGACAACGTATCTTCTCAGGGGCCATTAACACCCTGATGCCACCTCTGATATTTCATCATACGTTGCCTAAAGGCAATGGTCTTGATCCTATTAGCAACCTAAATTTGTTTTGACCAAATTCAAGTCTGAAGATCAACATGTCTTTTCCTGAATTTCTCCTGTAATTTCAACTCTCCTAAACACTGTTCCTGAGCGTTACACTCCGCAGATGGCTGCCTACCTGGGAAATGTGAAGGGCTTTCTCGGGGACATAAAAAGCAAAAAACTTACGCAAGTTTCCCTATGCAAAATTTGACTGAATAAGCGTTGAAATAACCTATTGACTACTCTAGGACTCTGTGGAGTTAAAAGTAAAAACAATAATAATAATAATAAAAACCCCACAGCAACAACTACAACAACAACAAAAAAAACTTGTTCATGTAGTTTCATACAATGGAGCATGCTTACAGTTCACAACTGAAGGCTCTCAGTAGCTCATTAAAAAAAAAAAAAAACAACATAAGTATAACATTCATCATCAGACAAATGGGGAAACTGAAGTTTGCATTTGTAAAACACAGGGTTATCTAGGATGTCACTAGCAGGACTTCATCCACCAGAGAAGTTGCACAGGCTTCCTTCTAGAGGTCATAAAGAGAATAGAAGAAAATCCCTTGAGAGAACAGTAAAGATGGTAAATTTCCCTCAAAATTTAAAGGACAATAAATGAGATGCACCATAGTTAGATTTCCTACTTTCCCCCAAGCTAGTGGAGGACTCTCATCACTCTTGGTCTCCTTTCTCACATTCATTTTAATCATATCTCTGTCATTTTCAGGTTGGGTACAGCACACTCAAGTCAACCTGCCTTTGGCTCTGTGTCAAGGGTGTCATATTATCCATCCGTATTACAATGGTAATGCTTGATAGCCAGGAAGGTCATTTCATCTCTAATAATTCCCCCCAAAGGGGATATGAAGGTAGAATGATTACTGAGTCATATACCTTCTTGCAGAATACCTCATCCTCTTTGTTGCTAGATTATTTAAATGATAAATGGAAATTGGCCAAGGGAAAATCACTTAGAAATGAATTGTGGTCATAAGCCATAGGAAACACAATTAGGTTTCCAGAAAGACAAAATAAAAATCATAAAAGGTTTCTCTTTTTCCTAGATACACTCTAAAACATCTGCTTAAAAATATTTTAGCTTTAACACCACGTATCTGTTACGGGGAGGGAAATATAATGAGACAAGGTGCTAGTTCTGCAGAGCTTCGTGCCCTCCCCTGCAAGAATAGTCCAATAAATTGTAACAACCTGTCTCCCACCAGCATCTCCATGTAAACCTCAAAGCTATGGGAGGAACGGCTGCATGGGAATTATTATCTTTGCTTTTGTGTTCTAACAGTTAACAGAGACACCAAGCAAGATTGCAGCACCATTGCCCTAGATGTCATAAAAGCACATTGTAAAAAATAGTTTCCAATCCAAAGATTTTATAGTCCACATGAAGTTAAGCCAAAAGTTTGAAATGTTTAGAGAGGATGGACTAAAGATGGACTAGGGGGTGCAAAGATCAGGTGGTATTCCTCAACCCCTCCGCCGATAAGCAGAATTTAGCAGTACTTAGCCCATAATCCTGCCTCGGTCCTCCAGAAAATTCCACAAACATTACTCTGTGTCTATCAGCATCTACACACTAACACAACTAGTACTTGAACACATGGAGGACACAGCTCTTTCTTACTGTATGCTTTCCTCTGTTTTTTTCAACAAGTTGGAAAACTGCAGTTTTTAACCAGAACTCCAATAAGCCTCAGTGAGCTCTACAGCACCAGTGGGATTGACTTCCCGTGCAGAGGGGACCAGGTTCACAGCATCAGGACCTTGCATATCCTCCCACAGTTAGGCTATCACTGGAGAGTGTCTCCCGTATATCACTCCAGAAAGATTCCCAGGAGCCTCTGCCAGGTTTATGGAGTTTTCTCAGCCAGCAGGTGCAGGTGATATTTCTTCTAATGAAACATCCCCACCAGCTCACTCTGTTTGGCTAGTCCTTCCCCAGCACCTCTGCACTGTGTCCTGCAGCCGTGGGCTGCTGCTGTGCTGTCTGCACACCATTACTGTTTTAATTCAAGCCTTTCATTTATTGCCATTGCTGGCCTAGCCGCAGATGGAAATGCCCTGTAGCCCACCTGCTGAAACCCAAACCTGGAGCTCCAGCGATCTAGAGAGAGGGAACGTGCACGGCCAGAGGCACTCACCTGCTCATCTTCGACTACACCAGAAACTCTCCTACAGCACTGAGATCCGAGCTCTTTCCAGCACAGGATGACAATACCATAATTCTAAAAAAAAAAAAAAAAAATTAAAAAAATACAATTTTTCTTTTCACTGTCATCTAGTTTTGCTTTTTTTTTTACTGCCTTTGTTCATGTTCTTTGAAATACAAGTAAATACCTCTTAAAATTATCTCTCTGCGTAGGCTGTTGGGAGCTGTGGAGCAGTGGAGAGCCCGTGAGGACGGAGGGGTTCGTCTAACCCTGCCACTGAGCAGCCGAGCAGCCTTGGGCTACCCGGCTCAGCCTCGCAAAGCTGTCTCCGATTTCCTGATTGCAAAATAGGATTGTAATAATACTGCTGTGGGTCTATGATGCTTAATTAACATTTGGGAAGATTTCTGCACGGTATATGCACTGTCAAAATGCCAATGCTTTTGCCATGCTGCTTGCAAGATAAGGAGATGACAGCAGTTAGGCTGCGGCTCGTGCCCCGATCGGTACACGCTGGTGCCACGCACGCTCCTGTCTACCTTTTCGTGCCCATCTATTGTCCATTTACTAATGCTAAAATCATAAAATCAGTAATGCAGAGATTTTTTTTTGCTCTGGACCAGCACAATGCCTAGCAATGCAGGAACCTGGTCCATGGCTCTGAGGCATCTCAGGAGTGCAAATATCAGCAGTATAAACTGCTGCTCTACTTGGTGGCATGCATTTAGTTTGTGTGTGTTTCATCCTCATTGACAGCTTAATCACCTCTATGTCTGCTGCTTATCTTGGAAGATTTTCTCTGATTGCATTTGCTTCCACTGTGACAATGTCTACACATTGCTAATTAACCACCTGGTGGACATGGTTACAAGTCGCAGTAAATATTTGCTGTATCAGAGAATAATCATAGCAGTGCCACTTGACCTTAGGGTTTTCACATGTTTTTGTGTGTTTTTCTCCTTTTTTATTTTTTTTTAATTTACTTTTTATTGTTAAGTGTCCATTAGCTATCTCACTGCAAATGCAAACAGATATTTCACATCTTATGATTCAAGGACCCATTCCACAAACCTAAAATAATAAAACTTCAGGCACTGATATTTCTATCAAATGAAAAGTCCATCTACTCCTTTCAGACCAGTACAAAAGATGAAAAAATTAAGGTTAGCCTAGGGGAGCTTAGTCTCCAAAACCACCGAATCCTTGGAGACTACCAACAATATTAGTAATTACTGCTCGAAGCAAAGCTGAGTTGGCATGGAGACCACCAAGACCTGGGACTTTATGAGGTCGGTTCTTACTGAAACCTGTGTATTAAGTGCTGTATTAAGCACCTACTGAACCCCAGGAAAAAAATATATAATCACAGAATTATTTCCAAATGGCCTTTTAGTTTTTCCGTAAATCAAGAAAGGGGGTCATGAATAGAAAGGACAAAAATCAGCATGGAGAAACATTTACCTCAGCCTCTCTTGATTCCATTAATCACTCTTTCTGCAGAGACTTGTACAAAAGCCATTAAAATTTAAGATAGTAGAAATTACTGCAACAGCCGCAGTTACTGCTGCTGCTACTACTCTTAATTAAGGTCTGAGCACAGTTAAACATTTAACTGTGAAGAGGTTCAGAGGTGAGCTGATTTGCCAGATCGGGAAAGAAAACACTGTCAACCTGAATCAGGGAGAGGATCCAGGAGAGCAGAACAAAAGGGGCTTAAGGGCAACACGATGTGCTATCAAACACTTACTCAGGACCCGAAAGCTTCTCTTAACAAGTGAAGCCAAAGTTATGCTCTGTCCTGGGCAGTAAATTGAACATAAACACAAACAGCGGCTCTGAACAGGCTTTTCTGCTTCGGTATCCTGAGGCAGGTCTCGGTGGATCTGGGACACCTAACGCAGGAAAGCAAGCAGGTTGTTGAACAAAACCACGATGCTCTCCTCCCTGGAGAAAAGCCCAGGGCCAAGAGCTAATACGAAATGAAGAATAGGAGCTGCAGTTGTTACTGCTGAATTTTCAGGTCAAGGAACCCCAGGTCTGAAAAATCACCGAGTGATTAAGGAGGTTCAGCACCACTGCCTGGCTACAAACAACTCAGTATAACTCGTGCTCAGAAATGGCACTGAGCATTACCCAGAACTTAGTGTCTTATTGTATAATCCGCCTTCGCTTTATGATGACACAGTGTCTTCCCTGCTGGATATTTTACCTTTCAAGCTCTGAGACAATAAACTAGAGTCCCCTGACAAGAAATGTTTTCATTGCCGTTGTTTTAGAAACACATGTTTTCTCATTCCATATCAGAGCAGCTTAAATCAAATGAGGTGACTTTCACAATAAATCAGATAAGAAAAGCTCAAAACTGACACCTGCCAACTTGTTTTCCCCCTTAATGGTGCTTCTGAGGCAGATTGAAATGCGTTTTTTTTCCCAGAACAGCCCAGAAGATGAGGGGTGGATGGCTGGGTAATGCCAATACCTCCGATCGCAGCGTTTCCTGCATTACCCGCAGCTCCCCGGGTGGCAATGCTGGGTGACCACGGAGCGGCCGTGCTAAGCGCCTCTCGCTCTGCGATGAATTACGCTGGATAAGGTAGAGCCATGGGGGGAAAATGCGGAGCAATACATGAGAACTTAACCATTTCTGAGACAAAAAAACACCTTGCTGAAAAGCATTCTTAACAGTCATTGCGAGACTGCTATATAAATGTAGACACTGGCAAGTGGGCTTTAGTGATCAGCATGGACTTTTGGGTGCCAAACTGGGGGTGCATGTTGAATAAAAAATCAATGCTGTGATTTTGCTGTTCCTCATTTAGGGTTTAGGATTCCCTCCCCTTCACTTACAGCTATGTCTCTATATTAGGGAAAAGGGAAACCTAAATGACCAACACAATCACTTCCAAGCCTCTGAACAGATGTTTGCCCAGCTGGAGGTGAGCACAGGTTGTCTAAGCAGCTGCAAGTCTGCACTACACACCTGTACAGTGCGTCCACTGATAAACAGTAACCTTGCAACATTTCTGCATTCAGTCATTCACGAGGTTTTGGGAAGGACAGTGGATGGTGGAGCTGTGGACTGCACTGCTCAGTTCAGGCCTGCTGTGCCTGGGAAGGCACCGAGCTGAGAAGCATTTGGGAGGATGCCCGAGAGGAGCAGGTAAGGGGAGATAAAGCAATTTCTCCTTTTGACCCAGGCGAATCTTTCCTGTACTAAGAGAATGCCTTGCATGTATCTAGACAACTTGTTTTCTCCCCTGCCTGCTGCCCTCATTTTCCCCATGCACAGCGCATCTGTTTCTCTCCTTGAAGCCATAGGTTTGCTCAGCTCCCTCAGTCCTGGGGGTTCTCAGGATCGCTTGGTTCCTGTTCCTCCCCTAACGCAGTGACATTTGTCAAACCAGCAGTCAGGGTCAGACCTGTGCAACTCTCCTGTTGTGTGCGGGGACTATATTGGTGCCTTCCCCACCAGGTACCAGATCAACCATATGTTCCAAACCCCACCCCAGAAGCAGGTAGACATTTCATCATGTTGACACGCTGGCGAGACATCAGGAACTGCTCAAACCAGAGTCAGTGCCAAAACAGGGAAAGACATCTTAGGACACACTCAAAAAACAGATACCACGTGTCATGGTGCGTAGGAAAACTTTGAAAGGGGGAACAGCAAATGCCTGCAGTAGTCATTAGTGCTGAAAAGCAAGAGCTCATGGTTGTGTTTGAGGTGATGCGCTAGCAGGGACATGTGGATGGGCAGCATAGGGCAACTGCTGCCACATAGCTCCAGTCATCCCTTGTGCCCTCCTCCTGCGATGTCCCTCTTGTCCCAGCCCTGCGCTCCAGCAGCTCCAGCATCGGTCACTATGGCACCTCCCGCCAGCTATCACCTTCCACCTGGAGCTTTTACAGCCTCTTATGCAGAACATACCCGATTTTTACAAATTCCTTATAACATCTCCTAGCATTTTGTATTCAGCTACACAAGCGGAACTATTGTCTGCGCTTTCATTATCTCAGGCCTCAATTAACATAACACCGTCTCCCCTGACCTTGGGAAATGAGCACACCGGGGGAACACGGCTGCGGTCTGACAGAACACGGTGTCAGCCTGGCCACGTCACACCGCCCTTCGCGATGCCCCGTTCGCCAAACACAACCTGTGCAGCTCTGAGCCCTGTTCTCCACACCGTGACCATCCTCAGCCCAAGCCGATTCACCCTTTTTAGCCCCTGCTGTTCATGTTTCCTGTTTCACAGGAAATATTTTCTTAATGTCTCTCTTCATGATTAAAGACAGTCTTTACAAACACTCTGCTTTGTTGTTCTCCACAAACTAATGCTTAAAACTCTAGTTAGTGCTGTCAAAAAGGGGATTGATGAGATTACCAATACGCTGCAAACAGTATCACAGAAGATGACTAGTATGTCCACACAACTGGTCATTATCTTCTTTTATTTTCCCATCTCATCATCTGCTTTGGTATTTACCTCTTCTTTTAGGCAAAACAATATATAAGGTGGAAAAATCTTTTTCACAGCAACAAACACACTAGGTTCTTGGTCCTTATCAAGAATCTCTGAATAACAGTATAATTTCAAAAGTGAAATGGCTTCTACCACCTCCAGGTGCCACCTTTGCGGATCTGAACGCCTATGGGCCTTGCTCACTGTCCTCCACTCTACCTGGGTACTATTCACAGGCGTCACAAGCAGCCAGCCCAGTCACCCCTGGAGCAGGAATCAGCTGTACTTTGGGATTCACTAAAGGTCTGGAGTGAGTTTTCGGCTGTACCAAACTCACCAAAAAATATATATATATATTTGCACAACTCTAACTCTCATTTCAACATTTGCTTTACACCTCCGGGCTTTCTAGAAAGCAGTGTTTGTATCAGTAGAGACTTTAATTTGTATTAAAAAAAAAGCAAAAAAAAAACAAAAAATCAAAATTAAACATATGAATTCAGTTGCTGAAAAACACCTTGTTACTAAGGGTTCAAATGTAACAACACTATCATTTAGAATAGCCTCATGTGGGCGTGTGCCTGCTGGGAGCTATGCGGGGAAAATAAACCACATTTCCTCTAGCAGCTTCTGAGACGCAATCAAAACCAACAATAGGAATTTTTCAAAAGACAGGATTCTGGCTCGATAATAGTTATAGATTGGATAGTCCCAAATGGCTCATATGGAATTTTTATTCCCATCTAAAGATAGAAATAATCTTTATGTACATATTTGTGTGTGTGTAATCTTCATCGCTGGAGTTTCTGAGTCCCTCACAGTTGTGTTATTTGTACAACCCACCAAAGCCTGAAAATTTAGGAAGGGAGGCACAGAAAGAAGGCACAAGTATTCATGCCACCCATTCGTAACATGCAGCAAAGGGAAGGCAGCTGATAGAGTGTATGTCAGTGTATAGTGTATGCAAGTCCTCAAAATGCTCTTGGCCACGGTGCTCCCCAGAGGACTTTGAAGGGATTAAGCAGTCACGGTGCAGAAGGAAAGAATTTCTCCTGAAGAAAAAACAACTGTTTAAGAGAAACAAAACTAAAAGAAGACAATAAATGCTCAGCACTCGCAGTGGCAGAGGTTACCTACACATTGCTGCACTGCTCAGCGCTTCTCCAGGTATTTGTAGTTGAAATGGGAAAGAAGGCTATGTAGCAAATCTGGTTAATAACATAAGACCTGGCTGTGAGGCATTGCAGGATGATCTCATGGCGAATAACGGACAGGTAAAATGGCAGGTGACATCCAGTGCTGGTGAATGCCACGGGGAGCACAACCCTCGCAACAACGGGCTGTGAATGAGCTATGAGCACTCAGGGAAGATATGGTGAAGTCACTCTGCTTTTCTGAAAATATCTACAGTGCTCATCAACAACCGCAAATGCAAATCAAATGCTAGGAATGATCAGAAAAAGAGGGAAACAAAGTGGAGAACAGCATTATCCAGAAACCACTAGAGTGCCCACATTTGGAAACCAAGTGCTATTTTGGTCTATGTGGTTCTAAAAGATATGCCAGAATTGGAATAAGGATGAGTGTGACCCAGTCTGTGAAAGGGCTCCCATCTGAGGAGCCTTTACCTGTGCTGGGATTCCTTAGCCCTGGAAAAGAGATATGTCCCGGCTAGGAAATCAAGAATGTGCTATAGTAGAAATAAACAAAACTATTACTTATTGTTTCCCAAAGTACAAGAAATAGGAGACATTGTCTGAAAAAGATTGCCCCTTGTCTCTCAAAGTCCCTATCTATGTTTAGAGGCAATGACTGATTATCCAGCAGGTCTTGGGTCAGTCTGCCCCAGTCTGCACCACGTCACGGCATCAAAGTATCAGCAAGATTAGGCTCTGAGAACAAATCTGAAATATCCAAAACATTCAGTATCTTCCCTCTGATCCAAGCAGAGTTGCTATATTGGTCTTCTGATAAGAAGATGCTGGGAGACTGTGAGCGTATTCTCAGCCAATCTCTGCACATTTTTCAATCAGATCTGCTCCTGGTGTCTCAGACCACCAAAGCACATGACTCACTTCCAGAACATCAGGAAGCATGAAGCAGAAAAATATCCATAAAGGATTAAATCACAATCCCGGTGACAGGACTGATGATTACTAAGGGTGGGGGGGAAGAAAAAAGCTTGGTATTAAACACTTTTCCTAAGATGAGTATTTTGCAGCATTTAAAATTCTTTGAAGACTAAGTCTGCATTAAAAGATACTCTTGCTCAGAAAGAGGTGGCCTTTGGCTGGTATTATGCGATACAGCTATGTGGCCATCCAGATTTTGCCTTCAATCATTTTCATTGATTCAGAGGCATTTTAAAATGCTTAAGTTATTACATCAGATTAAAATTTCAGATCAATGTTGTCTTTGCAAAACTGCTCTGTCTTAAAACACGGCTGAGCAAACACCATTCAGTGGCAGCGAGGAGCCCTGCCAGACTGACACTGGGACTGGAACTTATTTGATTTAACCAGTTATTGACAGCTTCCTCTCGAAGCTTGTTTTGTTAATTCTGCTTGCAACCTTTACTGTCTCAGATGTCATTGATGGTGCATTAAATTCTTCTACTAGTAAAAGCAAAGACTGTTCCAATTATGCTCTTCCTGGCAACTTATTAGCTACAGCCAGATGTTCGTACACGATTCCTGTAATGGTGTCTGACTTGGGTCTACAGGTGTTTGGCACCCAACTCTTACACCCCTTGACAAGCTAAGATCACCACTCCTGCTTGCTCTCCTCATTTGAACCCCTTTGTGTTGCAGTCCAGCCTGGCCTTGTCCACCCCATTCCTCTTTCCCATCCCCAGGAGCTCTTGCTTACAGAGCAGCCAAGGCCCTTCTGCAAAACCCTATGGTACCAGCCCCTTCTCTACAGGGCACAGCCAAGCTAATGCTGGGAACTATCCTGCTGCACTCAGACGTCAGCAGCTGCGGGCTCACGCTGAATTAACCACTTCTTACAGTAAAGATGAACTTCTCCATCAACCTCCCAGCAACGATTGCTCCTCTAGGCCCATCTTCACAGCCCAGGGATTTTCATTCTTGCACCTCTGCCCTACCAGGCTTTAGAGCATCGCTGACCTTTGGTTCAGGCCTGCTCCTCTCCTCTGCTCCTGCCCACTGCTTTGCAGAAAGCGCTACCCAAGGTATAACAGCTCAATCCCCTGGTGCCTCTTTTCCCATGCCTGTGCAGGGAACTATGCTAATTACTCCGTTACATCCTGCAGCTGGAGAGGAATTCACAATGAGGTGCGGAGAATAGGACTAAACACCGCCTAAGAAAGTGAAATTTGACTTTCAGCAGAGCGATGAAGACACCACAGGACATAATTCAGCCAAATAGGTCTGCCACAGTGGTCCTTTGCCCCATAGTAAAAGAAATGAAGATTCAGTGATGCACCGTAGCCTCGCACGGCTAGCAAGAAATACAGCTCCTCCTGGCTGCAAGGAGCCATTGAGGCTGCACTTGAAAGGTTTCCATGAAATTACATGTGGACAGGTCTAAAGGCTCAACTGGGATTATATTTTTGCTTCTGTGTCTTGGGACAAAAGAGATACTCTTTTACAAAGCTGGAATATGAAGCTTTCAAGCTGCACACAGGCACTAAAGCTTTGCTGTACCCTTAAATACCTAACATCAAAAACTTTGAAATCAGAGGCATTATCATTTCCCCAAGCTTTCAGGGCTATTGTACGGGGGTAAATTGCTGGTTGAAGTGAAGAAAGACAGCAAATCTCAAGCCCATTTTAGGAGAATCTTCCTCTTTTCCTGCAACCTCAAAACCTGCACCTAGGGATTAGTATCCACAGTACCTATCACGGCAGTCTTTAAACGGGATCGATAGAAGGAGAAACGCATAATCAATACATTGATGAGAACAGCGTGACCTTCCCACAAGAGCTGGAGGGATGAGAAAGCATTTAAAGAAAGTTTTAATAAGTTTTCATAAAACAAATTTTAAATGTGCAGAAAGTTCCCGGCTATATATAGATGAGGACGGCGGAGCAGACATCAAACAGCTACATATGCAAAAGGCCTCTGGCCAGTTTCTGGTCTGAATGCACCACGCAGCCCAGGTCCCAGCTTATTTGCAAGGCAGCCCAAGGTGAAAATACAAGATCAAGTGGGGAAAAGGCAAAAAAAAAAGAAAAATCCTCCTGATTCACATGCATATAGCTCTCCTCAGGCGGCTGCACAGCAGGCACGCAGGAACCAGGAGCTGCTGCGGGGCCCGGCGCACACCAGACACAGAGGGAATGGTCCAGGGGGTCCCTCCATCCCCCCAGCCCTGGGAAAAGCAAGAGCGGAGGCAAACCCCAGCAGAGCCAGAGCTGCCACGGCAGCAGAAAGGCAAGGCTGACCCTGATGCTACGAGGAGGCGCATCATCACCACGGTGCCTGGGGCATTAGCAGAATAACTCCCTCTGAGAAGTACACAGCTAATTAGTTCCCCATGTACTGTCCTCTGTACATGCCACCGAGCAGTCACCGCTGTAACCAGAAATTAACTCAAGAGCGAGCGCGACCGAGTCGTCAGAAGCCGATTCATCTCTCACCTTCCCCTCCCACCCTCAGGCCCGCGTAACCTGGGCGACACGAGTCCTAACGAGGATTTATTGCTAGTTTGCAGCCAGGGAACATCACCTGGGCCACAGGTCTTGGGGCAGAGACTCACGTTTTGGCTTTGCTTGAAAAGCAGACTGCGTTTGGCCTCTTCTAGGGAAGGGACAAGAGGGGCGAGATGCTCACAAGTGCTACCCCACGCACAGAGCGAGTCCTGGCTTGAGCGAGGAACAAGGCAAAGCCCAAGCAGAGCGGCTGAACCGCGTTCTGATGTCTCTCCTGTTGTGAGCAATGATATAATTGCTACCTTCACAGTCAGTATAAAAGTACGATAACACTGGGCTGAGCTGAGCCCAGGACTTAAAAACATCTGGAAACCTTTGATAGAGGCAAGAGATGAGATGGGCTTGTACCTACATTGCTTGGAAGGGACTCCTAGTGACAGGGGTTAATTTTTGTCATTTTTTGCAAGCTCCCTGGATGGTCCTGTCCAAAATGGGCAGAACCTATTCCTACTAACTAGGGGCAGCCCTGTGAGCTGCTGCTGGCAGAGACAGCCTTTCCCTTTCGTACAAAAATCTTTTGTACCTTGCCCAGTACAACAGGACATCTAGATGACACTACAATAAAAATCTCAGGATTAATAAGTGCTGCTAACGCAAGACTTGCTTGACATGCTCAGACTTGGAAAAATCGTGACAGATTCATCAAAGTACTTGGTGTTATCTTGCACTGAGAGTGTTTGGTTTAAAATTTATTAGATAGATAAACAGATTATAATAAAACATAGTTTATACACACATATATGCATACACACAGTATTTTTAAAAATGTTTGTGTTACATTTCTTCTTTAAGCGTTCTTTCCTGTGCAACTTCAACCCAGAAGCAGGTATTTTAAAATGAGGAAATCACGACCAAAGGTATGATTATGTCTCGGCACACAACTGACTGACAACACGAACTTCATTTTCATGGTTTATAACATTGTCTGAATCCCTAAATACATTTCTGTCCTTGTAAGAGAGCATTCCACATAAAATTTATTTGTGAATAAAAGGCAGAAAGACACATACACGCTACTGGAATTAAGAATAAATTATTTCAGCAGAGCCCATTACTCTAGGAAGTCTGAACACTGAGCCTGTGACATAAATACAGAGTGAGACCAGCACTTTTGCTGCACTTGTCCTAGACTCCCGGGTTGTGTCTGCTGCCCTCAGTGAGCTCCGGGTCCAGCACGGAAGGTCTGGCTCTGCCGCCGTGTGCTCAGCAACAGCCCCGTGCTGGGGTTCCAACCACCAGCCGTCACCACCAAGACGGTTGTGACCACGTGCCGAGTCCTGCTGGCTTCCAAGGGACCTCAGTGCTGGCGCTCTCGCTGCACGCCTGGACCCACCAAAACCTCTTTGCCTGCTCTTAACACAGGGAAAGGCTGTAGAACAGAATCCCAAAAAGGCAGGGTTAAAGCAGGAACCTCTCTGAGGAAAAGGGGGTGCACCAGCATTTTTGAAGAAAAAATATAGATGGGGAAGGAAGGAAGGAAAATGGAGACAGAAAAGGGACGTTTTTTCATCTAGTGATGTTGCTGGAAAGATTCTTTAAAACTCACTGAATAATAGACAAGAGAAGTGTCAAACCATCATTCAATCATTTTGCTTTTACGCTACGCCATGGCTCACACTAAGCCCACGCAACGACTATGAAGCAGAGAGCTGGGTCCTCATTGATGCATCTGCACTGCAGTCCCCATTCATATTTCCTTGACCATGAAAACAAACCTGTCTGATCTGCATGTATCGCACATGACAGTGGATGAGCATGCAATGATCTTAGTCTTGCAGTCTTACCTGCATCAGTCCTGTTCCAGCCTTGATACTGAAGGTCAAAAAAGCTTTAGGCAAAAGTGTTGTTTGGGTCAAAGGAACCTAAGTGCTGTTGTTGGATGTGCTGATCATTTACTTCAATGCCATTCTGAGGACTATATCAGTAATCATAGTGATCACATCTTTCCTGTTCAACCATTACCAAATGCTATTTTCACTCCAATCTTCTCATCAACAGGAGATACTTCCTGGAATATTTAGAAATATAAGGGTGCCATGAAGGTATCTATGATTTATTCTCACAGTCCTAATGTAGCTCAATCCATTCTCATTTTCCATTTGTGATAGCAAGTCGCTTGCTAGAGAACATCGGCTCCTATCAGCTCACATCGCTCATGACAACTTTACAGTATCTGATATAATTTCTAATTTTTGTGCCTTGAATGGCAATGTGCATCCTAGCAGCTGCATGTTCCGGGGAAGCGTGAACGCGCAGCCTGCATCCTGCCACCAGATGGTTCTCCATATGGACACAGCCGAGGAGGACATACTGGTGCTGCATCACCAGTGGCAATCCAGGCCCTTCCCCCCCACCATATTCCCTCCTAAGCCTGCACATGGGGCTGGGAATCGCGTATCCCGATTCTCTGCTTATTCCCAGACAAGCGGCACAGTGTAGTGGAGGCCACTCCGCCTGCTGTGCTGCTCTAAAGAGTTGCAGGTCAGTGGGACAACCGTATGTGTGTAGTCTTCCCCAAGCTGGTTGTCTTAACTTGTGCTACTTTCCACTTAGTCTGTCACCTTCTAAGCACAGCAGTCTTATTTTTAACTCAGCATGGAAATGGATGGGCCCAGTGGCCTCATGCTCTGCTGCCAGAGTTGCTGTGGAGGCTGCATGAGCAGCCAGGACACTGCAAGCCTGGAGAGCATTAGCAAGGGACACCACGAACCTGCCTGGCACGTTCTGTGGGAAAGGGTTCCCCAGAGCCATCAAAATAGGAGCCTTCCAAGCCTGTTGGACAACGGGCAGCAGGGCCTGAAGAGGCAATCAGCCTCGGGCAGGTTGGTGGTGAGCAGAAACTTGGTTGATCCGAGGGGCACTCTGATGCCTCGGACATGGAGCTGGGCTAACTACCGTCATCTCAAATATCTCCAAAGGACCATCTCAAAAGGTGCAAGCACTCGCTCCTGAGAAACTCCCCTATTAGGGAACTGCTGCGATGTCAGCACTTTGCTCTGAAATCCCACGGGGCAGCAAAACAGCCCAACAACTCGGCACCAACTCAGGATGGCCTCCCTGTGAAAGGGATGCCCAAGATCTACATACCAGTCTCAAAACGCGTGTCACCCCCCGAAAGCCCAGCGAGCCACGCAGTCATTAGGTCCCCTTTGATCTTTTCCAAAATGAAAGACTAAAAAAAGAACAGATTGTTTTCCTTAAATGAGGGGAGGGGAGGAGTGAGGGCAAGCAGGAGGGAAATTGGCCTGCTAGGTTCATTTCAACCATAAGAAAAAGTCTTTTTAACTTCTCTTAATGAGGACTACTTTTTTCCAGATAGTACCTAATTATTGCAAATTGCTTCATCTTTTAATTGTTACTGCAAGGCGACTAAACATTGTTACGTTGATTGCTCAAGAGTGGATTGTTAATGGCTTTAATCATTTGATAATCCAGTAATACAACCCATGTAACTCTGCACCTTGTAGGAATAATTTTTGGATCCACCTGATAGGAAACATATATTGCCTTGCCGTATGTCAGTGTCTGTAGGCTGGATTCTGCCACTCTTACTCAAGTGCAGCTGTACGTACTCACAAGACTAGTGCCGTGGATTTCGGTGGGATCACCCTAGAAACACTGACTCATTTTGAGCAGAACTGGACAAATTGGGTAGGGAAAAGGGAAGCCTACAATTTAGGTTCTGCATCACAGATGGATAATCCATTGTCGTGGGAGAGAGGAGATAAGTTCACATCTGTGCAGCTGCACCAGGACTAGACTTCTGCTATAGCACAGCAAATTAATGCTATAGAGCAAATTTTCTATGGAGAGCCCTGCAGCTTCAGAGCTGTTGAGTGCACAGATGGCACAAACCACCTGAGCTGGGGAGAAAGGGGATGGCAGAGGCTGATGCTAATGATGCTAATGGAGGGGATCTTCTTCCAGGGGGCATGTGCCTTAAGAGATCACTCAACGAGCGTATCCCTTGGGCTGTGAGGCCTTTCATTCATTTTGCTGAGAGGAGCTGCTCTTTCCCTGGGGTTTAACTGCCCTGCAGAAGCTGGTCTTATTGTGGATGCACGTTACTATCTCCACAAGAAGTTAAGAGGGCCAGGAGACCTCTTGCACTGTGTATCTGGGGGAAAGCTGAACCAACCTCAGCCTTTCAAGCAAAGGAAAAGTCTGTCTAGAAGTGAAGATACCGGGAAGAGTTATTCCTGCCTGTAGGCCAGAGACATTGGCTACATAATTCACAGCGGGACCCTCGGTGTGCCCGCAGGGACTGCCAAAACACCATCCTAAGACATTAAAACGGCACTGGAGACAGGGTAGATTCCCCCAGAGACCGACGAGCAGCATCACCCGCCAGGCGCTGTCAAAAAAAGTCAGTTCTGACAGACAACGAGTAGACTAATAAACTAAAGACTTGCTTTGATTTAGTCTTCAAGGAAAAGGAGACAATTAAGAGGATGTGTAATTCAATAACGGTTTGCAGGAAAAGGAGCTGTCATAGGCTGAGGAGGGAGCACGGGCACAGAGATAACCCAGCGGATGAGCAGAACAGCTGCACGCTCGAGGGGCAGAGAGACAAGAGAGAGGGGCCAGGATCATCACCGGGACCTCGAGGAGGGTGAGCACAAAGGGCAAATCTTCTCCTCAGAAAGGCAACAGGGAACACAAAAAAAACGCAGGTTAGTTTACTTACTTTCAATGCATGATAAAATGAAAGGGCAATTCATAAAACATGGGAGAAACATGTTTACAGAAGAAAAACAAGATGATACATTGAAACTCACACAAATCCCACCCAAGACATATTTTGCCAGAGGAATTTAGCTCCAAATTTTCCAAAATGGCCTCAGTGCCATGAGGTTCATTTTCATTGTTCACAGCTTGATTTTCTTATGTGCTGGGAACATATTTTCCATCCATAGCCAAGGAACTGGCTGACTTTCACCATCCAGGAGACTACAGTGTTAATCAGCACCAAAAATGAAGGTATCTTCTGAGAAAACACTGACACTTGAGACTAGTGACAGTAAGTCCAGCTGTGCTGGCACTGGCACACCACTATCACCCAAAGCAGCAGCACAAAACATGCAGGCTGGGTCTGCCCATCAGAAGCTTTTAACTGAACTAGAGAGAGTTTTTCTTCCAACACCTTTCCTTTTTCCTAGAAGTAGCTTCCAACACAGACAGAATGAGAAAAAAAAAAAAAAAAAAAAAGTGAAACGTTTTGTTTGTTTGTTTCGTGGGGCAAAGTGTCAGGTTGGAGGATGAGATTACAGAGGTGCCAGAACAGCCAAGTGAGGTGTGAGATGCTCCCACCCACCCCAGTGCCAGTGACATTAACTCCCTTGCGGGGGAATCAGGGGCTCCAGGACGCAGCCTTTTCCCCAAACCTGCACCTCCCGCGACCACTACCACCACAGACTTCTCTCCACATACAAAAGCAGCCCAAAAAAATCCCAGTGAATTGTGGCACGAGCATGAGAAATTCCTTGTTTTTCCCGTTGCAAGGGGAAGCCTGAAAGCATCTGTCCAGCCTGGTTAATCAGTCATCGGATGGGGATGCTTGCTGGTTGCCTCCCCACAGCAGGACGGAAGGGGCTCTGAGCATAACCACAGCTTTGTCCCTGCCTGCACAGGGCAGTGGGTGGTAAAAACATTGAGAGGTGCAGGATTCTTGGTATCAAACCAAAACCCAGAGGTTTTGGTTTGCTTTTCTGACTTCCTGATATAATATTTTCTCTTCAGTCTTTCAAACAATCTTCCTCACCAGTATCAGCAACTGATCTGCAGACAAGGGCTCAGAGACCATCATGTCAGATACTATATCTATCACTGGGAGGATCCTCAGGCAGGTGGCTGAAGCTACACAGATCATCATTCTTATTAATCTGAACATCATGCAGCTCTTTACACAGTGTAAGGAAAATGAAATACAAGAACAAAGATGTGCAGCTGATTAAAAATACATGTACACGTGTATCAACAGCCCAGAGTCCAGTGGACAGAAATGTTAAGTGGGGGCCCACCGGGGACACTGTAAGGTCAATACAATTGAATAGTTTTATTAACAACTTGGAGACCAGACCGGGTGTGTGCTAATCAAATCTGAACATTTCACCAAGGTGGGAGGGTAGCAAATAACTTGCAGGACAGGAATAAAATACAATATGAGCTTGATAAATTAAAGAAGTGGTCTGCAATCAATAAAAAGAGATTCAGCAGGACAAATGCAAAAGATTTACATGTACGAAGGAATAAACAAAGGGACAGAGACAGTTTGGAGGTATCGGGCCAAACGGCAATACAACTGAGAATGGTCTGGGGTGGGATGATCGATTGAACGGACGTCAATAACAGAAGGCTGCTGCAGCCCAGCAAGGTAATTATTCCACCCTTCACAGCATTAGCCAGGCTGCTGCTTGGAGCCGCACACCCAGCTCCGCGCATCGCACTGTAACAGAGATGTACAAGCTGGAGGGAGCTCAGAGAGCAGTGAAAATGCCAAAAGCTTGGGAAAAAGTGAAACCTCTGTATCCACATTAAAAATGAAATGCAGGAGCAAGACCTGACTCCACTTTCATTTGGTATCACTTGGAGGACTCTGCTGAAGCCAAAGGAGTTGCAGCACCGTGAAACCAAGGTTAGTCTGAGGAAACCCACTGGGCTGGATACAGAAATAGAGTGTGAGGCAAGATGCACTAATTAATTGGCTATAGATGTACAACAAAACAAAAATAAATAAATAAGAGATGCAGGGATCAATTAGTGCTCATTTTGCCCTTGTTAAAATTGTAGCAGAGAGCCAAAGCTGCAACAGGGAAGATACAGTGGCAGTCTGACTGCAGCAGCTCTCAACAACTCAGACAGTGCAAAGCAATAAAAGACCAGAGCCCTCAAGTCAGATGGGGCTGACACCTACCACAACATAAACAAAGAAGAGGAAAAAAAGGCTGTGGTGCCCAGAGAGGTCTGCAAAATTACCTTGGCTGAAGATGCACAACCCAACTCCATGCTGCCCCCGAAGCAATCCCCATCACAGCCGGCTCTGGGGACCCTCGCTGCTCCATAAACATCCCCAGGCACGTGGGAGCCATCACTAAACTCCAGCCTGAAATGCAAATCTTCAAGCCCCCTCTCTCTCCCCCTGAGCAACTCTTTCCCTGCAGAAGTAATTTTATGCTTACAGATGTGCAGCTCCCACTACAATCAGCCCTCGCTACAATTAAGGCGGAAACGAGCTCTCCACCCTTTGGTGATGGCTCTGAGCTGACAGAAATCAAAGCTGCTTGGCTGCAGCTGGAAGAAAGACCCACACGAGGCCCCTCCGCCCCAGCCGCGCTCCCCACACTCATAGCTGGAAGAGGGAGCCGGAGCCGGAGGACGGCGCTGCCTGGAGAGCGGCCAGAGCATCGCTCAGCGCTCCAGCGCCGAGACGGAGGTCTGCGACTCGCAGCACAGTGTGCGAGCTCCTGCCAAAAGCCCAATTGCACCATCTGCCAAATTAATATTCCTATTTTTAATATCTCGTTTAAAGGGAGACATGAAGGGGGAGAAGGGAAGAAAGGAGAGGGAAAAAATAAACCACCGCCATGCTGATTTAATTTCAAAGTTCAGTCAGGAATTGCACCAGACATCAGGTCGGCTCCTTTCCTATCCTCCTACAATCAATTCTCTCTGCAGAGGTGCAGGGCTGTTGGGTCGAACGCATGGAAATGCACCACTAAACACCATGCTGCTGCTGCCACTGCCACTTAGTGAGGAGAGGAGAGCAGGGAGGCTGGGGAAGACAAATTGCCATGGCTTGTGTCTTTGCAAGGAGCTGCTTCTCCATCTTGCTTCCCTCCTGGAAACAGCTCCTGCAGCCTTGTCGCTTCTGGAAGGCGCAGAATAGGGCAATGCGAAGAACTGTGCCAGAAAAAGAAAAAGGAGAGGGGTGAAAATAGAGGATGGAGGAAATATCCACACACACCCCCAAGCTATGAATAGAAATGCAACCACACAAGCTACTCTTCGTGTAGGAGAGATCTCATGAGTGGGCACCGGGCTGCATCAACAGGGGAGTGCAGGCAGCTACAACTGCTCCCGACTCACAAGCTGGGGCCGGGGCTGCTCCCGGCTCCCGGCCAGCCACGGGGTCCCCCTTCCGAGAGCGTCGCCTCCCGAGGCTCTTCCCCGCCGCTCCTGGGCTGAACAGCAGCCACCGCTGCTGATGCTAATGGAATTAAACATTAATATGCTAAACAGAACCAAGAGTGAGAGAGGGGCTCAGATTCCTCTAGGTAGCAGGCATGTCTGAGGTTAATGCCTGCCAATTCTTATTTGCTCTGCTCTGTCAAAATCCATGTCCTTATTAGCCAGCCCATTAGTCCCCCGAGGCTAGTAGCCCATTAGCTCTGTCCCTGGCCCTCGCTGGCGCTTAGTGCTCTCAGCGCGCAGCCCTCACCCACGGGCAGGGCAGCGCGGGGCCCACCTGGCACCCCGCAGCGCTGCCCGGCTCTCCGCGCCGGCAGGGCTGACCCTGGGGACGCTGCGAAGCAGTGACGCGAGCAGGGAGATCAGAGAGGTTCTGGTCTCATCTCTGCCCTCCTGGTTCGGGCCTGAGCTGTGGCCTTCCGCCGCATTCCTTGAGCTCCAGAGGCAGATGGACTTCCTCACCTTCCTCTGCCTCCCCACTTCTCCCTCAAACATTTCAATTCTCCTATCACTAACTTCATGCCAGAAATCCCAGGGGACAGGAAACTGGTCTTCTGCTTGCCTACAAAACACCGCTCTGTACATAATTAATACTAATAATTAGCAGGCGTAACTATTAGAGACAAAGGATTACCAAACCGCATCAGACAGGGAGTCCATTAAGTTCAGCATCTGTTTCGCATATTAGCAGTGCTCCTGCGAGGTGTCTTGAGCTGCGACTCCCACAGCATGAGCCAGGGCCTGCATCAGTTTGCACCAGCAGCAAACCCGGCCCTGGACGTGCCTCAGTGCAGGCTGGACTTGGCTTTTCTCGGCTGCAAGCCCTGCTTTCTTCTCCCGTACAAAGTGCCCTGATCCTCCCCAGACGTAAATGAACATTTACACCTCTGGCTCCAGGTTAGGGGGAACTTAAGATGCAGCTGCTTTCTTTTATTCCCCAAAATGAAACTATGACCTGTAATAACAGCAACACTTACCACTATAAATAGAGATTTTCTGTCAGCAGGTCTCAAAGCACTTTACTGGTGAGACTTATCATCATCTCTGTCTTAGAGATGGGGGAAGCGAGGCCTGCAGGACACACAGGAGAGAGATAGGATGGGGTTTGTCCAAGGTCAGTCAGCAAACCAGGAACGTAACTCAGCTTTTCTGCAGAGCTCCTATTTCCTAGCTCTAAATTAGTGCTAATATAAGATTAAAAGGGTGGATAGTGCCTTCTTCATGTCCCCTCAGGAGGGCAGTTACTCACTTTCATAGTTTTCTTTCATTTACATACCAGGTCACAGCAGTGAAATAAATTCTCTCCTCCCGCATCCCTCAGGTCCGAGCTCAGTCCAGAGCCGCACGTTCAACGTGGATAAATTCCCGAAGAAACAGCGACAAAGATACCAGGCGGGATATAGACGGAGATATTCCCCAGGACTGCTCCTTCTACCTCCACGGAAAGTATCTCCCCGGCACTTCCACCCTCTGCAGGCAGGATCCTTCCGTTTATTTCTATTCCCAGGCCTCGGATTCAGCAAGGCACTGAAGCAGGTACTTACCTTTAATCAAGCACATTAGTCGCCCCATTGAAGTCAATGGGACTTCTCAGGTGCTTAAAGCTAAGAATGTGCTTAGTGCGCTGCTAAGCCAAGGGAAGTGGTGGCTGATGAAGACAGGGGAAAAGCAGTCAACAAATGAACCAGAACCATCTGCAAATGACTCCCAACTGGGCAGGCTCCCTTGTATCTCCTTGCTGCTTTGCTTGCTGGAGAATTTTTCATTATGAATACAGAGCTCCTGCTGCTACCACTGCTTTTAAACACTGCTTAGTAATGCTAAGCCCTCGGGGTACAGTCACAGCCAGAGCCTCCTGCGCGCTTCCCGGGCACTTGGAGCCCAGGCAAGAGAGGCTGGTAGCGAGAGCGAGGTTTAAGTGTGGATGTGCTCGGATCTAGGCAGGACAAGCAAGACGGAGCGTGGAAGTATCTCTGGGAAAGCTGTGATGGGAACATGCCTGTTTGAATTAGGTTAGCCAAAAACTCTGGCCCAGATCCAGACTGGGACCTTGAGAAACTCTTCTGGGCAGCTTTTGCTAAAAATCCTCCCTCATCTGCCTCACGCGTTGCATCAAGCGGATTCCTCCGCAGTCAGTAAAAACAAGTGAACAATTCAGAACAAAGTCACTTCCATTAGATTTGTCAGTTAGACTGCATTTGTTAACCTGAGTCAAAATCTGTGGCTTGGAAATTTCCTAGGAATTGTAGGAAGATGGTTGTGTTCATTTGTGGTTCAAGCTTTACAATATTTAGTCTGGCCAGCACCAACTCTGGCCCTTCTCAGCTACCCATTACCTCGAGAATGAGTACCTCGTACACAGTTTTTTTCTAAATGCTCAGAAGTCATGTTTTACAAATAAGCCCTCAAAATTCACCATTTTCTGCCAGTAAGCTATTATAAAATATTCACAACATTCAAAATGGATCTGAATGCAAGAAAAAGGACAGAAATATTTTGCAAGTGAAGACTTACAGAAGATGCTTCCCCAACTCTGGTTCTGGGAAGCAGGGTTGTCTGGAGCAGTTTGTGTACACTCTCTGTTGCTTTCTAAAGACATTATAGGTGGCAGATTGATTTTTATTAATTATTTCTATTGCAGTAACACCTAAGGCTGATCTCATGTAGCTCTTATATTGTGTAGGAGTAGCAAATAATGAGATTATCAGGTTGTGTACTGTCTCTGAAAGTGCCTGATTTGAGACTTGTATCATTTGTTGCAATGTGCTCTGTAAACAATATTTATCAGAGCAGCATAAAAAAAAAAAACAATCCATAATATTCAGCCAGCGGTTGCCACGTCTTTGTTAAGATGACGATGGCAACTCAGGAAAGCACTCACACAGGTGTCAGTTTGTCCCCTGTAAGGATTGCATGTAAAGAACAAAATAAACAATAAAAACATATATTTAACTAACAGACATTTTCCTGAATTGAGATGGGGATTAGAGACAGAGACACGTCTTGCTTTGCCGACAGCAAGAACGGCCAATGCCTGCGAGGTTCAGGTACAACCTCCCCAACCATGCAGCAATTTTAGGGGCTCTTCTGCTCCAGTGCAAAGTCTCAAACCGCTCCGAGAGGCGGTTCGAGAGCAAACGCGGCACCAGACGAGGACTCCAGACATGCCCCAAGCAGACGGGAAGCAGCAGCAGCAGGATTATCTGCTACTGCTTCAGCCGACTACTTGCCCTTATTATGAGAGATGCATTCGTGCCAGATAAGAGATGGGTATCTCTGCAAGAATAAGATGCTGTATGCACAAAGGGAGAGAACTGCTGACAGAGAGAATGTAACTTACTATTTAAATTGTGTCAAAAAAAAAAAAAAAACGAGAGAGAGAGAGAGAAAGAAAAAAGTCTTTTTTAATAAAATTTCCTCGAAAGAGTTTCTCTTGTGTACACAAAGCCTTGGGGAAATTTCCCAAAGGGTATGGAGGCGATTACAAGATGCAGCTTAGGCGGGAGCATCGGGGGTGGATGCTTTGAACTCAGGGGGTTTCGTAAAGCACAGGGGAAATGCTTCCCGAGTCAGAGCATTTCGTAGTGTTTTAAGGGAACAAATTACTCAAGTCTCCCGCCCTCTGCAGATCTGCCCAACAAATCACAAATATTTTTCCTTCCTGAAATCATTTTCTACCGAGAGCAGTAACAATGCAACCTCTATAGTCCAGTTCCACCTATAGATTTCAAAGCACTTGACAAAGTTTCACAAGGTTTCATGAGAGCTATTTTCCAGGGGCAGAGCGAGGTGAAGTGACTTCACTAAAGAGCTAACCTAAGTAGCTGAATCAAAAAAAAAAAGGCCTTATTATAGTAACACCAAAGCTTCGTTTGAGATACTACGATTTGACATCATCCCCCAAAATATAATGCTTTAGGGCATGACTCCATAGCCATTAACGTCTGTGTAAGGCTTTCCATTGACATCGGTGGAAGCTGGGTCTGCCTTTTAAAAGCTATCCCTTCATCCATCCAGACAAGAATTTTTTTTTCATTCCCATTTGCAGCTGATGTTCTCCAGCTTTTTTTTTTTTTTTTTTTTTTTTTTGGAAAGAGACAACTTTTCCATTTTCACGTAGAGCAACTTTATTTCCATGCCACGCCAGCCTGCTTGGGATGTCACGGTGTGGCTCGCTGCAAACACTAACATGACATGACAGGCAGATGCAACTCGCTGAGCTCTGCCTCGGCAGGACAAGACATGGAGGAAGTTTAAAGCAGCTTCTCCAGGGAAACACGACAGCAAAGGAAGAGAGAAGGGGAGAGCTGGGTTCCTCATTGCCCAAAGAGCCAGAGCTGTGCGGTGCTGAAACACCAGGCTGGGTGTTTGCTGTCCTCGGCCTGAGCCCAGGTGTCCCCAAGACCATGACACTGCTCCAGTGGCAGTTCCAAGCCAACACCAAGGGCCGATCGTGGTGGCAGAACCAATGTCAGTGGAGCTGGGGACAACCATGGTGGCCGGATCTGGGGGAAGACATTCCCAGCACAGTCACTTCCAGCTGGGCTGTGTGCAAGCCCAGAGCACCCAGGAGACCTCCCCTAATAGAGGCAAAAAGAATAAACCACGTAGCCCATGTAGACCACATTGCTTTGGATGTTAACCAGGACGTTAAAGTGCACGGACAAGTGAAAACATGAAGGAATATCCCACATCTTTGATGTGGTATGAGCAGGTCTAGGATGTCCGGGCAGGCTTATGCATCACGCTGCAAGGCTGCCAGCATGGCCGGATCCCGACAAGGTCCACAGGGACCTCTCGGGAGGGTCGTTCCCACCTCCCCAGGCTGCCTGCGGAGGGGCAGCCCTTTCAAACAGCTTCAGTGTGCGCCGAATAAACCCGGCTGCTCTGATAAACCCTGCTCTGTGCAGAGCTGATTCAGCAAAGCGCCGCAGCCCAGGCCTTGACTCCGATCAGACGGCAGCTATTCAGACATTTGCAGGAATTTTCCCTCTCAGCTGAACCACTTAGTTGTTTTACTGCATTTACATCCTGGCTCTGCTGCATCCAGGCTGCAAAATTCCCAGCAAGAGCAAGCGCCGCATCAGGGATGAAACAGCACGGTGTAGCTTTGGACAGGAGCTGGCTTCGCTTCCCTTGCAAAGCGCAGTATTCTAGCCACATACCAGATACCATCACTCTTTGCATGAGGAACTATTTATGATGACCCTAGAGCCCACATTAATTCATTTACAGTGATCCGAAGCCTGGAAGACAACCCTCAGCTTCAATGGGATGTTGGCTCAGGCCCATATACATCAAACTGGAGCTGCAACATCCAAGCTTTCCCCATCTGTTACCCTGACTGTGAAGTTTACAGATGAGAAGGGGGAAAAATATTAAATGCAATGTGTAAGGCCTGCTCTTGTGCTCATATATGACACAGGGTGAATTCTCATACACAGGGTAATTTCTGACATTCCTGTGAACTACAAACACTGTGCAGAAATCAGCACACCTGCAAGGCTTGCAGCACACATGCTCAGCTGCCTTCAGAGTGCAAGTAAAATTCAGATCAGCTCATATCTTACAGAACCCTGGACATGTATTTTTCAGGAGTTTTAAGCAGGTTGAGATAATTAGTATCCATATTCATTAATATCCATTAATATCCTTTCCATATGTCACAGAAAGGAATCGTAGCAAATCAAGGAGGACCTTAGCTCCCTCTTGCAAGGCAGGACTGCTTTTCACAGCATATTTTCAAGCACTGCTCCCCTCCCCAGCCCTGGCTGACACAAGACCTGCCACATACTAAGCTGCATAATCTCCCTGCCAGACTTCCACCTTGACCTGAAGCTGCACAGCCTAGAAATCTCCCCGGACAGCCACTGTCTTTGTAAGATTTATGACTCCATTTGGCTGCATAAGGAGCCTCCGATGAACATTCAGATTTGCGGGTGCTTATTCAAAGGAGGATTTTGAGCTTTTTGGACATTCACCTGCACCAGCAGCCAATGCTGCCGCTGCCTCCTCTGCAGAGCCTTCCCTCGGAGCAGCTTTTCCAAAGCGGAGCCCGTCACAGAGCACTCAGTGCTCGATGGAGGGTCGATGTCAGGGAGCAGCAACGACTCTACAGCAGCACTGAAAAGAGGCACAACAGACTCTCAACACAGAAATTACTCCAAGCACAAAGAAAACACCAACAAAGATCATACTCAACAAAAAGAGACGGGAATTTCACAGTAAAAAGATAAGAACAGAGACTTTAAAAGCTTCTTTCACTTCACTACACAGCTCTGTGCATGGACAGTCAAGCATCAGAAACATTAGGGCTCAGGGTACCCTGCAGGTCACTAGGATTTCCTCATTTGTTGCTTATTTCTTATATAAACTCACTACAAACACTGGAGTCCTCTTCCCTTTTGTATTGTTTGGATTGAATAGAATCTTTTCTTCTTCTCTCCTCTTCCTCTGAAGGGCTGCAATAATGAGCTGAGGATGCAGTTCACATCTCCAAAAGAACAGGCTATTAGAGCTGTTGCTAAACACCTAGATGAGAGATGCCACAAGGCAACGGCTCCATCTTCTCCTCCTCCAAGGAGCCGCAATCCAGCAGCTCCGCTCAGGAGAGACAAAGATGAAAACCCTATTAGGGGACACAGCTGGAAGGTTTAACTCCCACCGATCCCAAACGGGAGTGGGTCCAATTTGTGCAAGAAGCCCCCATTTTACAGGGAACACGGGGGTCCAAGAGCAAGGAGTTAATGTCCACAAATGAGCGGGTCTCCTGCGACACATGGGGTGAAGCAAAGGAATGAAAAGCTCAGCAAATGCAGAGGTGCAGCTGATTAAATGACACAGTTGCAGAAGGGACCTGCTAGACAGCGGATAAAGGGGAAGAGCCATGGGTTGTGGTGACTGGGATTTGGTCCGGTGCATCCCAGCACTCAGGAATGTAGGTTCTCTGGAAATGTGTGTCAGAAGGCAATGCTGAGATCAGTTGCCCCAAGCCTGCTGTGACCCTCAAGTGATTATCGCCTTAAAGTAGGTTAGTGTGTTAATAAATTAAATATGCACAGGGGTAGCCAGGTGTCTGAGGAGAAAAGGATAAAATTACCTCCTAGTTAAATTAGGAACACAATGTCCTGGAGGGAAGGGAAAGGAGGGAAGATCTGAATCTGAAGGAATCCCACAGGAAATCCCATAAAGAGACTGGAACAAATGGAACCACTGCTCTTACCACAACCTTCCCCAGACTACATGTCCTTGTGGCAGAGGGTTTGCTGGAAAGGGTGTCACCAATATTCAGTGTGTCCGTGAACTCCGAGCACTGCTGGCCATGGGCACTCTCTCTGCATAGAATATAACAGCCCAGAGTTTGGAGAACAGGTCTCCTCCTGCGGTGCTGGTGCAAGGAAGCCAACCTGCCAAGTAATGCAGGAGAGGATGAGGAGGGCCGGGAGAGGCCCACACATGGAAGATGAGCAGTAACTGTGCAGTAACTACAGGTCAGAGGCTGGGCAGTGTCATCATAACACAGAAAAAATAGTACAAGGAGCCGTGGACAGAAAGAGGATGCAGACTCACAGCTAAAGCTGCAGCAGATTCAAAGCCTGTCACCAAACTATCAGCACAATGAGATAAATGTTCCAGGAGCCCCTCTTCCCCTCCTCCCTTAAGCAGGCCCTGATTACTAAGGACATTTCCATGAGCGGTGTATGATCTTTATTTTTTTCCATGCACAATGACCTTTAAAAGTACTGGCTAAGCTATTTGCATTGCCTACCCCAGAGTTCCTACAGACAGCAAGAAGACGAGCATTAACCTTAATGGCTAAATCACTTCATGCCACTCTGAAGATAGAACACTCCCTTGAGTAGACAAAAGGCCTTTTTTTTACCGTGATTATTATATATTTAAACAGCAACAAGCACCTCAAGGCTCCAGGTTACATACCCCTCAATGCTCTCCTGGTTTTCCAGAGGAAACACCCCAGCCTGGGCTCTGGGAAGCTTCAGAGCTGCAATGGGAACCTTTAAAGGCACTTGCCTGGGGTGGAGTGGGAGAGGATGTGCCTGCATCAGAGGGGAACACACTGCACGTGTGTTCTCTGCGGGCATCAGAGGGCTGGGAAGTCAGATCTGACCCCCAAAATACCCTTTAGTACTCTCCACAGGTTGGGGCATCCTTTGCACTGGAATCTCACAGTTTTTTTGGAAAGAGAGAGTGGATTTTGTAACGTGTGAGTAAATTTATACTCAGAGTAAAGAGGCAACATAAAGAGTGTGTAAACAAAAATCACAGCTCCTTCAGCACGCTGTTTAGGTGAAAATACCTGCTTTGGAACTGGTTTATTTATACGTTTGTAACCACAAACCCCAGAAGGAGTAAACGCTGCTAAAACAAATTCCTAGAAAAACACATTGCTCATGGCAAAATGTTTTGTGTTACTCAGCCAGCTCTGATAATTAAAATCTCACATGCAACCAAGGTCAAAACATGGCCCTCATCCAACGCATACTTACTTCCATGGGAAGATTTGCACTGATCCTGAGAGATTCCCAGAAAAGATAAGTTCACGCTTCTTCCCACGGGTCTGGACCACCTCTGATATCCCTGCAGCACAACGGTTTGGGGCAGAACAGGAGAACGGGTGCACGAGGCTCAGCCGGGCTCCAGCCTCTCCTCCTTTATCACATCAGCTTTAACAGTGGTTAAAGCGTGGCTGATGGAGAGACCACAGAACCTCCTAAACGACTGAAGGAATTGCCGTATCTGATTCAGACACTGGTGTCTGATTCAGGCCACTGTTATGGAGCCACCTGTGTCCCTTTCCACAGCCTGTGCCTTGCAGCCCACCCAGGTACCACACACATTCTGCTCGGAGGGCTGAGAGCATCAAAGAGCACCCATATCTCCATATATCTATATGTGCAAAGGGGAACATGCTGCCTAATCATGTGCAAAGCAGCGTTTATCACACACCTCGGACTGCCGTCTGCTTACCGCTCATCCATCTCCACCTGGGCTCCTTCTAACACGGGCACCCCCATAGACATTTGGGCTCCGCAGAAATCCACGGCTCCCATAAGCACCATGGTAGTCGCTTGGTGGGTCAGTTGGTCACACAGGTTGCGACTGGGGGACCACAAAGCACCTCCAGCTTGGCCAGTTCAGCAAGGGACATCCCAGACCCTGCCAGGAGCCGGCGGCTGCTGCCGCGGGAGACCCTGGGAGCATCTTGGGCTACGGCGCAGCGATGTGACAGAGGACATCTGTCACAGCCCTCGTGTTACAAACTGCTTGAGAGGAAGCATGTGATCATATTATTGGAGCTTGTATTGTGCTGCTGAGCAGTGCAATTCTTCATGTCCCTTTGTCATTTAGGAGAGACTTTTGTGACAGAATTTGCCTATCACTTGTAATTCCGCACAGGTTTCTAAAGTGCCCCATTTAAAAAAAAATGCTATACATTAGGTTTTTTTTCCATTCTCATTTTTCTTGATGTACAATACTGTCTAAATCAGTTTAAGATCGGGCCTGTACATCATCTCTGGAAATGAATACAAATACCTCTTATTCCGAGGCAAATTAAATAATCAGCAGATACAGCGGCCGCTAGCATATTTAATATGAAGAAACACAAGGTTGGGAGCTTTCCACCTGTTCCAGAGCTGCCCACACTGTGCTCTTGCCCTCGCCGTCCCGAGCACCTGCATCTCACCAAGGGTGCCAAGGAGCTTCGCTCCGGGGTGCTCGGCCCGCACCCGACTGCAGCTCTGGGTGATGCCGAATCCGAGCTCGGCGCTCGATGGCCTCGGGCTGGCGTTTAAGGCTGCATAAATGTTTAATTCAAAGCATGCCTCTAACCTTAACATTTGCTGGCCATTGCCATTATATTCCAATAGGGTCTTTCCTGCTAGAGTCAGAGTCCAAGGCAGTGAGTAGGTGGACTTGAGTGGGGAACTTGAGTCGCAGCTTTTATGAGCTTTACACACACGCACACACACACACAAAAAAGGAAAAATTATGCCTTTATAAAAGCTTAACAGCAGGTAGGCATAAGGCCACGAGAAACAGAGAGGTGGTAATGGTCTTTTGAAAGTAATTCCTTTCAAGCATAAAACCAAGACTTGATGGAAATGATCAGCCATGGGAGGGGGCTGCACTAACAGGAACCCCCGGAGCGGCAGTGCCAGAACCGCGGGCTCCGGAGCGCGGCGCCTCCGCGGACAGCGGCTGGTCCCCTCGCGGAGGCCACATTCCTGTCCCATGGGCTCCCCTGTGAGGAGCAGGGATTCACTCACAGTCTCTTAGGATCCTGATCAGGAAAGGTCGGGCTTAGAGGCGATTTTTCCTTGTAAAAGTCACCTACACCTGCGGTATCACCAAAAGGCATTTGTAAAGCAGAATCACCTTTTACAGAGGCACCAGCTACCTCTGCTAAACCCCCCAAGTGGAGAAAAACTAAATATTTGTCTCTCAGAAGACTTTATCTTAAGAAATTTTGGGGCCAGGTGATGCACAAGGGGAAGGCTGGGCGGGCAGGGGGATGTGCAGGAGCATCCGCAGCTTCCAGAGCTCATCCCATGTCTCCGAGCTCGTCCTGGCTTGGTCGCCAGGAAGCTGTGTCCGCGTCCGTCTGTCCTCCCACCTTTTCAGTTCATTCTCTCCTGCCTCTCCTGCCGGGACAAGCCCCATCCTTGGCATCTTTTTCTTTTTTTTTTTTTATTTTCCTTCAGGTTTCTCTTCACGCTTCCGATTTTTACTACGGGGATAAAAGGATTTTGAACGCCTCCTCCTCCTAGGAGTGAGGAAAAAAGGATCAAGATGTGAAAGTCAGGCTGAGAGGGGAAAGGTTTTGGGGACAAAAGAGAACAGAGCTTCTTTGCACTTTCAGGATCAGGCATCCTGTTCTGGCTTACTGCAGAAGACCCAGAAGAAAGGGAGAGCCCTTTTAGTATGGAAAAGCAGCAGAAAGGATCAGAACAGAGAGCAGCGGGAGCGAGAGCAGCACCATTATCTGACAGAAGTAGGAATAAGACTGGGGGAAAGAATGACTTAAAAATAAAAGGCACATTAAAACCAGTGTTTCCAAGAGCACACATGTGTGTGTTTCTTACCACGAGGAGGGCATTTGGAGGAATAAGCAGGGTTAAAGAGCCTCATTCATCTTCCCCTTACAACTGTGCTGACTCAGAACCTGGTCAAACAAGTTTAATCTTTTTAGTGACAACAAAGAGAAGTGGAAAGAAGGTGGAAGGAAGCCAGCCTGGATGGGCAAAGGGGAAGAAACAGAAAGCGCAGAAAGAAAACTTCCCTTTTTACAGCTTTCAATTATTCGACCTGCTGTGGAAATCTGGTTTAAGCTTCAGAGGGAAAAACAAAATCCGCACAGCTGTGCCGCGGCCGCAGACCTGCCCGTGAGCCCTGTCCCACCAACCGTCCCCAGCGAGGGCCGAGATCCAGAGCGGGGTCTGTCCATCCCTGCGGGAACAGGCTGACCCCAGCACGGGAGAGAGCGGAGGGAGAAGGTGCAAGAAGCCAACGTCCAACATCTCCTTGGTGGCTGCTGGACCCACTGCTCCTGCCTGCGGCATCCTGCTCCTTGCATCGAGCTGCTCCTTGAAATATAAACCCAAGCCTCCATCATAAATATCTTAGGTCTCCTTGGGTCAGAAGACAGCCAGGGTGGGAGAAAGAAACAGCATTTTTCTTCCCTGCAGATCATCAGCATGAGGACGTGGTTGTATTGTCTAGCTTGAAACAGATCCATTCATTAGCAGAGCTGCTCTGGAAGGAAAATGGCCATCATCTACGTCGGAAAGAATACTTTAGAAAAATCAAACACACTGAACAAAATAATCCTACACTGGCTGGAAAAGGAGGTCTTTTTCATCCTTAATTTCTGTAATTCCCAGTCATGCTGAGTATGATGCATCCTCATTTATAATGTAAGAGTTAAGGTTGGGGCAACAATTATTTTCAGCATCCTATAATCTCAACTGTAAAATTTCACCCCAGGCTGAAAATGAAAGCGCAAATCCTTCACTTTGGCATGAGCTATATAAGACACAAAGCATTTCCACTGCTATCGAGTTACACAAATATAAATGCACATTAGATTCCCCACTTAATGTTGCTTTTTTTTTCTGATCTTGAGCCAAAAATAAGATCTGAACTGAAATATGAATTTTTCATTGCGTGTTCCTGATGTGAGATGTAAAAGCAGACTTTGGGGGCTGCGGCAGGTACCTGTTCCCACCCACCTCCGCAGCCCTGGGGCAGGTTTGCTGAGCACACACCTTGCAGACAGCTCCATCAGCGACTGCGCTCCGGGGGGCTGCAAAACCTCTCCGAAACGGCTCCAGACCCAACCTGTGCGCACAGAGCCTGTTAGCTCTAGAAAGTGCTGGGAATAAAATCCTGGCAGGAGCCATCAATATTAGTAAATGCTGCAAAGCCCAGACCCGCTCTCAACACCACACAGGAGCGTATAACCCCAGCTCAGCAGCCAGCACACAGAACGGCAGCTGCACCCAAAGGGCCCGGCTACAGATCTCTGCTGTTTTCTTTTCCATGTTGCAACGGGCTTTATGGACCAAGCGGCAGTGATTTGTGAAGACCCATCGTATTAGAGTTCATGCAGTCCCGGGTCTCCTCCCTGATCAGACCTTATTAGGGTTTTTTCAGCCTGATAGGGGAGGTTTCTGAAGCAGTTTGAGCCAAAATAAATAAAAAGATAAATAAGAAGCAGCCAAGCAGGCCGTGCAGAGCACAGCAAACGCTCAGGGAGCCCTGGAAAGCCGGAGGGAGCGGTAGCGGCCGCAAGGCGCAGCGAGCAGCGCCGGGGCACGCGGGAGGAGTGGGCAGGGAGCAGCGCGGCTCCATCTGGAGCCATCCCGCCCCTGGCTCCCGGAGCAGGACCAGGCACGGATGGGTGCTGACAGCCCGCGCGCCGCCGGGTCGCTGCCGCAGCGCCTCGCGCGCCGGTGAACGGCACCGCGGCACTGCCAGCTTTTGCCTTTGGTTCTTCTGTGATTAAGATGCGTGTTTTCCCCATTCAAAACATCAAGATGCTTTGAAAGGCAGGGCAAGGCGGTGCTCACCGCGGAGCCCGCCACGCAGCGAGGCCGGCAGGTGCGCTAGGAGGCCGCGAGGGAGACGGGAGCGTGCCGAGGCTCTGCTCGGCTGCGGACAGATGTTGGCGCCGGATGCAGCTGCGCCGCAGCCGAGCGCGGCACCCCAGCCGCTCCTCGCGGGGCTCCTGCCGCTCGCGCGGTTCTGCTGGCAGAGCAGCTCGCGCGAGCGTGCCCGAAAGCGGCTTCGGGCGAAATTCTGCATGTCGGGCTAAAGAGTTTAAACCGCGAGCTGCAGCCAGCCCAGCTGAGGTACCTGAAGCAAAGTGTGGCAAGAACGGCGCCGACTGCAGATGGCGAGAGCAGGAACCTCCAGCAGAGCCCGGATGCCCATTTGGGGTGGGAGACCTTCCACCACACCTGCCCTCCACCGCTGAAACGCTGAGTCCCCATCAACCAGTCGCCTGCTCGCAGACGAGGATCGTGGCTCTGTCTGGGGCAAGAGGAGAGCCAGAGCACCAATTTCAAACCTCACGACAGATCTTACACACATGTGCATGAGGCTGAGAGATGCCAGAATTATATAATTTGCTTGGTGCAGATTTGCTGCTCAATTTTGCAAAATGTAGCGTGTGATGCTGATTGCTATGAGTGTTTGTTTTTAAATACCAGATTAAATGGGCACATAAAATTACCGTAGCCTTGAGCTGATCCATTGCTCTATGACATTTAATGTTGGGTTACATCAGTCATGCCACGTTGCGCTGCAGCACGTAATGTAATGTGACATGACTGATGAGCCCCGACCCCGCGTCTCGGCGCGCGGGAAGCCTCACCAGGCTGCGAGCCGCCGTGGGAGCTGGGCCGCAGCTGGTGCCGCGGCGCTGCCGGCCCCACGAGCTCCTCGCGCCCCTGCAGGACGCGCGGGCACGAGGGAGGCACGGCTAGCAGGGCTGCTCGCAGAACACGTGGTTTTTTGTTTATAAGCACCCATGGACCAACGTGGTTACGGTGGTCTCCTGTTTTAACTGGGATGTGCGCCCTGTGGGACACATGAGGCCCACAGATGAGCTGGCCTGGAGCTTGAGCTGGCCTGAAGCTGTAGGGAAAAAAGCCAAGGTCTGATGTGCAAGAACTGGGTGCATGGCTGAGCTGCAGAGCTTCGCATCACCCTTCCCAATCCACCTATGAGGGAAAAATCCCTATGGGCATCTTGCCAGTGGAATGGATCTTACTTGCCAGTGGTGGATCTTACCACCTGGCTGTACAAAGGGCTTGACGTAGCCATCCAAGACAGGCACGAGCTCACAGGGGCAGACAGGGCTGAAATGTGCCCAGGCTCCAAAGGGCAGCCACACAGAGAGGGCTGAGGACATGGGGATGGAAACCCACACTAAGCTTCAGGGAAGCAAAATGGATTGCAGAGAGAATTAGCTAAATGCCCGGGGGAAAGGAGCAAGGGTGCTCTCAGTGCTGCTTTTTCTTCTTTTGAAGCGCGGGAGGTGATGCTGGTCCTCAGGCCAGGCGGGAGGAGGAAGCAGAGGGAAAACAGGAGCTTGTGCCAGTTGATGGAGGTGCTGGGCAGGCAGGTGGTGCTGCAGAAGAGTGTCCAGCCTGATCTCTCAGGAGGAGGAAAAGGCACATGGAAAAATCCCTAGGAAAAGGACAACCTCCCAAAACCCCCATTTCCATCCACGTGAGATAGTAATGCTGAGTGTAGCCCTGCCTGGGAACTTCCAACCCTTCCCAGGGGGATGTCAGGATCAGACTGTTCCCCAAGGCTGCTCCCTGCCACCCACCTGCACATAGTGCTGAGGGACACACTCTACCACCCAGATCAAGGAAACTATCCAGGTTAAAAATAACCTTGATCTAATGCTTCAAACTGAGGGAGAGGCAATCACAACGGTGATATTTGCAGATTTGCATTGCAGTAGCTAAACAAAGATGATGGTATTTGAATCAGTGAAGGGAGACCTTTCCGGCAAGGCCAAGCACTGGTCTGCATAAATGTTAGCGACAACGGAGCCCCCCTCGCGTCACGCTCCGAAGCAGGACCAGTCTCTCTAGCGCAGAGACAGGACCCAGCCCGCGCCGGGTCACGCACACTCGGCCGAGAGACAGTTAATGTTGGTGAAAATGGAGCGAACAAAGGCAGCCAAGCTGGCATTTAGTCCTTGGAACAAACACCATCCCCGACCGAGCGTACACGACTGCCTTCCAGAGAACAGTGAGTCACAGGCATGCCGGGTACATCTCCTAAGACAATACTAAATAAGCGTGATTTATTCATCTACTACCACTCGCACAGTTTTACAAACGATTATTCCCTCTGTGCGCCACTCTGCCTGAATGCTTAGCAGCACAGACAGCGCCTAAGAGCCTCTCCGCTGCTTTCTGCTCCGCCTGGGATGCCCAAATGGGCAGCCAGGAGAACGGGTATCTCACCACACGCACCAGATGTTCGCTGTTTCCCAAGGGACCCAAAAGGTAGTAGATTCAGTGTCCAGGGTGCCAGTGGTCGATGCCTGTGAAACCCACATGCAACTAAACACGCGGGATTTGGGAGCCTTCCCCTACCGAGAGCCAAGCTGGGACATTTGCAGCCGAGCAGAGGAACCGTCCCAGGCAGGGAACCGTCCTGAACTGTGGGCGGCACTTAGAAATTAGACCAGAAAGGGAAAGAAACAAAAAAACACAGCAAACATTGCTAAGCCCAACATGGGGTTAAGCTTTGAAACCTCTCGCCATGGCGTTTTGCAGATGCTAGAAACATGCTGGAGCTCCCCAGCAAAGGGAAGAAGCGAGCAGCCACGCGGGCCCTCGTGGGCCCTCGCGAGCTGCGGCTCGGCGCGCGCCTGCCCTCCTCCTCCGCGCTTCCCAAGCCTCCTGCCGTGGGCCCTCGCGGAACAGCACATCGGCCTCCACGGACCTTTGGAATGACCCCGTGCAACTGCTCTTAAATCCTTAAAACAGCTTAGTTTAAATGTCAGTGAAAGATCACAGCGCACGAGCACATACATATGCGGCTATCACGGTTCAGCTGACAGGAGGTAATTTGTTATGCTGCTGTAACTTGATCCTATCTCTGTCAAGCCCTTAGATGCCAACATTGCTTTGGAAAATGGGACATGGACAGTCTAGACACGAAAGGGTTTCTGGAAACTTTACCCGCAGCTGGGATAGGCACACGAACAACAAAATCCCTTGAGACACAAAATTGTTTCTAATTATTCAGGTATGTTGAACATCCCTCTATGTTGCCACCCGCCCTGGTAGATGACAATAGTCCTTCAGGTTTCTTGGATGCCAAGGTGCTGCCACTCCTGCTTCCCACCGTCTCCGCATGATGGGCAGGGAGAGGTTGATGCACACAGGTGGGGCTGGGGAATGGCCTAACTAGGCCCTTCTCTGTGATTCTCTGGATGGTGTAAATAAAATCCATTCCTAAGGTCTCAAACCAATGAATTTTCCCATTGGATCTTTACGAAGTTATTTAGCTCAAGCGTCTCTGTAATTGTGATAGATCGAGACAATTCATACCAGCTGTGGAGTGGGCAGCAGGAGAAAGCAGGGATGAACGTGGACATTGGCTCAAGACCCTTTAATGGATTCTATTTACACGGGCTACATTCATCACGGAAAAGGCAGCCTGAGAGTTACAGTCCATCCTGAGCTGAAGGAAGCCCTAAGGAGTCTGACTTTGCTCTGACGGCTGTGGAAGAAAGAGGCTGAAGAAGGCAGCATGTCCCTGTGGAAAACGCACAGGACTTAAACCATAATGTCACTGGTTGCCCCAGCTGCCTGGTACAATTTAAAAGCAGAGTCCTGGTTTTCAAATTCAATCTCTTCAGAAACAGGATGGACAACTATAGCAGTACCAGGAAAAAGAGGTGGGCAAGACACCTGATCTCCAGACAGTCGATCAGCAGGAGCGGTAAGGAAGCCACTATAACATAATCTATTGTAGGGTTCGATGTTAAAAGAAAAAGAATTAAATGTATAATTTTACCCAGCACTTAAAAAAAAGATCTATTTTCATTTTCAGAGATTGGATTTCCTCCTTGCCCTTCTCCCAGGTCATTTTCTCTGCGCTCAGCCTTACCCTGGTGATTTCTCACTGCACTTCCAGCAAGTGTGAATGGTGTGTCGTTTTGCAAACTCTGTTCCCTCCAGACTTAGATTATTATTCGCTATTGATTCATTGCATCCATCCACAAAGATGCGTATTGCAAAATATCCAGGAGCAGTACAAGAAAAGCAATACAAAATACCATTAAAAATGTAAAGAACCAGTCATCCAGAAAAGATGCAGGATATGAGCAATGGCAGGTTTGCCGGGCTGTGGCACCAGTTCCCAGCTTCCCTTCAATAAAGCCTAAGGAGTCTGATGCAGAAGAAGAAAAAAGCGACGCTATTGTGTAATCCTGGCTTAGCCCACAAAAGCTCCCCAGAAGCCAAGCAGCCCGAGCAGGAGGCAACAACAGCCGGCTCGAACATGCCCGGTCTGGCCAGCGAGCGGGACACGGCGGGATACAGCTGGCATTTCGTGTGTCACTGCTGATGACAGGCTGCACGCTATCCAAAGCCCAGTCTCAGGTGTGAAACTGCGTTTTTTTCCCAGTGATTTTGAGCAGATAAAACCTCAGCCTCTTCTCCTTGGTTCCCAGCCCTTGCTGGGGGGTAACCCTGCTTTGCTGTTGCAGGGAGCTGCTGCGTGTGGGTCACAGCAGTCACAGGGCAGACTCCCTGGGTCCGGGTCCCAGATAAAAATTGCTGCCCAGGTGCGGACCAAGCTCGGGATGGTTTAGTCCTTAAAACAGATCATTTTTCCTTCCTTGCTCCTTGGCAGTTGCATTGCCTGGCTTTGCTGTGGGTGCGTTTTCCAGCCCAGCTCTATAACTCCATGCTCCAGGGCTGCCCAAAGCAGCCAGTGAGGCAAATTCCTCCTGGGAGACCTCACCAAAGAACACAGCTTTGAGAGGACCTTCAGAAGTAGACGTGGCAAAAGAGGTGCAGAGAGAATCACGAGGCACTGCCTCCCTCTGCCCGGGTTGCAATGGGGCCAAGAGCCCACAGCTTCAGCACGAGCTGGGAGCAGATGCAAACTGAGACGTTTTTTCCTCTAAGAACAGCCAAAGGCGGCAGAAGTGCTTCCCCACCACCTGCGATTGCCTTTGGATTGCAGTCCCAACGTGTTGCAATTTAAAGCTCACCTTCTCTGCAGACTCCCCCTCGCAGGCTCTGCCGTTAGTGAGACTTCAGAGCAACTCAAGAGACTGCACCCTGCGTTCTGCCCTCTCCCTTCTCCTTGGCCATTCCCTCTAGGACGCACGTCGTTTCCCCTGCTTTTATTCTGAGCACACAGAAAATGAAAGAGAAGAAAAGGGGAAAATATATATTGCTCACTGTATACTCCAAGCAGAAAAATCTGTGTACACAGAGTGCACAAATCATCTAATTCAGGGCTTTGTTTGCAGGAATTTAATATTCATAATGCACCTATTTTTGTTTTAGTGCTACCCATGAATATAACTGAATAATTGCTGCTGATTAAAGACAAAAAAGAAAAGAAATGTTAACGCTGAGGCAAACAAACACTGACTGTGTGGTAAATAGAAACACTCAAGGATTTAATTCTCTAAATAAAAGGGAGGGGGTAAAGAAAGCAGGGAGTTCCTTCCATTGCATCAAGAGAACTGCTCAGCTAGTGTTCCTGGTTGTAGTTGCCTACAATAATTTACAGTGCTAATGTAGTTTTTGCTGTACAAATGGTTGTAGCCCCAGTGTAATATTGGAAAAATTTCTTTTCCTATCGAATACAAGGCTGAATTCATGTCCTCTCTCCCGTGCAGGGCATCGCTGCCTCTGCTGCAGTTTCCACTGGTGGCTCCTGTCCAGCTGAACCGACTAGGCTGCAACCACGTGCACAGGGAGAACCAGCACGGACTCCAGGGCCGGTCACCAAAGCAGCACGAGGGGAGAAAGTCCGTCTCCCTCCACCTTGGCACATGCACGGCAGCAGCGGTACCTGGTGCAGGAGGTGCCCTCGGCCCCGACGGACGCTCCGCGGCCCCTCGCCTCGTGCCCCCGTCCGCTCCGCGGCACCAGCGCAAAGGCAGGCAGGAAGCATGACAAATTGCAATTGGTTTTCAAAAGGGATGTTCACCTCGTAGCTTTCCTTGAGACACTTATGGTCAGATTTTCCACCAAATTTAACAGCCTACATGTCCTGTTGAAAATACAGGCTTACAGAGCACAAGGCATTTATTGTTAAGATTTATTTTATTATACAACATTACAGCCATTCAAGATAGATTGTATCCCCTGGCAGTTTCAGGAAACTTTTTTTTTCCCCTGTATTCATTAGAAAGGAAATAAAGTGCTTGCAAAAACCAGGAAGCCCCCAATTTCAGTTAAATCAAGAGCATTTCAGGGACTTCACCTTCAAGAAAGCAGAGAGATAATTTACATTCTGACCTAGATTTCTAACCCAAATGTATTTGCCTGAATGTGAAATGACATTTCATTTGCTCAGGGGTTCTATTTATTTATTTAATTACCAAAGAAAAGGGAGGGCGGAAAGCACTTTTTCTCAGATTCTACCAAAAAAAATCTGCAGGAAAAAAAGATTAATTCTCTGAGTATGTCTAAGTGGAGGAAGAGTGGTCCCCAAGAGGTCACTGTGCCTGCAAATCTGCTTCATGTGCTGCGCATGTCCGGGAGCCCTGGTGAAGTGAGACAGCCGGTTTAAGTAAGTTATTTGGCCCAGTGGGACCTCGGTCCCTGGCCAGCTGCTGTGCTGTGGTCCCCGCGGCCTTTGGAGCTGAGCTGGGAAAGAGAAAGTGCAGAGATGTTTGAGATTGTGTAAGGCACTTCCTGGACATTTCTGGAAAGCTGGAGTCCTAAAACAAAGTGAAATCAGTTGTTTGGGGATTTTTTGTTGTTTTTTTTTTTTTTTTTTTTACATGTAGGAAAAATGCTGTCTCCATCTATGGGGGAGTCCATGAAATAGCTCTAAAAGGCCTTCAACTGCCTTCAAATCTGGACGCTTCTGGGTTTCTTCCCCAGCTAACTCAGACCTGCTAATTCAGCACTTCAGCTCTGAGACGGGCCGGTAGCTGCTGATTTGCAGCAAGGAGAGCCGCAGCCAGGAGTGGAATTGGGAGCAAGGAAAGTCCTGGCATCCTCCTCGCCTCCAACCGGCACCTTCATGTCTCCTCCTAACTCTTCCTTACTCGCTTCTCTAAATCAGGGCTGCCCATATAAATGTCTCATCTCATCAAGAGCAGCATCACGCATTATGTGGCATCGCGTTTCATGCAATAATCCTCCCCTGCGCCTCTTCTCCCTCTGCTCATCTTTTATGGAGTTATAATATATTGGATGATGTCCTGCCCTGGGAGGAGCAGGGGCAGCAGCAGATGTGAGGCAGAGGCAGGACCCTCCAGCAGTCCCTTTGCCGCTCGCCACCCAGCAAACCCAGTGAAAGACACATCAGGAGGAGGAAAGAGCCTTAACATAGCACCACGGAGCTAATCATCGCGGAGAGAAGCCTTTGTGCATTGTGGAGTGCAGGTCAAAGCTGCTCAGCTTGAGAGCAGTCAACAACCCCTTGTTCTGACACAAACAGATGCTCATCACAGAGGGACAGATGAATGGAAAAAGCTGGAGAATATGACATAATCAGAGAGCAGCACCTTTGAATATGAGTGTGCTAGGATAAAACTTGCCCCTGCCCTCCATCCACTTAACAGCAGGTCCTTGGAGATAGTTATGCCTAGTACATGACAAGAATCTAGTCATTAGCTCTGTATTTGCTGGCAGCCAATGCCTGACCTGCTGAATTCATCTGGCTAAGAGGTTTATTTTCCTCTGCTTTACTCCTGATGCTGCCATCTTTCACAACGCACACGTTCCTCTGTCCTAGGAGGATCTCCTCATGGTCCCACTGAGGACATGAGAGGCTTAGAAAGATTTCCAGGTAACACTCCTGAAGCGCACCTTGACTTCTCTCGTTGGGCAACCTGCCTACACAACCTGCATACTCCACAAATGGCAGATGTGGGGACATCTCCCAGCAGAGCACTCGTCCTAGCCCTTGGCTTCGTTGTTGAGCTCCTGCCCAAGAGCTGAGTTAGCTCTGAGCTTCTGGACAAGAGCTGAGTTAGCTCCTTCCCTACAGCCCATGGGTTTCTTCAGCTGCTGTTGGAGGTGGCTCTGCGCCCTCCTGGCTTGATGGCCACCTAAAGCTGGGCTGTGGCTAGTGCTCTGCACATGTCAACACTGTGGCCGAGAGGAACCTTGTCCCCTGGTCCCAGCTGATAGTCACTCTGAGGCTGTGTGCTCGGAGTGCCAAAGGGACTGAGTTATTTAGTGCCTGCAATTAAGACCCCTGTTTTGACTCCAGAGATCCGCAGTTCAATTCCTGCATACGATTCCTCAGGGCTTATGGGTGGATAATGAGGGAGGCGAGTATTTGTGCTCCGAGGGGCTCTTATTGTTCTCCAGCTCTTTGTATTCAGCCCAAACGCTCACTGGCCACCTGCCTTCCTCCCTGCCTTCCTCTCCGGCCTTTTGAAGAGGAATTCTTTGGTTCCCTTTGTTGTTCTCCTTGTCCCGCGCTGCCCAGGCAGCCTCCAGCCCTGCTCATACCTTAGAAATGTGTCAATAAAGAGGGAAGAATTTGGGCTGCCCGGAAGAGAGGAGCACAGCAGCTCAGGAGGGAAAAGGACTCCTGCAGGTCACGTTTCTGACAAACCCAGTGGGAGACAAACAGTCTATATCTCTTGATAAGACATAGTGAAATAAGGCAAAAACAGCAGAGGGAAGCGAGCCTGCGTTACGGAAACGCCCGACAGCAGAGGCTCCCCGGTAAATTATACAGGAGCTCCTTGATTAGAGAGGCAGTGCGCCCGGGTGATGCGTCTTCCCCCACCGCTACTCCCGGCACCGCTGCGAGGGGCCGCGAGTCCCGGGCGCAGGGAGGCAGCGGGATGCAGGAGGAGGGCTGCCTTCCCCCTGCACCCTCCGCCGCCGGGGCCACCGGCGGGGTGCGATGAGGGCAGCAGCTGGGAGATGCCTCTCACCTGCGAGGGTGCTGAGACACCACGTTTCACCTCAGGTCTCGGGGTAAATTCACAGGGTCCCTCAGCAGCAGTCTCTCATGTACAAGCGTGTGATTAATAGCAGGTGTCTGGTGTTACTTTTGCATCTTTTGCAGCCGTTTGGGTCCGTACAAAATTCAGTGCTAGCTCTTTCTGCTGTACAGAGGCTCCACGAGGCTCCAGAGAGTCCAGCCCCGCTGCCCGCAGGGATGACCCATCAGCTGTAAGAGAGTGTCCCGTGTCCATGTGCCCCAGCAGGACCCTCATGGGCCCATGAGCAGCAGCTCTGCACATGCCGTATGTGTCCTGTCCTCCTCGTCCTCCTCCCTCTCCCCACGCGGGGGGAATTGGTCTGGCTCCACCCTGGGGACACTGAAGCTGGTGGCACTCAAGGGACATGCCCCAAATCCTGGGTGGATTCAGGGTCACCCAACACTTCCTCTCAGCACAAGCCAGATATTCATGAACTTTGGACATCAGACAAGTTTCTCCATGGACATAAAAACAATCCACTAAAACAAATAATTACCCCTTCAAGTCCACAGTCTGTGAATACGGTTAAGGGAATAAATCGCTCCCAGCTACTGTGAGCCCTGGCAGCCCCAGCCCAGTAACTCGTTTATGTGAATGCCTGCGAGTCAGAGGCTTTGTGCCTCACCTGATGCATCCAGAAACACCGGTCCCCTCAGGCGAAACTCACAGAGCCAAATTAGCCGTGTTAATCAGCTCTGGTGTGAGACCCTGTGGCTGCAGAGACAGGCTCCGTGCCGGGGCCGTGGGCTACAGCGTTCCCGCTTTTCCTCGCCCGTCTGCGCCCACCTTGGTGACACGGCTCTTCCAGCCCCTTCCGCACTGGAGGTCACTAGAGGGGTTGTGCTGGTGCAGGACATGACTGTCGTTAGGGAGCTGCTTGCTTTGGAAGTGTTTGCATACAAAAGGCTGGACAAAAACAGCAATTGTTGCTGCAGTCCCAGCCCGACAGAAATGTCAAATCTACCAGTTCCAGGCCTAGGTTATTGCTCACTTTACCCAGCATGGGAGGTTTATAGACTCTGAAGAGCCTTGGAGATGCCTTGCAGAAGGGTAAGTGAAGGTGGGTTTGGGTCCCCAAAGTGCGTGTATCCCTCAGTGTGCCGGCCATGGGCACAGCGGCTCCTGTTCGCCCAGCACCAGCGTTCCCAAGGCAGCACCACAAGCGCTGCCGCCTGCCCCACGCGGCCCGCGGCTGCTTGGGATGCGAATTGTCCATGGTATTGGCCGGGAGAAGAGCCGGAGCAGGATGGAGCTGCTGCGATGGGAAGGACACCAAGTCCAGTTGCCCTCCAGGCTTCTGGCACGCGTTTCCCACCACGGCTAGCAGGGACACAGCTGCGGCGGTGGGAATTTGACTGCAGCAATTCCCCAGTGACAGCAGGGCTACATGAAGAGGGGGGAGGCCGAGCTAAGGGCTCCGGAGCCACAGGGCCTCTCCTCGGCCAACCCCCCGGCTGATTAGCACGTACTTGTTTTTCCTGTTCCCACACTGTTCCCATATTATCCTTTGCACCGCGTCCGGGGCCTCGTTAAGCAGCTCGGCTTTGCTAGCCCTGTAACCCTATTCAAGCCAAGGAGCTGCAGCACAAAGAAGCGGGAGGAAAAATCCAAACCCCCTTTCACCACCCGCCCGGGCTGCACTTGATCAAAGCGTTTCCAAGGGCTGAGGGGCTGCTCTCAATACGAGCTGTGCAGGAGGCTGGGCTGCAAGGACCGATGCCACAGAGGACACACATGGGTTTAACTCCATTTCCTCAGGAAAGGAGGGTCCTCAAGTCACAACTGTTAGTCATCTATCAAATTTGAACCCTATGGCCAATTTCAGACCACATTAGCACAGGGGGAGTCCTGAGGTACCGCATTCCTAGGGGTTTTGTGAAGACGTGCCGCTGGGCAGAGGAGGAGCATTCCCAGGAATGCTGCGGAAAACCTGCCCTGAAGGCACCATGGGAAGCAGCCTCCTCGCTCCCACGTATCCTGGCTGCAGCCTGTCCAGAAAAACCCGAATCCCGAACCCCGACGGGGAGGACGGTCTGGGTGAAGCACCTGCAGCCCCAGTTACCTCCGCAGTGCAGTGCTCCATCCCACACATCCCGCTGGCGGAGCAGCCAGGGCTGCGCCGGCGTTTGCCTCTGCTCCAGCCTCACTTTCCTGATTTATGTTTAAAACACAGACAATTAAATTACATGGGAGCTGATGCAGCTTAATGCATAAAGGCACCGAAATGCCAGGCTTCATCAGGTTGCCATGTAAATCACCATGGTTAGCCAGGGAACGGAGAGCACAAATAGCACGGGCTGAGCGTGCGTCACCCCAAACTCCCGGCCGGCACCTCGGGAGGATGAACGAGGCAGAGCAGAACCGGAGCCAAGAAAAACTGGCCCTGCAAAACACGTTACTCCCAGCGTGGCCCCCAGCACGGGGTCCAAGGAGGGCCAGCACACGGGCAAAGGTCACTGGAAATAAGGCAAAGAATTCTCAGTCTGTGAGGCCTTAACACAGCCCAAGTCAGCAGCTGGAAAAAAGCCTCTTTTACCCATGGAGGTGCCCAGAGCAAGGGGGACACCCCGAGGGGCTGCGGGGAGGACTTAACCCTTGCAGCTCCTCAACCTGAGCACTCTGTGCTCCCTGCAACCTGCTCCTCTCAACACTGGTCCTTCCGCATGGGCTTTACGTGGGCACGCGCTGCCGTCAGGGAAAGCCATGGTGGCAAAGGGAAATGAGGGACAACCCTCCCATCCCAGGGTGAGGAGGGAGGGACTGCAGGAGAGCCTTCCCGATGAGGCCATCCCTCCAGGAAGGCTGGGGAAGGGCACATGAGCAGGCACCACTTGCTGCCTCCGAAACCCAGGGCAGACGCTACCGACTGAGCTGGTGTGGAGCTTTGCTTCCCTTGCCCCTTCTTCACACTTCCATTTGTGAGTGCGGGACTTGTGCTGCTCATTAATCAACCCGTTCTGATGGAGAAGCTTTTTCTGAGACATGTCATGGAAAACGCAGTGTGTGCGGAGGGCGGGAAGGCCTGGGAGACGAGGGGAGCGACTCCTCTCACGAGGTTTTCTCAGCAGAAGCAAGGGAACGTATGGAGCTTTGGGGATTTCACGGGAAACATTAGCACTGCCAAAGGTCACCCGCTTCCACGAGAGCTCCACGATTCAAACAAACAGCCCTTGCAAGCCAATTAGCAGCGAATGTGACAGATCTGGATTTTATTTATGTAGCATCTCGCAAACAAGCGCAGATTTGGGCAGCATCCCGGCGGGCGCACAGGCTGGCAGGGCCACGCGCGGCCCCTCTCGTGGCTGCTCCGGGTGTTCGATCCCCGTGGAGGTGCCAGCCCTTTGGCGGCCCCGCGCGCGGCGGCAGCGAAGGGGCTGAGAGCGTCCTGCAAGTGCCGCCAGCGCCACGGCCCTGCCCGCCGGGGCTTCTCGGGCACGCGGAATTATCGGGCCATAAATTTCCGCTGCGGAACAGGGAACCTTTCTCCCACACAGAACACAATTACATGGTACAGCTTATTAGCACCAGATGTTGTGATAGGCAAGAGCACGAGCTACTTCTGAAGAGGCTGGAAATACGCACGGGGCAGCAGAGCCATCCCCGGGCTCGGAGCTCAGCGGTCTCCAGCTCCCTGAGTCCTGGTGCCTCTCCCTGCGGGAAGCCGAGCGCCTCGGCCGTGGGAAAGCCTGTGCTGCGCATCCCGCATTGGCGAAGCTCTTCCTTAGCATCTGCTGCTGGCCGGGACTGGGGACAGAGAGGAGATCCTGAGTCCTTGGGCTCTCCTCACTGCGGTCAGGGATCGTTAGGAATAACCCAAGAGTAAACTGCACTGGGGCAGGTGCATCCCAGCGAGCTGGTAGCAGATGGCTGAGGGAGCGAGGGTTTAGATCCAGGCATCAGTCGAGCTCTCCTGGTCAGGGATAGCTGCCTTCAGCTTTTTCTTTTTGAAAAGAAATCGTATGCAACAAGTTGGCCTATTCTCACATCTCAGCCCACAGGCTGGAGAGCGTCCGCGCTTGTCTGAGGTTCTGAGGCAGACCTGGGGATGAACTTCACGGTGTCAGGCTCCGTGTGCCTTGGCTGGACTGGAATCGCTGGGGAGCAAGGGCTGAAACCTGGCGCTCCATCCCTGCCACAAAGCAGGGCAAGATCCTGTCCCCAGCGGTCTGGCTCCTCTGTGCTCCACCTAGTAAAGCCTGGCCCAGACTGCAAGGAGACCCAGTGCCCACAAGGAAACTCTTCCACACCTGAGGGCAAGGAAAACTGTTAAAACCTCTTTCCCCGCCCCCCTGCCACAAATTTAAACGCAACATGCTGCTCCTTTGTCCACATGGCAAGTTGTGCAGCAGAGAAAGCACGTGGTGCTGCTGGATTAATCACTGCCACTCACTGGTGCCGTTCACACGCACATCAGCCCAGCAGGAAGTAGCATCGAGCTTTGTCAGTGCAGAAGCACTTTTCAGATATACATATAACTAACCTAACATCAAAGATCCTGAAAGAGAACCTTCTTTCAGATGATATCCAAGGCTCAGCCTCCATAGAGCACAAACAGAAGGGATGAATGATGTTGGAAACAGCAAAGAGAAGCAAATTGTCTCCCTTGAATGAACTCAAACTTAAAATCTGAAAAAAAAGGGAACTTGCCTTGCTTTTGTCTCTGCTGAGAACTCACCTCCTGCCTGGGCAATACAGCATTGTAGGGGAGGCAAGAGGCAGCCGGAGAGACGGGTTGAAGTATGGTCAAGCGCTGTTTACAACCCCAGAGTCTCCTGGGAAACAATAAAAAGTGAGCGGTCGCTTTGATCAGCCTATCCAAAACTCTATCATATTAATGTAATATGTTAATTAATAGTAATATTTTGCACTTCTGAGGTGCCTTTTATGCAATGATCCCAAGACATCTCTCCCAAAACTCAGTCAAAGACCCCCCCACGAGACTAGAGGTAAGTAAGGGTCTCTCATCTTCTTTTCTAGATGATTAAACGGTAGAAGAGGGAATATGAGCCACAAACTGCACTAAAGATTATCCAGAGTCCGCCAGGAGCCTCACAGTAGAAATGGGCTTTGCAGAAGGGCACTCAGACAGAGAGAGCAGAGACGTGGGGCGAGACGGGGGTGCTAGCGAAGGCAGGCGGTGGCAGTGACAGGGACCAAGTCCCCTTTCCTCTCGGAGCACCAGCACCGCAGGGGTATCCGCAACATCCCCTCCTGCAAGGCAGCTGCCCCGCTGCGACACCCAGCAACCGTGTGTCACTTAAGGAGAGGCATCCCCAGCCATTATATAAATTGCTGATTCTTCATTTAACAAGTTAGCATTAATATTTATTGCAGTATGTTCACAATTGTAAAGATCTTCATTTAAAATGTTTTGTGCCTCACACCCTGTCAGCGGGGAAAGCACTATAAGGCAGAAAACAGGCTTGCAGGCTCTAATGCAAAGTGATGGCTCTGACTTCAGAAGGGAAGCCTATTTCCAGCAGGAACATCTGCTCTCAGTGTGGAAACTGGGTACCTAATCGAGAAGGCTGGTAGCAGATGGAGGGGGAAAGTTTCTCCTTCCCTCGTTGCAGAGCTGCGGAGCCCAAGGTTCACCACCTTACCAGCTTGCCTGCTGGGGGTGCGCTCAACCCCCTTTGGATCCCTGCGCTTTCTTACCGGCTTGCTCCAAAGCGAGCGGGGCAGGGGGGAAAGCGCTTTAATTGTTCTAACCAGCAAGAGCAGCCCAGACTCAGAGGCGGTGCCAAAAGAACCGCTGCTGCAGCTTGCAATCGCTCCTCCTCTGCCTGCGGAGCCGCAGCTCGTCTGCTGCGAGGAGGTTTGTGTGGTCTGCACCGCAGACGGCAAGAAAGCGATAACGGTCTATGATTTGGGAGAAGGAAGGAGGAGAGGGGACTGGTTGAGACCGGGTTGAAACCAGGAGAGAGAAAGGTGCCATAAAGTGAAGCAAAGTAAAGATAAAGGTGGAAAAGTGAGAACTACTTAATGCTAAGATCTGTTAAACCTCCCCCTTGCAAAGCCTTATGCAGGTGCTTAACTTTGCAGGCTGTGAGTAATCCAATTAAAGTTGTTAAATCCCACAGAGACTTAAATTCCGGGGAATTAATGATAGCGCGCAAAGTTAGGCACACGCTTACTGGGTGAAATTGTGTGAAATGGCCTCCTTTGGAGAGGAAGCTTCGTGACTTGGAACTTTCAGATGTGGAAAAAACACCATCAAATATATCAAGAAATAATCTTACACTGGGTTGGAAGAAGCGTTTGATGTGACCTAAAAGGCTCTTCCATCTCCAACTTTTATTAGTCTGTGACAAGACTTAAAAGGTCATCTAGTCCACCCCTTTGCTAATGCAGGATTATTCCCAACAGCATAGTGCCTGTTACTTTACCCAGTCCAGTTTTAAATGAAAAGCCCTGCAAAATTTCCTCTTACCAAGGACCATTATCCTCCCAATTCTAATGTGTTTCTTTTTGTCAATAGTTCTGTCAGTATAATGAAATCCTTACTGCGCTAAATTGCTAAAAAAGATCTAAAAGTCGAATCTTCTTCTAATATGACATGAAAGTGCTGGTATAAAAATAGGATTGTATTAGCGATTCTCCACTGTATTGTATTAACATCCTATTTCACTTAAGAGAGGCAGGACTGAATTATCTGCGCATTCTTCCAGCCACTACTTTTACAAAGCTGTGTATTTGGGGTTCAGAGCTGCACGACTTCCCATTAAAGCAATATAATAAAATCCTACGAGGCATGCAAAATGCTGAGGCAGGAGTTTAGGGCATGTGCCAAACACCGAGCCCTGCTCTTCCTTGCACGCAGGCAGGTTCAACAAGACATGGACCCGAGACCGACCCGGCGAGGCTGCTGGGGAAGCTCCGGCCAGCACCTCCAAGGGTGGCTGCATCTGGGATGTCTGTGTTCCTTGGTGATGGACAGACCTCGGTGATGGGCAGCGTGATGCAGGGCAGAGTCTGCACATGTGGATTTAGAAAGGAGGGAGGTTAAACCATTGGTCAGGGAGGTGTCAGGTCTCCCATTTGCAATCCTGGCCAAGCTACTCACCAATTATCCCCCACCCTTTCCATCAGAAAAGGGGATGATGGTCCTTTGTTGGTCACAGGGCTGGTCTCTCCTGTATGTTAAAGCTGCAACTTCCCTGCAGATGGACGGTCCCTTTGTAGCACCTGGGCACAAAGGCGAGCACAGCTGGCTCTTTGACCGATGTCAGGGCCCACGTTGCTGGGACAGAAACACTGAGAGGCAGAGGAGGCCTCTCGCTTGCCACCTGTATGCGGTCTGGCCAGAGCAGTGTCTGGAAAGGGCTGGTAGGGGAAGCATGATCCAAATAAAGTGGTCATTTCTAGGCAGTTTGAGGGCGCTTGTAGAAATTCAGCTCCCAAGAGGATTAACTGAAGCTCACAGCATGCTCATAGGACCAAAGCTTCTGGGAACCTCAGGAGATCAACCAGTGTTGCAAATAAATGGACAACAGGTTGGGGAGCAGCACCCAAGGAAGTGCCTGCACAGGGAGCTCAAATCCGGCCAAGGAGGCAGAAAACAGAGACCTTGTTCTGAGCTGTCTCAAGTGCCGCCAGTGCCGCAGCTCATGGCAGCCACTGCAAAATGTTTGCCTGCTGCTAGATGGCAAGTACAGGCCCTTCCCAATGGGGATCAAGCAAACGTTTATAAATGAGAAACTGTGCACGGCCCACTCCATCTGAGCTTACCCAAGATGAATACATTTTTGACAACAAAAATCGACACTGAATTAACTCCAGTTCTGCTAGAACACAAGTCTGGATGCTTTGAAGATTCCTAAGCTTCTGCCAACCTCTTCTTAGCATCACATTTACCAGGAAGCTGAAAAAGCAGTTTCTCTCCTTGTTTCAGCTCCATTCGAATACCCATCCCCAGCATGTTCTGCAGCCCTGCCCTCCCTGGAATTTACGGGGGCTTATTTTTCCAACACCAGCTCCCTTGTTGCTATTCTTCCTCTTTTTATTATTATTATTTTACTGCAGAGCAGAAAACTATTGAGTAGAAAGCCAGTGTGAAGCCATAGCTATTGTATCTCTGGTCTAGTTCCTTATCTGCAGAGGGGTCCTTTTGTGCTTCTATTGAGGAAGGACATGCAGACAGTGCCTTTTATCACCAGCACGGCATCGACGGAATGAAAAGAGAGGCAGCAGGAATGCAGATGTGACGTTAAAGTATAAAAATCCGCCATATGGTAAAGATTGCTTCAGCTACAGTCTGGTCAAGATGTTGACACTTTGGTTATGAAAAGCAATATGTATCTCTCTCTTGGTGGTTTCTGTTCAAATTAAATGTTTTGTATCAGGCAAAGAACTAATAACAAGCCAGGTTTTCCCTTGGCGGAAGAGTAGTAACAAATATGGAGTAATGTGAAAGCTGGCTTGAAAATTACTATTCCCAAAGATGCAATAAATGTAAAGATAAGATTTGCTTAGAGAACTTGAATGAGATAAATGCTAGAGGTGGTGCTGGTGGGAAGACAGTCCAAGGGGAACAAGCAAAAGCATAAAAAAGGTACCATTTAAAAAACACAGTGTGACCTGTGTTAACATAGAACTTTTGTGAACACAGAGGGCCTCATGGATGCCACGTACTGCTTCAGTCTTCAACAAAATGTCCCTCCTTCTCTCTCTGCTTCCCTCCCTCCCTCCCTGTATTGTAAGGAAAGAAGAGGAGGTATCCAGGTGCAAACGCTTGTGCTTTCAACTCAAAATAGCAAGAAGTGCCGTTTTTAATAGCTTTGCCGGGGTGGTGGCACCCCACCAGGCGCACACACACACAGCAGCACACGTGTGCCCTCACCTCCAGCGCTCTCGTTGTGTGATCTCTGCGGGCAAACATCACGGGTGGCAGCAGAGGAGCTGGGGTTGGAGGGGGTGTCAGTGAAATGGCAGCCGCTACCTCTGCCCCCAGGCCGGGCGCAGTGGGGCGATGCTAGCAGGGAAGCTGGAAGCCCTTCCCGCGCTCCGCGCTGCAGCACCGGCGTCACCGCCGCACCATGTGCATGACACATCGCTGTGCAAAGCCCAAGCTGCTCGTTCCGCCGAGCTGCCTAGCAGGACGCCCGTTATATTTGAAGAGAGGTTTGGGCCTGTGCTACCTTTATGCAAACGCAGATTGGCCTGCATCTTAAACTGCCTTTGGTGGCTTCCCCTGTCACCTTGATCTACGGTTATAATGTTGCTCGGTTAGCACAGCGATGGCTTTGCCTTGCAAAAACAGCCTCAGTTTTTCCTCTAACCAATTATATTCTGGAGGCACAGCAATACCCGCCTGGCTCAGACTAAAATAAACTTTGCACATCAAATATTTAATACCCCAAAGTCTCTTCCTGAGGCTACACCCAGAAGCAGAATTCCCTGCTCGCCGTAACGTGCCCCAGCATGGAGACGTTCCCATGCTGATGTGCCGAGATGTGTGCACCCGTCTCCCTGCACATCAAAACGTCTTTCCGTGGTTAATGCAAGTTAACAGTAGTTGCAATGACTTATTTAAGAGCAGATCAAGAAATATCTCAACTCTCTTTGGAGACCTCAAAAGCAGCTGAATGCTACTGGTATCCTTCAATAAAGAGAGAGCTTATGATGTGTCTCCTGCCCTAGGGGAACTCCACGCAGCCCCTCCGGGCAGGAAGCAGGATGCACAAGGTGTGGAAGTCTCCTGGGGGCAGGAGGAAGCATCAACATGGCTGCGAGGATGAAGAAGTTCTTCTGCAGAAAAACTTAGACTCGGTGCAGGTTTAGAGAAGCCGTCATGATCCACTCCTGCCGTGGGAGCAGTCCCGGAGATGGTCTTGCCAAGGCAGGACACTGGCAAGGGGGAGAGGACACGTCCTGTTCCACAAGGCCCCCTGCCCAGCAGGATGTCCCCAAGCAGAGGGTGATCCAAGGGCCTTGGTGGTGGCAGAGCAGGGCCCAGGCACAGGCCAGGCCGCTCCAGGCAGGGAGAGGCCCCAGCCCGGAGCCCCCACCCGCCGCTTCCCGCTGCCCACGGAGGAGGTCGCATGCGGTTGCCATGGCAATGGGAAACCAAAAACCAGCCGACGTGGCTGCTCCAGGGAGCGCGGCTCCGGGTCTCCCTCACAAGGGCTGAACTGCGGCGGGTCCCCACGACATTGCGGACACGAGAGGCTGTCCCGGCCCCCTCGAGCAGAGAGCCCCGGAGCAGGTGTCGGCACCTGTGTGTTGTTAATGTCATTATTAGTGCTGGGAAAGCTGAAGGGAAGAGGAAATTCCCTCAGTGCCACCAAGGCGGAGCAGGAGGCTGCGTAGGAGCTGACAGAGATCTCGGATTAGAAACTGTCCAGCTGCATCCGTGTGCTGGAGGAGCTGATTTCATCCGTGAGGAGAAGCTCCCAGGCAGTAGCCACCTCTCCAGGCTGGCCCGTCTTTCCCTTTTCCCTTGCTCGGCAGGTGAGCGCAGAGGGACGCGGAGCTGCACACGGACATCCTGCCCCACGTGCAGCCCCACACGAGACACCAGCAGAGGGTCCCCAGCGCCAGAGGAGAAGGTGCCCTGAGGTGAAGAGGGCCCCTTGTGGCACCACTGACGAGGCGGGAGCAGTAACCAGTTCCAGCCATGCACCGCAGCGCGGACTCTCAGCCCCCGCACGGCCTCGCCGGGGGAACAACCCCGGCGAGCACAGCGGGTCAGGTGGCGTGGACTGGAGAAGCGAGAGAATGGAGTGGTGCCAGGTCTTGAAGGGCAGGACCAAAGATGGAAGGCAGGAGCTACAGATGTAGGCACTGCCATCCTCCCATCTCCACACCGAGCAGGACTAGTCCTGGTCATTGGAGTGCTGCATCCTCGTGTGAGGGATTAAAGCTGGGAGGAAAGACATGATGGACTGGAGTCTTTCAGCTGAAATTTAGAGCAGGAGACTTGGGATCGTGTATTATTTACTAACGCACACACAGGTGGGACTGGTGCAGGAGGACAGCAGATGCCAAGTACTTTAACAGAGACCTTGGGAACTGCCAAGGAGCCTTGCCAGCAATGCGAAGTCCTCCATCAACAGATGACATTTCCCCAAGAACTGGGGAACCAAATCTCCATGGTCAAAATCTCCACCCCGGGCTAATGTTGATGGGAGATTTGGTATTGATTCACCGGGGCTGGGATTTCATCCTGTGATTTAAGCTTAACTCCTCTAAAGAGAATAAGATCAATTTTACAGAGAATCAAATAGATAAAGAGCAGCCTTTGAGTCTGTGCACGGAAGAGGCGGAGGGGGAAAAGGTTCTTCCCTTATCTAGAAAGAAAAAAGGCAAGAAAGGAACCTGGAGAATGCAGTTTGCTCATTTTTCCCCTTTTCCAGTCAAAACAACTCCGCCTCTGTCTGGTCTCTCCCGGCCCGAGGGAGCAGAACCGACGTGGGTTCCTCCCAGCCGCTGCCCCGGGGCAGCCGGTGGCGCAGGGCTGCGAGAAGCTGGGGAGCCCGGACCACCTTCCGCGGCGGCCGCCACGGTGTGCGGCGGCCGGCAGCTCCGGAGGGGCAGGAGGCTGCTCCGCGGGGTGGCCGTGCGCTTCCTGCACGTTTTCCGCAAGTTTCCCACACTTTCCCGCATGGTTCCCACGTGCTTCCCGCAGCCAGTGGACAGTGGCACCGGGCTCCGGTGATGCCGGTGGTGTTGCCAGGCAACCCCCATCTCTCCTGCCCTGGAAGCTGGGAGCCCTGATGCCACGCTGCTTTCTCAGGGGCTTCATTATGGTAATTCCTCCTAATTTGGCCTTGGGAGATGATTCATCACCTTGGACCGCCCGCCGAAGCTGCTGTTTCGATCGCAGGACTCGTGTGGCCGCTGCTCACCTGTGCTCTTGAGATGTTCTTCCCAGGGACAAGCTTCTAAGCCTAGTCCGTGATGGGGTTAATACTGTGCTTCAGTATTTTAGTTGTGCTAATGGGAAGTGCCATAGCTGAATTTTTGACAGCAGTACTTCTTCTTTTTTTTTTTTTTTTTATTAAACCAATAGGGTGGACCAAGTGATTGTGCTGCAATAGAGCAGCTACCAAATGCCCCGGAGAAGCAGATCCAGGTCCCACCAACACCATGAGATGTCCCTGGAAGGCAGCGTCCATCCCAACGAGTCCCCTGCTCCTCCAGACCGTCCTGGGCAGCACGGCGGGAGGCAGCGGGCGCAGGGCAGGGAGCCGCCGTAGCCCCAGGGAATTGTGCACCTGCCGTGTTTGCTTCCCTGATGGCTCCGCGGGGACCTGGGGTTGCATCACTTGCAGAAGGCAGACAACAAAAACAAAGCAAAAAACAGATGCAAGTTAAACGCGTGGAAGTCCCGCCGGGGCTGCCGGCAAAGTTTGACTCTCGCGTGCGCCCAGGGCGAGCGACGGCGCAGGGAGCAGCGGCTGCATTTCCCCATCCCGTGCCCACCGCAATGCCACCTCCCTGTCCCGGTAGGCAGCTGGAGCCAGGAGACATCCCAGTGCTCACTGCTCACTGTCTCTGCCCTGCAGCACTCAACACTGCACCGCAGCAGGGAAAGAGCTCCCCAAAACCAAAATATCCCCCATAACAGTAACGAGGTCGGGGCCAGCCCTGGCCCCTTGCTAGCGAAGCCCCCCGGAGCACTGGCACAAGAGCCGGCAGCACCTGGGGTACCAGAAACGCAGGATCAGGGCCCTTGTCCCCTCCTTTCCCTTCTGGGAACACTCTGCATTTGCAGAGCCATATTTCAAAAGGATATGTACATATATAGGATTTTTTTTCCACTATGCTTTCAGGCCTTTGATCTCTCCAATTTATTTGTTCCTCTCTTTGTGGACTTAGTCGTCAAAGTATATGATAATTCATGGCTTGTTAATCCAATTTGGCTGTATTTAGATATTCCAGTTTAACATCAAATATAATGTAATGTCCAGAAGAAACAGAAATGAGATCTGCGTCTCTGAACCGGCTCTGAACCTTGGCCGGGCGGCTGCTTCGTGTGTTAATTTATTCCGTCTCTCCGGCTTCCCGGAGCCGCTCCGGAGGCTGGCAGGTCCTCGCCGGCGGGTGCCCCTGCCCGCAGCCGGGGGCTCCAGCCCCATCCCGTGGGCCCGCGAGGAGCGGTGGCCGGCACTGCGAGCCCCTCCGAGCAAAACCCCCTTAGCCGTATTTAACCAAACACTGACTTTCCATTTTATTCAATAATTGCCTTTAATACTAAAATGCATTAGATGCTCAAAGCAGAGAAAAGAAAAATCACATTGAGGTGGAAAACAAAGTTCTCATCAGATGAAAAAAAAATTTAAAAAGAAAAAACCACCGTGGCCGGTACACCATTTTGAAACAGAATCGTAATAATTTAATAAAGCTGCTTTATCATCTTCATAAAATAGACAGAATGGTGATTCTTTTTTTTTCTTTTTTTTCCATTTCGTTGTTTACAATGAGTCAATCACTGTGAAAATGTACAGAACATACATATCAGCATATACAACAATTTATTCTTCATATAACCAGCAACGGAGACACCATGATGACACGTACCGCACCGCAGTGCCCTGCTGGGACAGGCGACCGGCAACGGGGCCAGCAGGTCCTGCCCCGGGCGCGAGCTGCGACGCTGCCGCAGCCGATGCCTTTCGCACCGAGGTATTTGTTGCTGCAAAGCGGTTGCACCAGGTCAGCTCTGGAGTGTGGGGTGAGAGCCCAGCTTTGAGCAGCTGAACATCAGCTGGTGCCCGCACGGATCCGTCCGCCAGCGCTCACAGGGACGCGGGTGGGCTCTGCCCCGCAAGGGACCCGCAGCGCGCGGTCGGGTAGAGGATTATCTCTAGCCACGAAAGCAGCCGGAGCAACAAGGTCATCGATCTTCCCCAATGACAGACAAATGTGTTTCCATTCATAATTAGTATTTTTATTCCCCTTCCCCCAAGAATAATTTCAACATATCAATCAGACAGTGTGTTCTTTACAAAAGCAACTTGTTTCCTATCTTCTTTCCTTAAAAAACAAAACAAAACAAAAAGGAACTCACTTCTGCACAACGCGTGATCCACAGGCCACCTCCAGCTTCACGAAACAACAGGGAACGGCAACAACCTCATCAGCACAAACCTCGGGGAGCAGCTGCCTCCCTGCGCCGGCCCCGCGGACACGGATTTGGACAGGCGGGAAAGGGAGAGCCCAGGTGGGAAAGGAGGCAGCTTGTCCCCAACACAAGGAAGCAGGTCAGGAATGGGCACCCAGGGCAGCATCTCGGGGAGCTCTGAAAAGGGACACTCGCCCTCATGACGTGACAGTGATACGGTCGCTCCTCCGCCGCGCAAACGGGGCAGCGGAGCCAGCGCGCCCCAAGGAAACCAACGGATACAAGTGATTTTCCTAAACTGAATGCGCAGCCAGGTCTGAATTATTAAAGATTACGTTAATTATCTCTTAAACCACGAAAAAGCGCCTGCCCTGCAGCCTTTACGTTTTTGCAAGGCCAGTTTTGATGCAACTCTTAAGATGAAAGAAAAAGAGGAAAAAAAAAAGAGAGAAAAAAAGAGACCGCAATTCGCCCAGGAGCCCTGAACTCATCTCAGATGACAGCAAGGGACAGTGACAGAAACAGCAGAATCTGCAGCAGCCCTGGCCGGGCTCCGCTCGGGGACGAGGCCCCATGCGCACGGCCTCGCCGGTGCCGCGCGGGTCAGGCCAGGCAAGACTGTTGTTTAAACGATTTTCTTGGAGGCATAAGGCTTTACTGACCTCTCCGATGCCCCCTTTTAATACAGGATTATTTCGCATTCATTCTCGGCTGTGCTTTTATTCAGAGTGGCAAGCCACGTTTCCTCTGGGTAAATTAGAGAAATGTTTATTTATTTATTTTTCTTCTCCCTTTCCTTTTCAGTTAGCATCTATTTTCCATCCCAAACAGCACGGCTGGTGGCGGCAGCGCCACCGGCAGAGGACGGCGCTCAGGCTAAGGGGACGGTGCCCATCGTCCGTCCTGTCAGGCCTCGCGTCAGGGCACCCCGGGCCCTGCGGCACCCGCTGCTCCTGCCACCACCCCATGTCCCCAGGGAGGAGCTGCCAGGGCGCCCCGCGAGGCAAAGGCATCTCTGGAGTTTTCCTGAATAAAGCCACCCGCAGCCAACAAAAACAGGCAGTATCGGCAAGAACAGCTGCAGAAAATCCAGTTAGTTTAAGAACACCAAGGTAGCCTCTTTCTTCCATCCGCGTTATGATAGTGCATCTGTTTGGGGAAAAAAGGAGGGAAAAAAGCAAGTCTGGCAGCCAGAGAGCACTCCAGCAGGAAACACCGTGAGGACAGAAAGGATGCAAAAATGCACAACAAGTGCACAAGGATGGGGAGAGCCCCTGGTTTGCTCCTGGGTTTGCCACGTTAACTCATGGGATTCAATCCGAATGAGGTAGGAATCAACAGCGGAGAGGGAGGTACCACTAATTGCAGGAGAAGGGTTTTCCTTGCAGGGTCTTTTCAAACTCCTGGTAAAGCCCTGACTGGGGAACTGTCTCAGAGCATCTACAAGTTCAGACAGTACCAAACTGCCCTAGGGAAACAGATTATTTGAACTTATTTTTTACTATTTGATTTGGAGGATAACAATGACTGGAGCTTGTTGTCTTGTTGACATTTTTAATTTAAATAAATCAAAATAAAAAATATTTTATCATGATATGTAGACTTAGGAAGACTATTTCTCTAGAAACCACTAATTTCAACTTGCTGGTACAGCAAACATTGGCAAGAGCTATATATTTTCCCTTCCAGAGTTTTAAATTCTACAAAATCTGTCAGGTGAAGGGTTAATGATGATAATAATAATAACAGACTAGCTGAAATCCTCCTACCTTACTCTTACCTCACTGAGGGATTATCACTGCAAGAGAAAAGAGAGCTCGGAGACCTCTTCTTTCTCTATCTCTTCCTTCTACAAATGGCTATTAAAGTAGCTCATTTCTTAAAAATCAATTTTATATGAGTAAATTTGTACCCACACAAAAAATTCCTTAATTAAGAGAAAAAAAACATAATGAATTGCTTTAATTTTTTCTCCATTAAGAAGGCACATTAATTGAATTAGTAGTGTTGTTACATATCACCTGTCTGCCCCTAAATTAACATCACTATTGCTCGTTCCGTATTTATTTATGGTGCAAGGAGAAAAAGAAATCAGATCACTAAAATCCATGCCATGATAACATACATACACGCACATACTTAGCATAATCATGATTGAGAAATGCTGACTTGGAAGTGTGTGTCTAATTGAGAAGGTAATTTAGATCTCTTAAATAATTTCATCACTTTGACTTTGAAATGACTAGAGACGGGAAATATCTAAATCGGGAAGCTAAAAAAAAAAACTTCTGGGGGAAAAAAAAAAAAAAACTTTCATGCATGGTCTCGAAATCAGGCAATAGAAACGGGTCTTGGAAGAGTTCAGCACAGCGCATGTGACAATTCAGGCAGAATTTTCCCCAAAATGACTTCCTGTAATGCCCTAGCACTGCCCGCAAGAGCACGTGAAAGCTGCAGGGGACGATGGGGCCTGGAAAAAGCACTTGCTCCACTGGATCTGGAAACTGCAGGTTCCACCAGGTTTAAATAAGATGACTGTGTTTGCTCTTTCTCTTTTAAAAAGAAAAACAATAATCTTGAGAGCCTTTTGCCATCACTAGACATACAGTAATTTGCAATATCAAATACAATAATAGTACAGATAAGCATGTGACAGCAAAAGGATTCATAAATGCAGGGATGTCCATAGCAAAATAGCAACATCTTAAAATACAAACAACCTTGTGTTGGGCAAATATTAAAACTCACCGAACTGTAATTTCAAACAGTCATACACAAGAAGTGGCCAGTATTTTGCCTAGACTACAAAAAAGGCCAGGGTGCTTACTAAAGATGCCCGAATAAGGAATTTGCAATTCGCTCCTTTACAAGAATGGAAATTTATATCCCTTTTGCGCTATAAAAATATATAAATTCAAAACCCGCCATACCTAACACTTCCGACGACCGAACAGGTCTCCCCGCCGCCCCTGCCTCCCTTCCAGGTGAACGGAAAAAAACAAGCTACTTTGCTCCGGCTGAACACCCCTGCTGCCTGTCCGAACGAGTGGGATTGTCACATTAACGAGAGCTTCATTTATAAACAAGACATTTAGGGAAAGCTTTTAAATACAGCGATCGGTGAGCCCCGTGGGAAGCCGTAAAAAGGAAGCGCGCGGGCGGCCCGGGCGCTGCTCAGAGGATGATGTCCTTTAGTCTCTTCACCGCCGGCGAGTCCTTTTCCCTACATTCCTGCAGAAGGGGGTTGATCTCGTGCACGACGCTCTCGCTGTCCGCCCCCCGCGGCTCTGCCTCCGTGGGCCGGGACGGGCCAGTGTTCGCAAAGGGCTCCAGGTCGCGGCCCGCGGCGCAGTGGGCGCCGCTGTAGGCCGCCTTGCTGGACAGGGGGCTCTTGAGGTGCAAGGGCGACGTGACGGGGCTGGAGGCCTCGCAGCCGTTGCCGGCCTCGCGCACGGCGCCGTTCGCCTTGGGGCTGCACGCGGCGGGCGCCTCCACTGTTCTTTTGCCTTTGGCGTTGCCGGCCCGCTCGTCGGCTGGGGGCTCGCCGCCTTCCTTGCCGAACGTCGCAAAAGTCCTCTTTGTGCTACAGTCTTCGTAAGGCTCTGTGTCCACAGTGGTGGCCTCTATGGAGAGTGCGATGACGTTGCGGCCGCCGCGCTCGGGGGACTTGGCGCGGCTGGGCACGCAGGCGCGGGGCATCCAGCAGCGGTCCGAGTGGCCCAGGATGCGGCACTCCTCCCGGCAGTGAAATCCTTCGCTTTGATCTGCGGGAAGAGAACACAAGGGCTCGTGAAACCGGGGGTCCCGGCGCAGAGCGGCCCTGACGCCCCGCCGGTGGGCACCGGCCCTTCTCCCTGCCCAAACGCCAGCAGTTTGGCAGCACAACAGTGCTGTGGCTACAGCTCTGCTGCCCCTGCTCTGCTCTTCCAGAGCTCGGTCTCCAGCAGGTTGTGTGTCATCTGCTCTCGCTGCTGCTGACAGACCCGAAACCTAGGGGAAGCAAGTTACGATCGCAAATAAATTAGAGCAGGTCTGCGCCGCGCGCCAGGCTGCTCGGAGTCAGCGGTTTCCGTCCCGAGGAAGCGGCGCCGCGAGGCAGCCCGCCGTAAACGCGCTCCGACGTGACGTCTCGGCCGGGTGTGTGCAGGGCAGGAAGGCAGCGGCGTCGCTCTCCCGTCACTGTTTTTGCTTTCTGCTTCATCCCCACGGCCCCCTGCACCAGAATGGCTTTGTCAGCCTCCCCGACATCCCACTCCCCTGAAGACTGAACGTGTCGCTCCCTGCATCAGATCTCTGTCTGCATGGGAGACCCCTGCTCCACCGCCGCTCTTGGGGACGGGGGCCACAGCTCTACTGCCCTTTGCCAGCAGCTCAGGACCCCCATGCTCGTCCTTGTGCATCCCAATCCCCAGGGATGTCCCAAATACGCCCCCAGGGAGAAATATCACACCCCCCCCAGCATGGTCAGTCGAGCTGGGACCCAGGGATGCTCGACCAAGGGCCGGGTTGGGAAGCAAATCCGGACGGCTCCGCTTTCCCAGCCTCTGCGGAGCAGCAGCCCGTGCCTTCCCACCCAGCCGCCCCCCCGGCTCCCGCTCATTCCCCGCTTACGCCTTCAAGCTTCTCCTGCATTCGATAAGAATTTGTAATTTGCAGATAGGCCGGTAAACCCTCATAAAGCACAAGCTTTTCATACGCAAAGATGTAACTCATTCCTACGGTAATTTATACACCTGCAAAGTAGCAAAGCAGTGTTAAGAATTAATGCTAATAACAATAAAGGAATGCATTTGGCCCTTGTCTGTTTGATAGATTGAACCTCGCAAAGGTGCAGACTCAGCCTTGGTCGGCTTCCTGTCCATTTGAAAACGGTGCATTTTGATGCTTTGTAGCCTGTATAACCCAAGCGCTGCAGCGACATTGGTATTTCCACCACATTCTAGCACTAGGGCGGCTGATAAAAATTCTCGGCACATAACACAATGCACCAAAATATGAGCAGCTTAACACTTACAGAGAATAAACGAGTAAAAGGCAGACCTCAAAAAAAAAAAGAGAGAGAGAAAAAGAAAAAGATCTTTTTTAAAGGAGAAGAAGCCAATTAATTGAAAAGCTATGGGTAAAACATAGGCCATTTCTCTATGTCAGGGCAGCCACGTGGGCGAGCGCGAGGCCGGGGTTTCAGCTCCTGAGCGCGACGCACTGAACCAGACGTGCACAACGACCCGCACCAAGATCCAAGGGCCACAGCTCTTACACTTCAATTCCGCTGTGTTTGAGCGCCTGGGCAAAATAAAATAAAATATAAAAAAGATAAATAAAAATTGCCCAGAAAGCGTTGCTGTCTGCTTATTTATGCCCAGCTTATCTTCAACAGGGTGCCACCCAAAGCGCACGAAGCTGCTCAGTCTCGCTGTGACTTGGGAATGGCCAGAGGGGGTACAGAAATACCCTGGGCTCTAATCCCCGATGAGACACGGATTTATTGTGCAGCGCAACCTTGGGATCCTCGTGGCCACACACAGCAACAGGGGGCTCGGGCAGAGCCTCGCGGTTGTGGTGCCTCCATCGGGCGCATTTCCTCGAGAAAAAGTGCAGTGATGACTGCAGTTCTAGGGGACCTTCCTCACAGCCACAGGGATCCTTGCTTTGGAGCACTTCTGGGCAGGCGCTTGGGAGATGAACCTCTTTGGGCACCAAGATGCTGCTCCACAAAGCACAGGGGAGACGCAGGTGAAGAGATGCTGATGTTACCTCCTACCGACGCAGCCGCCGAAGCCACACGCTGTCCTCTCGCGTGTCCTGTCCCCTGGACACGGCCTCGCTCTCCCCGGGCGCTGTTTCTCACTGCCCTTCGCGGCCCGTCCGACTCACCCGGCCAGAACGGCACCCAGGGCAGCCGTTCACATTCACAGGTTCCTTATCGCACCGCTCTCTGGATGCTTTTTTTAACAATCAGAAATAGGGCGACAGGAGATTCTTTTACAGCTCCAGACCTGCCCCAGCCAACGCGACTGTTACTGTCTGCACTAAAAAACCCTTCTCAGTGCAAGGAGCAAAGCGCAGGTAATAACAGCCACATTGTGCAGGCCATGACGAATGGCAGGCAGCCAGAATGGGCGGCCTCCCACATCCGCACGGGGCCCACGGGTGTCAGAGGGCTGTGCAACGTGGCGCGAAATCCTTACAGGCAGCAGGACGGTAAAGGAAGGAGGGAGCAGTGGAAGCAACAAGGACGCAGGGCACCTCCTGCACGCGAGCGCTGTTCGGGGAAGGGGACGACTGCCGTGTCCTGGCACCGCGCACGGCAGCGCTGCGCGAGGGGCAGAGCTCTCGGCCTGCCCTACGGCACGGCAGAAAGGAGCACGGTCCCCGGGAACGATGCCCTGGCAGGAGCCGCACCCGGAGCAGAAGTCTCACCACAAGCAGGCGAGCAGCTATTCTGGCTTCAGACCAAAAAATAAGAATTAAAAAATAAACAAACAAACAAAAAGTCATCTCTGGAATAAATGTGTTCCTCAGCAAGTGGAGCAAAACCCATGCAGAGCTCCAGCCTTCCCACCTGCTTTACTCACCCCAGCTCCCAAGGATGAGCCTGGCGCAGCACCGGTGCAGGGAACAAGGGGTGCCAGAGCAAAAGCAGCACCCGCACAGCCAGGGCCACCTTGCCGGGCCCCTCCTTGCCTGCAAAACCCGCCATAAAATCACTCAGGGACCGCCATGCACGAACTGCGAGCAAGGGGGAAGGAGAAGCAAACGGTGCCCGAGCTTTGGGTCCCCAGTCATGGGACAGGGCAGAGAAGGACCAAGACCAGGAACGGAACCACCAGATCCTCAGGATCTTCAATCATAAACAGGTTCAGCAACATGCAGGTTGCACAAATGCTTTTACTCTCCTAGTTAAAGTCTCTGCCCCTGCATTCATGCGACAGCAACACAAACCCGGTTGGCAAAACAGCCCGTTCAGCCCGCCTGGCGATTGAATTATCTTCTGAGGAACCTCAGCGCCGGCCAAAGAGACAAAGTTAAATCGTAGCAAGGTGCAGGCGCCCGGGAATGTAATATTCCTGACAAATGGCCAGGTGACAAGTGCCGTTACACTGTCTAAGGTGCAATTTGGGCAATGACAATAGTCCCCAGAGTTCCCATTTTCAAACAGACGCTCGGCTCAATCCAATCCACGTCAGAGCAGGTTTGCTGAGGTGAGTAAGGAGTGCTCATTTGTGCTATTACAGGGAGAGCAAGGGAAAGGAGCAGAGAAGTGGCTCGAAAAAGAAAAATAAGGAAGGAAGGAAAGAAGGGGGATGAGCAGACTCAACATTCAGCTGAGGCTCCGTGCTTGCACTTTGCCTTGCACGAGGCAGAAGGCACCTGATGAAGCACCAGACTTGGCTGAGTGGTTTTCGTCCCTCCCCGACCACGAGGGCTCCTATGCCGAGCAAATCACACACAGGTTTGGGCTGAGAGCAGCTATCAGCAGTGTGAGGAGCAGCTAGAAACAAGCAGGGGTTGCACCACTTGAAACCTGGAGGAAGATGATGGGTGCTGATGTCCCCCCAACTGCATTCTTGGGGTTTTTGAGGAGATCTGCCCAGGACACTCTGCAGGGGCAGCGTTTCTCAGCACACCTGGATCTCCACCTCTTGCTACAAGCACACTCGTAGGAAAAGTCTGGCATTATCTCCATATTTTGGCGTTTCTTCAGCAGTCGTATGATTATACTGTAATCATGATGACACTGCTTCTGGGTACAGCAAACAGCACGATCATTAAAAAATTCATTTCAAAATCTTCCTGGAAGCTAATAAATTTTACAGCAGTTTCAATCCTTTCACATTGCAACAAAGAAAAGCTTAGTTCCAGACAAATTAAAAGTAAATTGATTGCCTTAGGGGAATCTATTCAAATATCACTTTTCCATGTTAGAAATCTTTTCCTGAAACAAGAAGTGAGGAGCCAGGGAGAACGAGCAGGAGAACTATGTGGAAAGGCAAATCATTAAATCTCTGTTCACAAAACTAGAGGGGGGGGGGGGAACAAACCTAAAATAAAATGCAAATGTCTCGCCTAGGTGCAGGCCTAACACTTGTGATGGAATTTATGAATAATAAATGTGAATAAATAGTAAACATGAAGGGATCAAACATCGCCGTTGATGTTTGCTCATGGTTAGCCACCTCTCGTGGACGACGCTGAATTATTTATCGCTTTTCTTACAACTACTTTGGGGCTGCTTTTCCCTCCCGCACCTCCACTTCCATTGGACACCAGCCCTGGAGTGAAGACGCCGACCCCACGCTCCAGGGTGCACAGCTCCTGTCCCTGCATCCCAGCCAGCTCTGGAGGAGGGAGCTGCTCTTCCCGGGAAGCCCATGGTGATCCCAGCCACTGCACCAGGCTCCTGCTAAAACACTAAACTGGAGCCGCATGAGGAGTCCCCAGCCACGGTTCAGCTTCTGCCTGTAAACAAAGACTCTGCACCTCTCCCTTATCTTCCCCAAGAGCAAAACCCAGGGAAGAGAGGTGGGGAATAGCGCACTGTGCGTTTGACCTACGGGCTTGCATGGAGCCTCCCAAGCCTTTCCACCAGGAAGCCTCCAGCGTATGCAGAAACGTAATCCTGCTGCGGCTTCCACGGGCGCTGCTCCAGGAACACCCAGAACCAGAGAGAAATGCTCTGTACTGCAACGAGGAGCCTTTATTTTTCCTTCCCCCCCCTTGCTTGGGGTTTATGCAAGCTAAAATAAAACAGAGAAGTTACATCTTTAATCCCGGATTGTCTGTCCTGATACAAGAGGTCAGCAGTGTTCAGACAACTCAAAAGCCCATGAGGAATCATCTTAATGAATAAAGGATACGAGGGATATGCACGGGATTCATTTATTGTCAACTGCCGAGCACAGCCCACGGGAGCATCTCCATGAGGGTGAGCGGAGCAGCTCGCTCCTGGCTGGAGCAAGGAGCCCCGGGAAGCTCACGGGAGCCCCACAGAGCTACACGAGCTCCAGAGCTGCCCTTCTCCTTGCTCCGCGCTGCCGTTAACGACGTCCTTTAGAGCTGCAGCTGTATCAGGAAGGCAGACTGACAGCGCTGACACAGCTAAGGTATCCTTCTACCTGTGCGCTAGGTAGCCAAGAAGAGACTGGATGATAAGGACTTTTCTCAGGATAACCAGCTTTTGGGCACTTTGGAGCACCCTAGGTAAGCAGGAAGGAGGGAGCTCAGGCAAAGCAGGAGCAGCTGCCCAAGAGCAGCAGCTGTGCGAGGTTGGCCCCTTCATCCAGGACTCCGGGGCAAGCCCTCCTGCTATCTATATGCTGAAATTAATCCCTGTTCAGGGGGCCGAGAGAATTCACCGTTTAAACGCCAATTAATCCTTTTCTGGGGACTAAAGTGGTCCATAGAGCTCGTGCTGGCCCTGCGTGGCAGGGGTTTCACCTCTAAAGCTCGGCCATTTACGTTATCCCCAGGGGCATTAGACAGAGCTCATTAACATCCTGCCTGAGCCAAGGGGCTGCTCGCAGGAACCGAGCGCAGGATTCACTCCTCGGAGAGGAAAGCACGCCAGGATCTGATAGAGCTTTTCCATCTCAGCCATTACGGCTCTGTAATTCACATGCACAGCTCCCATTAATGCTAATGGAAGTTACTGCACTGCATTCACCGGGTGAAGAATACAACCCTTTGACTTCATTACTGGAATTCAATTTCATTAACACTGGATACAGAGGGATTGTCCTAAATACATTCTTTCTTATATTTTTTTCATGTTAATGTAACCATTTGAGTATATTATACCCTGCAGAGATGGAAACATTTCTAGTCTGTTTAAACACATTTCCCACAATTGGGAGCAAAACTTTGTCTCCATTTATGCCTTTGACACCAGCTGCCTTCCATTTAATGGGACTTTAGTTGCTAAAGCAAATTAATCCAAAGGTTACTTTTCACTCGCATTGTCAAACCTGAAAGAGTCACATTCGAATATTCTGTCTTGGGGTAATGCTATATGAGCCACGCATCCAAATTTGAAAGGCAACAATGAATCAAATTATTACCGTGTCCCATGCAAAATCAGGTGTCGTTCAGAAAATAGCCGCTTGACGATTCCAATAGAAAATCCAACAAAATAGAAATTACAGCTGGGGGGAGATAAGAAGCAATTCCAGGCCGATTCCATACGGCAGAGAGTAGGGCGGCTCCTGGGCTGGTGGAGGCAGCCTCGGTGACTCCAGCACGGCTGTGCTGATGTGCACCCGTCAGGATGCTCGCACGGGCCTAAGGTGGCACCAATCTGCCCCAGAAGGCAACAACCTAACCCATTCTACTGCTCTCCTTGCAGGGAGATGAGGCACTTGCCGCTAATTTAAGGAAGCACCAGCCAAGCTGATGAACCCAAATCCTTTCAACCGGGTGCGATGGCCACAGCTAAGGGGCTATTCCTGCCCCCAGCGGTACTCAGGCTCTGGGCTAGGCATGTCCAACACGGCCATGCAGAGCCCCACGTGCTCCCAGGGCCTCCAGCAGGCAGACGGAGGCTGGGTCCGTGAGCACAGGGTCCACACTCGCGCAGGGAGGAAAGCCATAAGGAATTCCAGGCTCAGGGAAGAAAGCATTGGATTTACCAGTGTGGATCTAAGAGCTGCAGGGATGCTGAAGACCCACAGACCACCACAAAGGCAGCACCTAAAGGAGCAGCAGGTCTCGCTTTGGGAGCTCCCTGGGACGCAAAGGGAGCACCAGACCTTGCCTTCCTCCTGCCGCCCAGCCCAAGGAGCCTCTGCTTTTCTTTGGAAATTTCTGGTGGTTCTACAGACGAGTGAAAAATAAAGAAGCTGAGGTTATAAGCGCTGATACATAATTTACTCCTATTATCAAGATTAAACACATCTTTGCATGCTTAGCATAAAACAACTGCCATTCCCCAGATTTCTCAAGGACATGAACAAACTTCACCATTATCTAAATAATCAAGAATATTCAATAGAATATTTAACTGTCTGCCTACTGAAAACTCACAGCCTTAATCTCAACACTGATCCTCTGTTGTCCTTCATGTAAATATTGTTGGGACATCAGCCAAAGCCTAGGGAAGTGAGCTTCATCTTGGTGGATGGGAATCTCTCGTGTCAGATACAGTCAGCCTGACTAATGAGACCTACAGCCTGCCAAAACCTACAGCCTTGCTGTCTGTTCCAGCCATGGAAAGTGCTTAGAAACCCAGTGGCACCAGCCCAGCAGTCCACAGATCCCAATCAACTATCAATAGCTTGAGTGTAAGTGATTGTGTATGAAGTATGAGCCAAATATGTTTCCTTTCTCAGCTTTAGGACCTCCAGTATTGTTACTGCACCAGTAATGCTTGCACGGAATTAATCATATACGTACCCACAAGGCAAAACATTATGAGAAGCTCTTTGTACTTTCTAAAAGTACAGAGCTCTGAAGAGTGGAGGGAGCTGGAAAGCTTCCCAGCACGGTGGGGCGTTCCCCAGAGTTGAGTGATAGTTAGGGAATTCTTCACCAAAATTGTTGGTCCCCGGCCATTTCTCATCATGACACTGACCTCCTGCTCTTCTACACCCACGCTCCATTTCATCCCCTCCCTGCTATTTTACTTTAACTCTTTGATTTTTCTGCCTAGCCAATTTTTTTTTTTGATGCTGGTGGATCCCTCTTCTGAAGCACACGGATACTCCATGAAAAGATGCTGGCCTGGAACCGCAGGCACATCAGAAAAATCTCAAAGGCAATAAAAGGGAACAGGAATAACACAGCCACAGGGACAGTTCGGCAAAAGCTGCTCTAAATTATTCAGTATCCAAAGGTGTCTGAGGGCTGATCCAGCACTTGGAATCACTACAACACAGGATGCTCCTGCTCCTCTCTGCCCTGGTCACAGATCTACCAGAGGGATCAAACAAGGGACCTCCAGCTCCACAGGTGCGAGGGATAACACATCGCTTGGGCCATGCTGGCTGCTCGGGTGCACCAGCCCTCAGTCCAACCAGCCCTCAGTCCATCTTGTGCCTCTGGAAGAGATTGAGGCACTGCCAGAGCCTGGGAATGCGGCCCATTTAATTCAGCAGAAATTAGCTCCAGCAATTAAGATTACCCTCATAAATTAAGAGAGCGCTATCATAGTGTATAAATATACCTACAAAATTACTCTATGGGCAACAGTCAAACCCAAAACCTTTTGACACGTCTAGGGCAATTATGTTACCTGTGAGTTATGGAACAAGTTCAGCTTCCAATAACACAGGTAGAGCTGCTGACGGGTGGCACAGCCTCGCGGGCTGAACCGCCCTCCTAATGCGCCTCGTGCTGTATCCTGAGGATCCGTGGGGAAATGGCTGAACAAAGGGAACAGTAAATTATCATATTTTTGTAATTTGTGCAAGTATTCCAAGGAAAACAGTGGGCTCCATGGTGGCTTCTGTAGCTGCCCACCATGCAGATGGTGGTTTCCCTGAGGATCCTCACTCAGCGCATGCCTAGCAGCACCCCCAGATACAGGGCCATGCGGCACCACCCTGCACTGCATTCCCTGCTTTGCATCCCCGTGCATGGATACCTCTCTGTGCTGGCCGGAGGGCTCCTGACCACACCAAGAGCCCTGTCAGGCAGCGCCGTGAACCTCTGGCTCAATCTCCCTGTGCAGCCACAAACTGTTGCCAATCTCTCGAGCTCTTCCTCCTCCGACACATTTCCGCAACGCTGCCACGAGGCCAGGATGGATTTGGTTCGCTCTTGGCCCTGGTTCACAGGGCTGTCAGCTACATTCCACTACGGCATCGTTATTCCCAGCGATGGTGTGACAGACCAGATGGATTTTCAAAACCCAAGCAGTTTGCAGCACTGACAGGCCAAAAAAAAAGAAAAAAAAAAACTCAAAAAGGCAATACTAAGACCCCACAGAGTTCTTCCTACTGAATCACTCCTGCCCAAACCCTCTGTCCCCAGGGTACAGAGCGGGGCAGACGCAGACCCTGGCTACCCGATTAGCCTGCTCAGCACCACACGCTCAGCGCGGCGCTGAAATCACTGACACACTCGGTGCTTTCAGGCAGCGCTAGCGGGAGGTGAGGAGCCAAGTTCGCTGTGCCCAAGGTCACGGCAGGGCCCCAGCGGCCGTTAGAAACGCCGGGGAGCAGAGCGCACCAGGGAGCGCGGTACTGCCGAGCCACTGCCTTCAATTTACGTGTTCCTCCACGCTGGAAACCAGCCTGGATTTCCCAGGAAGCCTGGGAGTGGGAATGCTGCTCCCGGCAGGCAGGCACGGTCCTGCAGCCACTCTGCTCCGCTTGAGACGCTCCGCAGGGATCCACCCTCGCGCTTCCTCGCTGTCTGCGGCGCGCGGATGGAACGCTGCCTCCTCGCCACTGCGTAGTCTCCTCATTTCTAAAACACTTACACATGCAGCATGCATTAGAATTAAAAAACCATTAAACCTCGGAAAGGAAAAAACTTTGACAGGATGCGTAATATCCTAAGTATAATTAATTAAATTGGATGAGGCACTGGGGGGATGAGAGAAGAGTGGATGGAGACTGTTCTTGGAAAAGGGATGGTAATGCACTAATGTTCACTGTGTGCCATTAAGTAAGAAAAAGCCTTGGAAGAGGCATGGATGGATGATGGGAGCTTCGGGAGACGGCACCAGCCAGTTGGGCACCTCGGATGCATAAGTAAGAAGGTGCTACCAAGAAATGCAGCCAATTAAACTGCAAGAACAACCGCAAGGACAGGAAAGCATGGGAAAGACGGCAGGGACAGAAAGACTCTCAGCTCACTGCATAGTGACTGGCAGCAACATGACGGCCCCTGTGGGACAGTGACAAGGTCACAGCTGTGGAGGAGCCTCCCGCAGGGAGCTCAGTCACCTTCCCCATCAGGCTTGGGGCTGAACCTCTCGCCATCCTCTCGCACCCTCCTGCTCCAAACCTCGCTCTCCCCCTCCAGACATCCACCCAGAGGCAGGGAGCTTCCCAGAGCTCCACTCTGGGAAAGCACCTGGCCCTGGGGGCTTCTTTCCAACATCTTTTGTATTTTAAGGACCAGTTCCCTGAGGCTGTGCAGGCTGCTGCTCCGTACGCTCCTCCTCAGCATCAGAAGGAGCAGCCAAAGCCGGGGATGGAGCAGGAGAATCAAAGGCGGCCCCAGCCGACACAGCAGGTACAACCCGGCGAGACAGCCGCAGTCTGGCTGTTCAGCAGGACCGAGTTTTAACAGGCACCGGCACTGATCGTTAGGCAATTAGACCTGCTGCAAATGACAAAGCACCGGGTCCAAGTGAATTATATCCCCAAATCCTGCAGGCAGGAGCACGGCAAAGAGAAAAGCTGTTGTCAACAGCTCGCGAGAGCTCGCCGAGTGCAGAAGCAGAAACTAAAATCCAAAGGGCTGCTCATTTACTCGCTGTTGGGAGAGATAAAAGGGAAGGTCCAGGAAATGAGGTCTTTACAAACACACTCATCATGTGGGCCGTGCTGGGAGGGAAGGTCCTGGAAACACTGACGCAGCCGGCATTGCTCACCCGCAGGAGCGCTCGTTGTGGCGGGAAGGCAACTGTGTGGGCTCGGAGCGGCCAGGCAGATCCCAGCTGGGGGAGGTCAGTCCTGATTCACCCCCCACGCAGGGACTTGCTCAACTCCGCATTCCCGCACGGCGCGCGGGGCCGGTCAAGGGAACGAGGTTGCTCCAGGAGCTGGTCCCTTCTGCCACGTGCCAAACCCCGCTCCTTGGTGGACCCGCAGAACTCGATCCACGTGGGACGACTCCGGTGCCTCGCAACACGCAGGACACGGGGCTCAGCCTCCCGGCGCCCTCAGCTACAGCCCGTCACCGCAGCGCCTGGGCTTGCTCTCGGGAAGACAGGCAGATGCAGTTTAAAGACTCTAAGTGATACAGAATATATCACATCCCTTGGGAACCTGTTCCGGAGGGTAATTATTCTAATTCCTAAAATCATGTGTCTCATTTGCAGCTCGAATTTTCCGAGGCAAATCTCCATCCTCTAGCAGTGGTTACGCCTAAATTTGAGAGCTGTTTAGCAGCAAACACCTTCTGCCTGGGCACACTCACAAGAAAGGGCCGATACGACCAGTGTTTCCAGTAAGTTCTAGAGCTAGAGCATCTCCTCCCAAGATGACATCTCTCCTCCAAGAATGACATCTCTCTTGGACTCCTCTCAAACCTACGACTGAGAGCCAGAACAACCAGGAGAACATCACCAGGGAGACTGTGAAGGAGAGGACAGAGACAGTAATAATATTTGAGCAGTATCAGTCCTGCTGGCTTTAATGGGCTTCGAGCCAGGTTCTCAAATTCCAAGCAAAGCAGGAACCAAATTCCCCTTTGCAGAGTGAAAGGCGACACCCTGAACTATACCTGGAAGTCCTGGGGCCAGCCCTGGACCCTGAGCAGCCTCCGAGAAGTAACAGGACATTTTTGTGCAGGGTCCCTCACGGAGGGAGCCTCTCCCTTCCCACTGATGGCCACAGCTTGGCTGTCTCTGCAAGGCACATCCAGCCAGCGCACAAATACACCCAGTTCATGTGAATTTTCTACAAATAAGTGGAAATATCTACCAAATAACAAAGGCAGAGGACTACAGAAGCACAGGTCAGTTGATTAGGGAATTGTAGGTGGAATTGTTCATTTTAATTATATGTCTTCATTAGTATGAGATTCCTAGATCCTACAGTGGTGACTACTGGGTCTAAACATTTGCATGAGCGAATACATTTTCGCAGAAGGAAACATGGTTGGAAGGTGAATGAGATGCAGAATTGTGTCCGATTTTACAAGGACATTTCCAGCACGTAATGAAGCAATTTCCCAGAGCCCAGCAGCGTACCAGAGGCGAGCAACTGTAGATGCAAGATAAACATTTTTACAAGGCATGAAACAGTGTCCAGAAAGAGACCAGCTCCGGTTGGAAATAAGTGATGAGTGAGGTAAAACACGGGTTATACTTGAGCTGTTTGTGTTTCCCTGGCACTTGAATGAGTTTGATACAAGCATCACAGTTACCTGTTCTACTGACAGCACTGAAAGGAAACAAAAGTTTGGAACAAGCCAAACACATTCAATTCCCCTGAATAATTTAGGCTGCTGAGTTATCATGTGCTTCATGGACTGTCATCAAGAAAAGCTGTATTGCAAACTAAAGGTCTGTAAATCAATGCAACTGAGGGACCAAAACTAATCAGAGAGAGTCTGCAAAGGCAGCAAGTGTCAGAACAAATGCAAAACATGAAAATCAAGTCAGGGAGTGTTGCGAGGCAGACTGCAGTCCTACCCTTCCTAGGGAAGACTCCCGAGGAACTTGGATTTAGAAATCCATCAAGGATGGGCAGATAGAAGCGTCAAGAAGATGGAGGCTGATTCGGTTGAAAGGTGCTGGGGAGCAGTGCTGTCAGTGACACAAATAGCTCAGCAGGCAAGCCCAGATTGGGAGGAACAGAAAACAAATGAAGGTCCAGTTCACACAGTGCCTCATGCTACAGGCCCACCTGGGTGTACCACACACTCCCAAAAGCTATTTACACTCCCATCGTTTACCCACTGCTTTCAGTGAGGCTTCTGGCTCCTTGACCTTCTCTGATTTACTACTATTTAAGACTTTGGCTTCAGACTTCTAGCCAAATTTCTCTTCCCAGATGAGATACGCTCCTTTTATAGCTTGCTGAGCAGTGGCAAATGATCCAGAATCAGATTATTTGACTTGAGAAAGCCATTTCTCTTCCCCTGCAGATCAGAAGGCTCCTCGCCTGGCTCAGGACTGCTCTGCTTATTAAAACAGCTAATTGGAGAAAGTGGCCAAGCAGAGGAGGAGGTACTCCTTGCTGTACCTGCACTATCCACAGCCCTTCCTTGTCTCTATTCAAATTAAACATAGCCAAGCCCAAGCAGATCATTAAAACCAGAGGAGAAGACTGCAGTTTTAAGGCATCAGCTAGAAGACACCTTAATATATGCAGTACAGTCCTTCCCTGCACTGCAGTCAACAGGCACCATTTGCAGTAGGATTCACAAATCTTCTCAGAAGTCTGGGCATTAATTAGGCTGACATTTCCAAAGCAGTCAGAGGAAATCAAGCGCCCAACCCACGTTAGCTTTCAAGTGATTTGGACATCCACTTTCCTCAGGCTTCGCTGAAAAATTCCAACCAATGTTCTCCACTGCCTTTTGTTTTGCACATAGGGAAGTGCAAAATCAACTGCAGAAACTCCTCTAGACAGCAAAGAAAACTCTCCTCCACCTAGGAACAGTCTGATCTGGCAAGAAGCAGCTTGACCTTATTGCCCATCATCTGCCAGCTGAAAACACTCAGCATCTGGCAGGATGACACCCCTCTCCTCCCTACTGCTCTGCAGCCCAGGCCTGAGGCTCCAGGACTCTCCCTCCAGCAGGCTCAGGCGGTGCCGAGGGGACGTCTCCTCCGACTATCTCTGCAGGTCACCTCATGTGGCAGGGCAGCTTCGCGGCTCGTGCTTCTCAAGTGCCAAGATGCACAGCAGCATCTGGGGGAAAATCTCACAAAATTTATCCAGAATCAGTTTTCTCCAGCTGGGACTGCCTGGATACAGCCTGGGAGCAGAATGATGTGGGAAATCACTCGTAGCTGAGCACAAATTGCATGCACAGAGGTAATTACTGCAGCACAAGGTTGGTAGCACCACTACCCACATGACAGTATCTCAGCAATTTTCATTTCCTATTGCTTCAATTCAAAGAGAGGGTTTTTTTTTAATGTCTTTTTTGGTCAATTTTCTCATTTCCCATCAGGAACTCACTTTAGCCTAGGATTTCTTCAGGGTAAAGCCTCAATTCCACAAAAACTAGTCACTGCACATATCCACATTTTGCTCTATATACTGCAGCCAGACCTAGGGCCCAATTTGTCTCAACCTCGCTCTGTTCCCATGCCCCGAGTACAACTGTCACTGCCCGAACGTGAAGTGACACAGCGGTGACTGCAGTCACCCGCTGTCACTTGGAGCCTTCTGTGGATATCAGTAATGAAACACAACATGCAAGTAGCTAATGAAGCTAGTTACAAAGAAAGTCATTCTGCGTGCTCAGAAAAGGGGTGAAAATATGGTACAGAAAACGAAACAAAAAGGATTTGTGCCTAAAAATAAAAACACCAACAGAACTCATGCGGAGAGTGGGCAAAATTTATCATTACTAGCACAGATATGCAGCAAAAATGGGGCCACATTATACTCACCACAATTACATACCTTATGATGAACGCACATCTATGATATATATGCTATTAAGACCTTGCACGCTAAACAAAAAGTGATAAATGCAGAGATACAGAAAAGAGAAATTACTGGACAAAGGCAACAAAAAAATAATCCGTTTGAGTCAGGAAAGGCCCTGGGTCTCCAGGTTCCCAGCCCAGCACACTCAGCCGCAAACCTGCATGACTACGGCAGAGAAAAGCTGCAAAACTTTTTAATAATTCTGTGACCTATTTAAAAATATCTACTCTCCCACATTCATATATGCTGTATGAGAAATAAAATATAGCACTCAGTTTTGAGTGGCAGCACATCCCTTAAGACGGATAAAAGCGGCAAGTTCTCTTTGCTGTTTGGTGTCAATTATTACCGAGTTTTGACTTATATATTATTACATAGATCACTTAGTAAAACAACCTACCCAGCACCCCTGTGGTACACGTCTCCCTTCTGCAGGGATCCGCCGCAACGGGCGCCTTTTAGGCGCTCCCCCCGTCTACCTTCTCTCACAAGGCCGTGCGCTCCCTCCTCCTCACCCAGGCGGGATACGCGGGCCTTCCCCAAACCCCTTTTCACCGTGAAAATATAAGTTAGAGGCACCAGAATGAGGCCTGGGCTGCAATTCCTCTTTTCCATGTTTGCTCCTGAAAAAGATAAGCTGAGCACAAGGGATCCCACCCGGCCTTGAGCCCCGGAGGGTCTTGTGCCAGGCTTTCCCCCGGCTGCATCACGCCAACTCCCTCACCCTCCAGCACCACCCAGCACCTTATTCCCAAATCACTCCCTAAACTGCTCTGGCTGCACGTTATGATAACCCAGAAAGCGACTTAATTTGATGGCAACTGCTTGTGACCAGCACTCTGCTCTCTAACTCTCCACGCGAACGCGATGCCATGCACCAAACCCCCGCGGAGGCCGAGGGTCAGTCGCTGTTTGCTGTGATTACACCTTTAATAAAGGGCCCCGCATTTTGCAGCGGCAGAAAACCTAATGCAGGTTGCCATGGTAAGCACACACATTCCTATTTAGCGGAATAATAGGTAGCTTTGTATAATTCACTGATTTCAGATGATTTCTCACCCAAAGAGCAAGCCACTCAAGTTAGGTAAGTCACCTGTTGTTTAGGCAATCTGGCAATTTTAATTAGAATAAATTTTTACGATTCCTCTATGCAACACTTAGAGCTGCTTCACCAGCAGCATGTGAAGATGCCTGTAAATTACACAGGCTCCAATCACATCTTTTTTCACTCTTTTAATTACAGTAACATTACAGCATTAATCATCTAAGCCTCTGTTAAACAAGTAACAGCCATCCTCCATCATAATTAAAAAGAAAGGCCAAGCAAACACAGATTTGGAGTTTACCAAATTTCCACAGAAAATTGTGTTTTAACTTAAGAGTTTCACAAACAGTAGTTTTATTTGGCTCTAATTAAGAGTTGTGAAGGAAACACCAAAAGGTTAATAAGAGACAGTTAGTTTGTAATGTGAGTTTCCCGGTGCCAGCCCCAGCAGTTCAGTCTTGTTTTCAGAGTCATTAATGAAGTAGATTAATTACGGCAGGAGATCAGGAAATGCTCACTTGCTGCGTTAGCAGAAGGTTGGGTTTTATTCATATACCTTCCCTATTGCTAAATATGAGGGCTATTACCTTGATCATTACTAGTCTTAATCACTGTGAAATGGAAAGAGTTAATGGTCTCCTTAGAGGTTGCTGGCAAAATAAACTTTGTGCCTTTTTCTGGCTTGTTTATAAGGGAAAAGGAAGCTGCAAGCCCCACAGAATTGTTTATTTATCTTAGAAATATTTGAAAATCAAAGTATTGTGTGGTGTTTTTGGAAAAGGATGCCTTGGGAGAGCGAGGGAAGATGGTCAAACCGCCTCGTCCTTCAGCTGAACTTTAACAGAGAGATGTTCTCTTTAAACTGTTTGCCTGCGATTCGAGTTAAGGAGTTATTAGCAAAACCCAGCACAAAGCCTGAACTCTCTGATTAGGAGCATCACTTCCTTCGTCTCTCTCATAGTTCTCTGGTCACATAGCAAGACAGCGGCAAGGCAACATCAGCATTGGACAAATGACTAAGAATTAAAGAGACTAAAAAATAAAAAATGATAATAATTAAAAAAAGGCCATCGAAGAAAGCCCTCCAACTTTCAGGGTTGATCACTCATCCATTACAAGCCTACACAACACAGTCTGGATCCAAATTTTGATTTTCCTTTCTGTGCTGCCAAAATGCTCACATCTGGTGAGTATTTTCTGTACTTACAAAGAGATCTGAGTAGGATAGAGGTTGCAACTGCAGTGACCCTGGCACTGAGTACCTGCAGGGACAGAGACACTGCAAGCATTATCCGCGTGGGAATGAACCTGAAAAGGGAGGAGAACATCCCAGGAATGCGGAATATGCGATACCGTTTGTCATGCAAACAAGGGAGGCTGCACATCTGTTTGTTATTTAGCTGCGCTGCCTTACAAAGGGGATTGGCTTTCACTCATTTCTATAGCCATGATTTCAGTATCGCTTCTGCCCCACCACCCATCCCTCTCCTAAGTCCAAGCACAAACTCAAGTGCTGCAGAGCACACGGCCCCAAGGCAGACACAAGGTGATGGGCCCATCTGTGTTGGCATCTCCGAGATGCCCTGGGGTCTAACAGCTCTAGCGGTGAGGGGTATGTGGAAACGCAACGCTGTGTTCCCCAATTACCTGGCAAAGACAGATCCGAGCACCCACCTGGCACCCCAAGGGCAAGCCTGACGAGAGCCTCGCCGCGCAGGGAGCTGATCGGCTTCTCTGCACATCTAGGAGAAGACGGGACATCTGCCTGCAAGCCCTGCTGGGGCACCGCGAGACAGATGGCGCAGAGGGATCTGTAACCATCAGGGCAGCCCCGCACGAGGCACCCCAGCCCCTCACCTGGCTTTTGCCCAGATTCAGACACTCAATAGATAATTATTTAGAAGCGCCGGAATAAGACGATAATCAATGTTCCTTCCTTATCCCAAAGCTCGGCTTACCAGCTTGTCATACAAATCCTTCTCTGGGATATCAAAGTATCCTGCAAAGCTGACTGCTCCCTCCACGCTGGCCACTGTAGGAGCACCACTGAGCTTCCTTAGGCTGCTTTACTGCAAGATCTATCCAATAATGCAGAAATCAGAAGAGCTGTTATAATTGACATTGCCCTATAAAGAAAGCTTACAACTTTGATCCATCTTAAGGGATGTGCTGTCACTCATAAGTGTTATACTTTATGTCCTATACTGCATATAGGAATGTAAGAAAGTAGGGTTTTTTTTTAATAAACTTCCAGAGAAATTCAGCTGTATTCCCAACTTCCAAAGACCTAAAACATACCACTCAGGTCTTCATATGCATTCAAGAATAAGTGCAGTATTTCTAAAGAAACAAAAGGAACTGCAAAAAAATGACTGCTGGAAATTAAGTTCAAAATCAACAATTTAATAGCTGTGTTTGCCTCCAGTTAATACTATTAGTCATGTCCTCAATTCAGGACTGAAATACATCCAGACTCAACGGCAAGGATCATAGCATGAGAACCAGTTGGAATATGCTACTTATGTCCTCAGCCAGTAAGTGATGATGTATCTGAACGATTTGGGATGCAAGTAACACAAAAAGTTTCAGTAAATATAATGTGCCCAGTCCTCCTTTGCATTCAAGTCTATTTATGCACTACATGATACACTAATAAAGGAGACTTAACACGAGCATTTAGATATAACCTATTTCTATTCAAAGACCCTTCATCATGGTGGAGGTTATGAGCCTCAGACACAAATCAACCACCGATGAGAGCCAAGTTCCTCAAATGTGTAAATGTATGCAAGATCAGGTCTTCACAAATGACATTTGCCACCAACCTTTACTGCTGATCTGGCACGAGGAAAATGAAAGTGATGCTTTTAGAAGCAGTTCTCTGAAGGGGCACATTACTGATGCACAGCGCCACTTAAAACTCTGCAAACTCGGGTTTTAAAGCTTTGCACTATTTTATAGCTGTTGTGGTTATTTCTAACACTAGCTTCTTTATGATTAGTGTGTGTTTATTATTTTCATACTTGCCTTTTGATTCTATTTTTACCTTAAACAATGAATCACCACTTCTTTGGGCCAACGATTTTCCTTCTACAACTGATGCTAAAAATACCAGCCACCGTTGGGAATTGAGATAAGTTTGAGATCTGTTGTTTATAGCATCAGAAACATATATTTGGAATAGTTGCTTTTCTGGTTTCTACACGGGCAAGAGCTCCGATGACTTATGGAGAACAAGTGTGATTCTGGCTCAAGGCAAGGTGAAAGAGGTAATAGAAAAGATTTAAACAGGTCTCTGTGTCTGTGTACCTGCACACAAAGGAAACAAGCCAAACTTGTATAGATGATATGTTTGGAAGAGGGCAAGAATAAAAAAATAAAAAAAAAAAAGAGAAAGGAATAGTCACAATACGAGCAAAACCAAGGGAGGAATAACTACCTGAATCACAAAACAGAATATCTAGCCTCAAAGATGCTAATTCAGGTCCTGCGGGATCTAATCAACCTCTTTGTTGAAGTAAAGATAAAACTTTTTGACAGCAAATGCTTTCTGATAAAATAGAATTTTCAATTACTCGGCAAAACATCTGGTCCGTGCTACCATTTACAGCAGAGAGGAGCATAGGGCTCTGCGGTGCTGGGGAAGAGTCTCACGCTGCGAATTCCCAGCTTTGCTGTGTGGAAGAAGTGGCAGCGGCTCCAAAGTGGATCCTGAATCTCCCACCCCGTCATTCCGCGTCCCCCCAGGACACCCATGTGCTCCCACTGTTGCCTCCAGAGCAGCCCTGCGATTCCAGGGCACGTCAGGAACTCAGGTTGAGGTAGGGATGGGAATCCCAGCGCTTTCCACAATCCTCCAGCCCACAACGTTGCAGAGATGCCTCAAAATGTCACCTCCAACAACCGGCGTGCCGGGAAGTTCAGCCAAGGACGAGGCAGGAGGGGAGTGCGGAGAAGCTGGGAGCAGCAGCGCTTAACACCTCCGGAGGTAAACAAGCAATTACAGCACCCAAGGCAGGCGCGAAGGCAAAGCCGCATTCCTGCTCCTTCCATTCGGCACCAATTAGCAGGGGAAGGAAAACAATTCCGCGCGATAATGAACTCCAAATTGGGTACATATTAGCGCAATTAAAGCCATCTTTTCCACTGATGAATTTATAATCAATAATTAAGGTCCCGAGGTAAGGAGGGACTGGGCAGAAGGCCTGCTCCCGAAATAGGCCAAGTGGCTGGGCTCCAGGCGGCACTGCTGGTGACCTGCCGCCCTTCACACGGCCGGGTTTGCAGGAAACACAGGGCATTCCCAGAGAAAGAAGGGCTCCTGTCATACCGCAGCAGCAGCCAGCAGCCCTCCAAGCAGTCCAGGCTGCAAAGCCACAGGCCCGGGTTCATTTTGGGAAGGCTGGATGTGCTCATGCCTACCTGTTCCTCAGGAAATGTAGCGCCTTGCTAAGCGCCGGACAGGTCCACGCTAATCCCCCAGCCAGCGAGGGGGAATCGTCCCGTCACCCGCACCCGACTAACACGCTTTGGATCAAGACGTCACGGAGCTGCACGGATTTGTGCCAAGTGGCATCTTAGCCCCGGCAGAGCCAGGATTACCCACAGAGCAGATAAAAAGACTCTGAAATTATCTGGATAAAAATCTGAAATTTCGGCATTCATGAATCACTTTATAATATTTTAAGGGGCAGTGCAGGCTGAGCGGAGCCGGTGGCCGGAGCCGGGCGGCGGGGGCGCTTGCGGGGATCCTTATAACCACGAACGCAGACTCCACAGAGGCTCCACCGTGATGCATCTCGCCCAAATTAAGGAAGAGGCACTTTGGACAGGGCTGGTGACCTAAAGCAAGGAACAGGGACCTTCCCAACCGCACGCGAGGCACCAAGCTGGTGTCACACCGCACTTGGGAAGGCTGCTGTCTCACCAGGGAAGCATCTCCGCTCTCAATGTTGTTCTGCTTCCTCCTTCCCCCCTGCAGCTCTGACCTCGAACCGGGTAAGAATTGCAATGCCAAAAGCATAGCTTTAATCACGGGGGAACTATTGGTATCATAGCATTCAACTACCTTGATTTTCCTGATTATTTTCTACCATACCTGCTTGACAAGTACACTGGCAATATATGCCTTTCTAACCCTTTTTTCAGCAGCTGTGACAATAACTGCTAACTTCAGAGCCTGCACCCTCCACCTCATCATGCCATAAACACACCCATGGCTTTGCAGGCCCATTCCTCCCCCTTCCCCTAAAGAAAACCTGACTTTTGATCCAGCATCCTGCCTTTGCAGCCACCCCCTCCACGGGGCACGATGGACTCTAATGCCAGAGATTCCTCAGAGTCGCCTCACCCACCATATCTAATCACCCTCTATCTGCTTTCTCCTTTACAGCTCAAATGGGCCATTAGAGCCCTCTTTACTGCCTGATTAAAGGCTACTACTTGCACAGAGTGGCAACCTGTAAGAGGGAAACAGGCCAGGTCTAATTTGAGGAAAAGGCTTGGCTTTTTGGCTAGGGCCCCAGCCCAGGTCTGTCTGCAGGTTCAGAGGGGCACCCTCCCACCTGCTGATTTTGGGGAGCCACAGCAAGGTCCCCACCACTGTGCAAGGTCCCATGTGTGCAGGAGAGGGACCAGGAGTCCCAAAGTTCGTGTACATCCAGCAGATGATCCCAAATGCAGCGGCTTGTGGGAAGCAGCCTCGCCAAGCACATGGACAAAGATCAGGGGCTCTGATCAGAGCCAGTGCGAGCAGTGACTGGTGACACCCTGGGGGCAGCTCCCCCTGCTCCGGATGCGTCCCCCCACATCCACTGTCCACATATACGTGCAGGGACCTCCACAGAAAATATCCGTGGAAGCGGCTCCCAGACACCCGCAGGGAGCAGCCTGGGAGGAGCAGGTTGCATAAGGAAACTTCTGTCACGTAGCATTAGGGACAAATACTTGACATGAGCTTTTCCCATGTAAATGGATGCGGTTTAGGCTGCACAGCTAAGTTTGCCTCTGCTCTAATTTCGAGTCCAAAAAACGTGTTTTCCTACCTCACGTCTAAAAATTCCGGGCCATGCTAGTGTTCAGCCAAAACCAGCTAGATGGCAATGCGGAGCCGAAGCTCTGAGGCTGCAGCAATGAACAGTAGATCCCCAATTAATGATTTCCTTAAAAAATATACCAGAAACAAGAGCACTAAACCCATCAAGCATCTCAGGACCTAGGAGCCAGACATACAGCTTGTCTTTGGAAGTTCCCTTCAGAGCTCCTTCTGCTTTTCCTTGGTATTTTACATGCACTGAGGAGTTCTGGCTACAACACATTGGACCACATCTATTTCTGGGATGACTCCTCCCAGGAGCTCCATCTCCAACTCTTTCTCCACAACTTATTTGCATTGTTATCTTCTGCCCAACAGAGACTGTGCAGACTTATCAGACATGTAATCTCTGTAAAACCCTATCTGCAGTCCATTGAGGTTGTTTTTCTGCTAAAGAAACGTCACAAAAAAATTAGCAAACATTATTCAGACCATTCAACAGGATTGGAATCAATTAGGAATATTTTTGCTCATACACATCCATCCCTTACTGCAAGACGCATCTTAGGAAACCCTCTCCTGAGCAAAATGAAAAAGCAGTTCTTTGTAATAGAAGAATAATAAATGATAGCTATCAGCCTGCGTTCTCTGACACCGCGCTGGTCCTCAGAGACTTGAGCTGCCTCTGTACACTTATATAAATGTTTAATTTTTTCGTCTTCGGCCACAGTAGGGTTGTCTGGAAATGCATTATCACGGCGGATGCCATTCCTCTCCAATTAGTGCAGCTGGCAGTGGCAACGGGTAGGTGACCTCCGCGTTCCCCCACGCGCAGGGTCTCACAGGGTTAACTATGGCCATTTACCAGGCTCTATTGAGAATTAATACAGCGATCAGCTCCTCTTTGGAAGGAAAAAAAAAACATTCGGTGGCGCAGATGGCAAGAACTCTCTCTCCCCCATTTGACTCTTTTATGACAGCAAAACAAAGGCTTTTAATGATGTTTACCATGAATTGAATTAAACAGCTGAAGACCAGTTCATAATCACAGCATTTTGTTTTCATATCCTTAAGTCTTTTAGCAGTGGGGCTTCCATTTGAGCCTCAGCTACAGCTTATCTCGAGATATAGCCAAACGCCCTGAGGCTTCCCTATGCTGGAGTACCAAGCCACATTCATACTTCTTAATTGAAAAAGACAGGATGTTTGCATAGGATGTTTGCATCACTAAGACATTAGAAGCGACATTCATGCCCAAGTACAAATGACAGCTTGGGCTCAGCTGAACAGCTCTGACTCTTTTCCTCTAGCTAGTGCAAGTTGGGTTTTAGACCAAGACTTCATCTTGGTCTAAAGACTTCATTCAACTGCACACATGGGGTAAGAGATGTAGCTGTGTGGTACATGCAATGAGGGAACACCAATACTTCACCCACCCGACCAAGCTCATCGAGTCTGACTAACCGCGTAGGAGCTCGGCCGACCTGCCGGAAAAGTTGCTTGCACGACACCGGCCTGCGAGCTCCTACAGGCTCCAAGTGAGAGCGAGACAAAGCCAAGGCAAGCAAAGAGCATGCAAGGAGGAGGTACAACCGGTGACGAGAACAGTCAAGGCTGAAGCAACGAGCCCAGCCTCAAAGCTGGTAATTCCTGCTCTAATCCCAACTCCGCCACCAACTTGCTGTCACAGAGACGCGGCGGGGCGCGGGTTTGCCGCCTGCGGAAGAGGATAATCCTAACCGCTTACTTACCTGACAGGCGTGGCGGGAAGATTAATTTCTATCTATAGGGCACTCTGCAGATGTAAAGCATTATACCCAGGCAGCGCTAAGCCCCTTATCACACACCTAGGTGAGGAACACAAGCCACACGCACGCGGCGACGACGTGGGACAGCATTGCTCACCTGGCTCGGCCACCTGGGAGCCCATGGAGGGGACGCTGGTGTTGAGCACGTCGTTGACGGCCGTGTCGCAGTAGAGGCCCCGCTGCACGTCATGCTCGCTGTCCGTCTGGTCGCTCTCCTCGTGGCCACTGTCCTTGAGGCTGTTGCCCTCCAAGTCCTTGAACGTGGAGCTGCTGGGTTAAAGAGCAGTGATTTAGCAGCACGCAGCAGACAGCGTTTCCCTTCGCCCCGGAAGCTCCCACAGCAAGACCTGCTGCCCTGCACGGAGACAGCATCGCACTGCTGCCAGGTAAGCCAGAACCCAAGAGCAAAGCAGAGAGTAAGAACAAAATTAAAAAAGGAATTAAATGAGCTGTTTATATAACCAAGTGCCCTCAAGCTACAGTACCTAACATGCAACTTAAAAAGGAGCTAAACCCTAATTTCTCTGATTATAAACCAAACTCTAACGGCTTCAAGTTTGAGAACTAAAACACTTCCAAGAGTTTCTTTTCATAACGATGACATCGCTCTTATTTTATAAACATCCCAGTGATTCTGGGTCCAAGTTCACATGCCTTCATGGAGATCTGGTGTGCACTCCACCTCCCTGGACATCCTCCAAAACAGTGGGAGGGCACAAGGGGTGCCGGGACCCATTCCCACATCCTGGCGCACGGTGGGAAGGGGAACCCAGCAGCACCTTCCCATGGGCTCCCTGCCTGCAACGCGAAGGGAAAACTGCATCCTGGGTTGGGAGTAACGTGAGTTCAGGTCGCAGACCAGCAAGCAGCCGACAGGAAGCCCAAGAGACTGTTTCTGCCTGGACATCTGCAGGTGGCCACAGGTCCCCAAGAGCCACCAGGGAAAAAACAGCTCTACCCTGAAGCGCTTTCCTGTGGGCAGAGAGAGGAGGTTGAAACGAGAGCTGGGATAGCAAGGGATAATTCCTGGTGTCCACGTGTGTTACAGAGTCTCAACCTACCCTGGAAGGACCCGTCTCGCAGCTCCTGGCAGCAGCCATGGCAGAAGATGCTCCTTCCTGGCCCCAAAGCAGCTGCATTCCCACTCCGCCAGCCCCGAGCCCAGCCGCCCTCGGCACACCTGGGAGCTGCTATCGGAGGGGAAGCCCAAAGACGTGAGACTACAGCAGGACAAGAACATCCTGAAACGTGTCCACTGTGCATGCCGGGGGCCCTGAGGGCCACGGCAATAGGAAGGAGCTGGTTCCTGCCGGGATTGCAAAGCCGAAAGCATTCGCAGTCCTGCAGAGAGAAGGAAGCTCCTTAGGAAAGGAGGGCTCCAGAGGAAGCTCCTGAAGTGCTGGGAGAGAGCAAACACCCATCTGGGACGGCCTCATCCAAACCCTTTGGCTGCCCCGTCCTGGACATCGGGCTGCCCTAACGCAGCAGCTGCACTAAACTTCCTTGCTGGCTGATTCGTTGGAAATTGCTCGGGATAAGAACTGGCCTGTGCTTCAAAGCACCGAAGAGCTGCAGATTTTCCTTACTTTGCAGAGCCCTTTTACGTCTCCAGGGAAACCAAGCAGACCACCTACCATCTGATGCTTTGCAAAGACACACGAGGGGGGAACTCTGAAATACATATAAATTGGTAAACCTTCAAACATTGCCTTTTAAATAAAGATGTCCCTGTTGAAGCCACCGCCTTTGATTCCAGGCAACATCAAAGAATTTTAAGTTAAGAAAGCACTACAACTCCACAACTCATTTGTGTGCGTGCACACAAGCCAGAGAGGCAGGCAGCAACACAGGAAAAGTACAAATAGATTAATTAAAGTGCTGCATTCGAGGAGATCCACTCACCAAAGATAGGAGCGCTACAACATCTCCATCCAGGAGGGGGATGAGAGCGACGCCAGTGTGCTACAGCAAATATTTTTGTTCTCGGGCGTCTGCACAGCATCCCTGGCATCCGCTGCACTCAAGATATGAGACAGCGGGGGAAGGAGAGGGGGGTTCTGTCCTGCGCAGCTCAACGTGCAGGCGACCCCTTTTCATCTCTTAAGAGATGAGCTTTTTTTATTATTTTTCTCCCAGGATTGCCTGTGCTCAGGAGGAGGGACACGGCACTGCTAAGCACCACACGCAAGGCCGGTGAACCTGGCTGCTCCCACGAAGCTGAGCAGCCCCTGCGCTCGCAGCGCCCTCGGTCCCTATGTTTTTAGGATGCAAACAAACGGGATCTCAGCCAGAGAGATAACTGGATTTTCTTTACTGCTCAAATCAGATCTCAGCAGTTTGGGGTCCACTTCTGCTCTCCCTGCCACCACAGCCAACCTTTCCCACACAGAAAATGCTGCACGGAATATTGTCCCCCAGCTCTCACTCTGAAATATTTTCCCTTTTTTGCCCAGCGTGTGAGGGAGCAGGAGGAACGGCAAAGGAAGGCAGTGGAAATAGCTGCTGGCCACCTCCTGTGGGCTGCCTAACCTCATCCTGCATAGGGGCTCAGTGAGGCCCGCGGGGAGACAGACCTGCAGCCGTACGCTGCGGCCGCCTGATTAGTATTGATCCTGCTGTGGCCGTGTCTTTTACAGCCTTGGAAATAGAAAGTGAGGGAGAGGAAGGACCCGAGACCTTCCCCTGCAGGGCCACATTCAGCACTCGTTTATTTTAATGCAGTCGAGGTGGAGTCAATGGGGTTAAGCTGGAGTAACTGAGACCTTAACTTACTGGAGTCACTTCTTTGCCCCTGGATGATTCAGAGGACACAAGAGAAAAACCGAGTTTTACCCAAAGGGTTAAACTTGCCCAAGCGTAATCGCTGGGTCATAACTGAACTGATGACTTGCACTTTACCAATGAGAAAAAAAGTAAAACATTATTTTGCCTTGGTATTTAAAGTAAAACAAGAAGCAGGTATCACCTGTGCCTTCAAAAAAGGTGTTTTTTTCCTCCTCCTCACGTGGCATGGAGATCTCACTACCTGACTCCATCATTTTATTCTCATCCTTTCAGGCAGAATAACTATGAATTTTAAAGCTGTCAGGGTAGCAGCGCTTCTCCTAACTCACTGCAACTTCCCAGCGCCAGACAGAAAGAGCCTTTACTGAGAATCAAGAGCAATAGGACTTAATAGGAAGTAAATACTGTTTTTAAAAGCAGGTGATTATTCCTGAAACATTTTGTATGTTAAAAAAGGCAAGTAGTACATAACGCAGCAAGAAAGAACATTAAATAATCAGCATTTGCCTAGGCAGAACCACAGCACTTTCAAGCAAACCTACGTACCTTTTTATTAAATGAGCTCTGCTGTTCACGTAGTTGGAATCAAAGGAGTAGTTTTCAGTCTGAAAGGAGAAAAATAAAAGGGAGATAGTTACAAATCTGATTCATCTGTGGACAGGGACAGCTGGGTATGCAGGGTTCAGCACACACAAGGCAGAGCAACCAGTAAATCCCACACCTGGGCCAGCATTCCTCTTGTTCCTAAAGAAATCCGGATCAGGCAGCACACCATCCCAGCCCACCAGAGGTGTTTGGGAGCCCCAAGGGACAGAAACGCCCCCGCTGCAGAGCGGGCACCTCACTGCTAAGGCTCCCCAGCAGCCTTTGGAAAAGCACTCGGCAAGAAGGCGGCTCGGGGTGACCCAGACCAATTTGCAGAGAAGAAACAATGTGACTATGCTCCGTTACAGAACTAATTGCTTTTAATTCCCTGATGGACCCGGCTCTGTGTGCGTCAATTTGACTGAAAGTTCAAAAGGTATTTTTCTTATTAGTGTATAATTAACATGTTAAAATATTTATTGCATAGATATGTAAATGCCAGCAAGGTAATCCCTGCCGGAGAGCCCATCGGGGCACCTCGCTTTGTTTTAAATCATGCCGTTTGCAGAGGCATCGGGCTCTGTTACTAAAACCAGAGCAAGCAACGAGCAACAACAGCTAAAGGACAGAGTGGGAGAGAGGGGGGACACACAATGAATTTGTCACTCGCAAGGACAGTCACCAACAAAGTCCATGTTCCCATTGCCCTCCTGCAGCCTCCCATCACCGAGTCCAGCTCGTCGGCTTTTCCCAGTGGCAGGAATGGTATGAACAGAAGGGGCAGGGAAGCAGCTGGAAAACAGGGGAGACAGCACAGGGGTACTGCCAGCATGGAGCAACTGCCCTGGGATGCAGTTGGAATGGCCAGGATGCGGCAGGAGCTGCAAGGCTGGGATGGGAACCACATGGATGGGATGCCATGGGAGGCAGCGCCAAGAAGCAGCCCCGGCAGAGCACAAGCAACTTGACTTCAGTCTCTAAGGAGCTCCTAGCCCATTTGGAGGGGACGTGGGTCCAAGTGTTCCCCTTTCGGACACCAACGTGACCTCAGCACCGTACCAGTGCACGACGGGCAGCCCAACAGAGGAGCCTTCGCTGCGGCTCTTCCTCTCCCCTGGAGCCACTCTGGAAAGCTAGAGCCTGTTTTTATGGCAATTATGAGCATGGTAAAAATAAATGCATGCATCTTTAATGCCTCAATAAATAAAGGAGAGCAGAGTCTGCTGCTAACGTAATCACAGCGGCAGGATGCTGAGCGGGGCGGCTGCAGTCGAGCCGAATGCCAAACCCCATCGCAGCCCAGCAGAGGTTACGCGGCTGCACCAGGATAATAAAGCGGAGGCAGCGCTGGTTACGTGTGACCTTTTCTGCAATACAGCCGATATCTAATTTACCAAGCAGGAGCCTCCCGGAGAGCCACGCGCGGCTCCGCGAGCCGGGGGAGCCGGCCTTGCGCTTGGTTATTACTCGTGCATGGTAATTACTGCTGCGTAGTCGCGCAGGAGATTTACTGCACAACTAGTAGTCCCTGCAGCTCCTGCATCCTTGTTCCTGCAGCCCTGCTTTGATTGCTCAAGTGCTCCGCAGCTCCATAGGAAACGCACGAGTATTCTCTAAAATACACCACGCCGGGGAGTCAAACACGGCAGAAAGTTTCCGATCAGGCGCTCGCTCACAAGACGTGACTGGTGTCACCGGGGCAGGGATAACGCCGTGCACGGAGCGATTCCCAGCACACCGGCTCGGGATCAGGGCAGGTGACAGGGGCACAAGGAGGGAAGCGCTTTGCAAAAAGGCTGCAACAGCAGCTGTGCCATGGGGAGAGTCAGAGACATTTTTAACGCAGCCACTGGCTGGAGGGGAGCCGCTCAGTCATCCCAACAAGGCCAAGTGGAAGCATTTCAGTCAAATCCAGGCTCTCCCAGGACATTCCTGCAGGGAATATGGACCAACAGGAATCATCATCAACGAGCCTGTTCCCCGGGTTTCAGTCCAGTTGACTGGAATAATGCCCGTTCTGGCAGGGGCGCTCGCTGCCCTCTCTGGTCCCCCTGCATCCTGCTGCATCCCTGCCCAGGGTCCAACTGCAGCGTGCCACCGGGAGAAGCGTCACGGATGCAAATCACTCCCAGCGTTCTGGCAAGGCAAGGCACAACACGCGGCAGAGGGCAGTCTGCTCGGCAGGAACTGCCAGCGCTTCCCAACCCGGAGGGCTCCAGGTGCTTCGCGAGGCGGCCCAGCACATCATGAGGCTGCTCCTCAGCAGCCGGATTATCTGTCAAGGTCATCTCCATAGAGACTCCAGGATCAAAACAGGAAAATAAAGAGAGGAATGAGATTTTTCATGGAGAAGGGCTGCTCCATAGTTTGCATTATTCAATCCAAGTTCACCTTGCTCTAGCTCTGGCTCAGCCCGCATACTGCGAACCCGTGCAAACACGGCAACGGGGAAGAACAACATCTCCAACATCCGTTACCTGTGACCCGTTACCTGGGAAAGGAGGTGCTCCCCGTCCTAATGGGACACTCAGGACAAAGGTGGAGCTCCAAAGAAGAAGGAGCTAGTAAAGCTCGTTCCTGCCGACTCCTCCATAAAGCGCATCCGTGAGGAGACTGGGAAGCACAAAGTAACATCCCGCCTGAATTCCCAAGCCCCCTGCCAATGCTTTGGACCTCTTTCTCCCAACTTTGGGACCTGCATTGCCTACACAGACACACAGGCATCACTTCCCTCCCGGAGCGAGCCCGGCTCTGCGCACCTCTTACCAATGTCTAATCCGAAAAGTGCTTTTAACTGCTGCCCTAGCAACGCAAATATAAATATAACAGACACACTCAGAAGCAAGCAATCAGCGGGGAAATTTTAAACAGCTTTTCCTTTTTTTTTTTTTTTTCCAGAGATTGCTTTATGTCCAGAACTATCATTTCCATTAAATTAAAAAAAAAAAAATGCATAAACGTCAATAAAACTCTTCCTGAGCTGGGCATGGGGGGGGGGGGGGTGACTTTCCTATTGCCCAGTGACCTATTAGAAATGAGATACTAACATAGCGCTACTTATGCTCAACTTTAAAATAACAGAAATAAAGGCAAAGGATCCAAAGGCCGTTTTACGTGCAAGCTTAATGCTTGCAAAGTGGGGACAGCATAAAGGTTGCAGGCTCCAGAGGCAGAAAAGGAGCAAATTCCCTGCCCCAAGGAGCCTGCAGCCCCCACCAGGCAATGGTCAAGCCCTGCAAGCTGCTTCTTTAGGAAGCTGTTCAGCTGTGCTAACTCTTTACCTCTTCAAGGCCCGGGTGTTTCTGGGGGTTATTTGTGGTGCAGAAATGATAAAAGAGCATGTTGGAAGATGCCTGTGTGCACAGAGCACAGGAGACCACAGGGAAGCGCCAGCTTCGTGCAGGAGCCGGACGGGGCTCCCGGCATCCTCACCTGACAGCCCACGGCACGGCTTTTCTCACTTTCCCTCTCTTGGGCTATTTTTAGTGTTTGGTGGTTTTTTTATCCTCCAAACTGGACTTCGTGGGGTTAAAATCCATCTTCTAACGTTAAATCTGGACCCAGGCTTTGTAGGAACACCAAGGTCCTGCCCCTGCCTTCCAACCCACAGCAAGGTCCAGCGCTGCTCAAAGCCAGAACCAGCTCCCTGATACCCAAAGGGGCAGGTACCTCCCCTTCAAAAACCCCTGGCTCGAATGCAAATCCCAAGCACATCCACAAGCACAAACATGGGCTTTTTGTGCTGTTCTTCTCACTTCAGTGTGAAAACACTTCTATCTTCCTACAAATTATTGTAAACCTGCTGCAACCTCCTGCCAAAGCATGTAGGAACCCTTCACAAAAGCAGCTTCATAAAAATGACACATTTAGCACCACTTTTTCAGAGTTATCCCTTGAGCCTTTTTTTTTCCTACATGCCTTGTTAATAAAGCTTGCATGTCACCCTTTATTACTGGAAAACAAAGTGGACCTTTCTCCAAGGCTGCAACGTGCATCCCTTGTTCTGGGTTTAATAAAATCCTCCCAAATTATGCGAGGACTCCTCCAGCCCAGCGCCTCCATCCCTGCATTAGGATGCACGTATTCACCGGGAGAACAGGTCTTCTGACCTTATATCGGCGCTGCAGGCGTGTTCAGGGACCATGGAAATGTCAAATCATTCACAAAAACACACGCGGCCTCCCCGGTGGGAAAAGCAGGGCTTGTAAAACTGCTTCTCCCACTCTCATTTACTCCTCGGTCTTGTTCTCATGGGGCAATCAATCAAAAACTCCACAATCTGAAATAAATCTGTTGCTTCCTGTTAGGAAAATTTGCCAACGCTTTAATCTTATGGTTTGAACTACATTATGCAGGCTACAGAATAATGCAAATTAAATATAAATGCTAGAGCTGCCCTTGTGAAACACGGATAATTTCAAAACAGGGACTGGGTCAAATGAAGTCTGCATCAGCACCGACGGCAAGTCATGATCGCTTAGCAAGCTGCTCATTACCCCGTGGGAAATGGGTAAGGGGCCTGGGACCCCCTCCCAACGGGAGCAGGCTCCGTACAGGCCACGGTGGCAAAATCACAGCATCAGCGACCGCGCGAGGAGGGACAGACAGACGGACGGGACCCTGCTCCCCCTGCATAGGTGCCTGTGCCTGTCCTTGTGACGTCCCCAGGAAAAGAGAGAAATAAAATTAAAGAGAAAAAGACAGAGAAGGGAAGAGAGCTCTTTCCAAGCAAGCCACCTCAGCCGGGGCACAGGACTGACGTGCCTTTTCTCGGCTCCAAACACACTTTTGGCAGAAGATAACAACGGGCAAAGCCCTGAGGAGGCAGGAGCTGCCATGCGGCTCGCAGACCCAGGGGCAACTTCCAAAGGGTCGCGCCGGATCCCTGCGGCACTGCTTCCCCGGGACAGGCTCCAGGTTTGGGACACTGCCTTCCCCACCGCCGAGCCGCCAGCGCCTCCCAAACACCCTGCCCAGCGCAGGCCCCACGGGGAGAACTGCTCCCTGCTCTGAGGGCAGGGACCATCATGGAGCCCTTGATATCCCAACAAGAGCCACCAGTGAGCCCAGGCGTTCTCAAGGAAAGGTGCCCTCCTCCAATGCTGAGGGGGCACCGCTCCATAAGGCGGGATGACAACTCCCAGCGCAGCCAGGCTGCTGGAGTCCAAGGGAGCCAGCAGCCTGAGTCGAGCAGGCGAGTCGGGCACCTCCTGCACGACATGGGCTCTTCACCAGCAACACGAGGAGGCCCCAGCAGATACACGGGGCAGCAGCGAGGACAGCCAGGGCCGAGCCTGTGACCAGCACCACGACTGGTTTCTCTACATACCACGATAGGAATAATCAAACACTGCGCCCCAGGCTGTAAACTGATCACAAAGCACGTCAGGAGAGATTTTCCCCCTCCGAGTCTGACATCGCGTAATTGGCCAGGGTACTCCTCACGAGAACGGCTTTGCCTCCAAGCAGCCGGCAAAGGCCACGACCAGGGGCCAGAGCTTGGATGTGAATGAACAGACTGACCCACTTGCCAGAAAACCACCACTTCTCCTGAGCTACCGCCTCACAGTGGGGTTAAATGCCCAGTGAGAGCCCAGCCCAAGTGACTCCCAGTGCTTTCACCTGGGTGCCTCCCTGCTTTGCCCGCAGACCCTCGTGAGGAGCACCGGGCTGCAGAACCGCTGCCTCCCAGGGAAACGGGAGGGAAGGGCCACGCAGCGGCGCGGTGCCCCCAGCCTCGCTGAGGAGGAGCGCGAGGCAGCGCGGTTGTTGCTGAGGCGCGTTTCAGAGCCAGCCACCTGCACAAGCTCAATACAGGTTAACAGCATCCGACCTCTGGCGTCTCCCATTGAGGCCCTTCTCCCATATCCGAGCTTATTGCTAAAGCCCTGTAATACATGAGATTGCAAACTGTAAACTAGCGATACAGTGTCTCTGAAACAGTAAGTGCATTTAGCGTCCGATATCGATGTTTTATAATTAGATGTAATACAGCAGCTCATTTTCCTGCCCTTGATCAATGAAACCATGGTTGGTTTGGGGGCCGGGCTTTTTTGCAGCCGCTCTGATTGCTGCCTAACCCCGTAGAGCAGGAACGAGCCGAGACGAGGATGTGCAAACACAGCATCCGTTTAGATTTACTACCCCCGAAATATAAACAGAATATTTATTTCTGACCTTTTAAGTACTAATTCCAAATTTAATGAGGCACAATGAACATTCCTCAGAGCCAGACTCCATGGCTGCTTAACACCAGCAACCCTCTAATTATTACTGCAGCTTAAATAAAGGGCATTTGCTTCTGATGGACACTATTAAGCACTGAAGGAACTGCCTCCAGCCTCCATTTTCTCTTGGTAAAATAAAAAGCATTGCAGAAAAATCCCTGGGAGAGTCCATGCTTTCGCATCGCACCGCTCATCGGGATGAGGAAAGGCATCAAAACCGATTCTATTACAGCGCAGACATGCCCACTAATCCGCTCCGAACTCCCATCCCCTCCCCAAATAAACATGGGCTTCCTCATGCTTTTGTCTGAAAATGGATCGGAGGCAGGAGGAGAGGAACTGCTGTGATGTGATTTTGAGCAAGGGTATGGGATTAGGAATCCAGATTCAATTCCGAGAGTGGCGACACACAATGAAGCCATAATTGCACTCCCCAAAGCCGCAAATAAAATCGCCTGGTCGAATTTGTCAACAGATCGGCAGTATCACTGTGAAGCGCAGAAAATGCAGTAATAAGAAAACTAGCTTATGTTCCTATGGCACCTCTAAGCCGAAAGCTCTTTCCGGGCCGTGACGCAGCGGGGTCCCTTCAGCAGCTGCTACCAGGGTGGCCAGCGCTCCAGCTGCCACCAAAAAGAGGGGAAAGCCAAAATATCAACCCTGGAAGAGAGCATTTTCTGCAGGGGAGAGCACACAACCACTAAGGAAAATATTCCCTTCAGGAGTGTGATAGCCAATAAACCTAACAACACTGTTTTCCCATCACTGGGCCTGGGACTTTTGGACATGCATTGGATATATGAGTGCAGCGTTGGATGTGGACGGTCCCACTCTCTAAGCAGTGCAAGAAACACCCCGGAGCTAATCAGCAGGCATAGGGTAATGGGGCACGACATATGGATTTGCTAAAAACCCTTTCAGAACTGTCCTTTCCCTGCCTCTTCCCTTTCCTTCCATAAGGAATGGAAACAAATATAACAGAAACCTTTTTTTATTTTTTTCCTTTTTTTTTCAAATGTTCCCATTGCTAGGGCTAAATAAAACTCCTTGTCACTCACTTGCCGGAGTGGCAGGTCAGAACGACACATTTTGTAGGGAACAGAAGAAATCACAGATTTGTCGCTGAAAAAAAAAAAGAAAAAAAGAAAAAAGAAAAAGAAAAAAAGAAAAGGAAAAAGAAGGGTAAAATAAGGAAAAGCCAAAATTCATTGCAGACAAATTGAAGATAATGAAGGCATGAGATGAAGCCACCACCTCAGCATGGCCCCAGGGGGATTTTATTTATCAAAACCAGTTCTCCTCCTACTTTCCCCCAAAAAGAGAGGGAGAAAACGCACCCGGCGCTCTCAGCAATCGGGTAAATCGAGCCCTTTGGTCACTGCAAAGATGCCCAAACCTCGCTACTTCTTGTTGCTCCCAGTTAATGTAGCATAGCGGAGGATGAATTGCTATTACAAGGAACTAAAAATAAAAATGTTTCAGAGTCCGTAATTGGCTTGTCTTGTTGGGCTTTTTAAGGAGCCAAAGTACCAGTTCCAGGCTATTAGCCCTAAGGCTGTAGGAGAACAGTGTAAAATATTTCTTCATTAAAACCCTACTTTCTCCACAGAGGTATTGAGTATTTTCCTCTTCCTTCTTCTCTCCTTTAATTTTTCCGATTCCTTTCTTTTTAAAAGACCGGTGTTATCAAATAAGCTTTAGTTAAAAGAGGGCTTCCAAAGCCCAGAAGTGATATAAATAGACGACGCTTTTTGCAGCTGACAAGCCAGTCGGAGGCTTCACTCATGTATTCAGGTCATTTTTCTACCAGACTTACGTAAGATTCCTGAATCACATCTCTAATCTTGGGCTTTTCCTAATTACTGTCAGCAGACCCTGCAGCCCTTGGTGAGACTGCGGCAGTAGGTGTTGAGACCAGCGCTGTGGGACGGGAGGATGTGGGGAGACAAGAGCCACAGGTGACAGTCACCACCTGCTCTGGGTGCTTCCCGGCAGCTACATTTTTGGTGGTACGGATGGGCAGCGTGGTTTTGTTGCTGTGTGCCTTGGTGCAATGGTAAAAAAGCACTTTCTTAAATCCTAAACACTTGGTGCCTTTGCAATACCTCTTCTCTGGAACGCTGCAGGCAGCTGGCAGCGGGATATCAAACACTGCAGGGTTTTCCAAAATGCCTGGGTGCTCCTAGAGTCAAAAATGCTGGAAAAGCTCGCGGGAGGCAGCTGGTGGTGTCAGGAGGACAATTTACTCACTGGACATGCACTGAGGTGGGAACCAGCTTTTTCCTTCGTTGCTTTTGAGGCTCTTTGGTGCCACTTCATTATTAGCAGAGTCAGTTGCTGCCATTACTCAATATTAGCATCAACGACAACAAAACCAAAATCAGTTATTCAGCAAAACACTTCCTTTGAAAGAAGCAGATGCTCTTGCCTGAGCAAGAACTTGGAGATTTGGCACCAGACAAGTCATCCTGATGAGGCTTAAACGATGCACAAGCAAAACAACAATAATTTATGGTCCTGACTTCAAATTTGGCTTTAAGTTCTGATTCGGGCAAAGCCTCATCTGATTTTCACTGAGCTCAGAGGACCTTGGCACTGCCTTCTCCCTAAGAGCCTGGCGCAACGGACACCTGGTCTGCAGCTAAGGCTCCCAGCAGCACAGCATTAAAATAAATATTAATAATATTAATAACGACACTGACAAATCTCTGTAGCGGTGCACCACGGTGAAAGCTCAGCGGCAAGATTAGAATATACTCTTTTCCTCACTGTTTTTTGTGTGAGGCAAAGTATGACAGTTTTATTTGTGAAGTGACAACCCAACAGGTATTTACTGCTTTGATTTTGTGATTTGAAGGTTACTGTCAGAAAAAGAACGCATCTGCTAGGTACAATTTCTATTTTTTGATACTGTCTAGGCAATACCTTGTTAAAAAGGGCAAAACAACAGTTATTAATTACCCTAATTAACCCAATTCATAAGACACATTTGTGTGGCTGTCATGACAACTGCTTTGACTAACTTGCCAAGAATAGCTTAGCTGTCCATTCAAATAAATCCCTGATAATTACTAGTCTAGTTTACTGGGCTTCTGTGATAATAATAATTAGTGCTACTGTACAAAAGGTCACGCTAAACAATTTATGAATGATGCGTCTTGCATGGTGATTATATGAGTCACCCAGCGTCTAGCAAACATACACGATCGCGCTTTTAACGCGGGCAGATCGGAGCCAGCCAGAGGGAGCGATGGTTCCTGCGCCGGCACCGAGAGCAGCAGGGTTCGAGGGAAGCAGGCATTAATATTGGATGAGAAATAAAGTGGACCAATTAAAAGTTGGGTGAACGACAAGTGACCACAGCTCTAAACCATTTAATTACATGGCAGGACTTAAAAAGGGATCCTGCCCAGCACGGGAGGGAATCGGAGATGGAGGAGAGCGAGCCACTGGTTTGCAGTGTTGCAGATGGTTAAAAAAGTGAAATCGCTGGCCTGATCATGAAGCAATTTCCAGCCATATTCCGCTGCTAAGCTGAAACTGCATCCGGTGTCGCAGGGCACCTGCCTATCAAAGCATCCTCTGCAAAGGGCTATACAATCCTTCTTCCCGACACACATCTCCCTTGCCATGCAGTGAGATTAGGCGGCGCTGGCCACTAGCCCCTCGCACGCCCCGTCCTGCTCCTGCCAGCGCGGGCGGCCACCTGCGGCTCCGTCCAGCCTTCCCGTGGGCATCGCACGGGACCAGGAACGCCGGCCCCAGGGAGAGCAGCTGACTGCCCAGCTCCCTGGACTAAGCCCCAGCACGTGGGACTGTTGTTGGAACAATGTTAGGAACGAACCGCAGACACAGAGCAGAACCACAAGCCCCAAGATTATGTTCTATTTCCAACAAAGATGTGGTAGACACAGAGAAATTTCCAAGACTGATCAGCCATATGTTGATACCGCACCACTCTGTTACACTTCGCTCACTGCCAGTGACAGACATAACAACGGTTCCATCTCTAATTTTGGAGAATACCCCATTATTAGACTTCAGGATTAACATCAAAGTGCAGCCAGGTCTAACCTCCTGCACAGCCATCAAGGCCACCCACCCCAGGAGCTTCCATCAGCTCCGACCTCCCATGGCAGGATGCAGCCATCCCGCAGCACTGGGGTCTGGTGCGTGTCCAGAGCCCACGCCAGCTCCCTGCCAAGCTGCCACCACAGGCAGGTCAGGGACCTGGAACTGTCCTTACCCCCATTTTGTACCTCGTGGCACAGGATTTTGAGCAGTGGTGGCTGAAAGCAGGTGCTCGGCCTGCTCCTACCCGTCCAGCCACCATAGTGCCAACGTGCATAAAGCCGGGTGCCCTTGGCAGCGGGGACACAGGGTCCTGGAGCCAGGGAATCCACCCGGGAAAGCAGAAAGTCCTTCGAATTGTGGCTGCCTCCTCATGGAGCAGCTCCCACGCGGGCTGCTCGCTGCCTGCTCAGACAGGCTGGATGTGGCCCACAGAGACCCACTAAGCAACGAGTTAGCACGAGGAGCGGTCAGAGCTGACACCGACTGAACACTGACTTCAAAAGCCTCGTTAATTTGCAGCATCCACACACAAAAGTAGGAAAGGGCTCTGAAAGGGACCACAAAGACGCCCAGAGGAGAGGACGATAAGCGAGCGCGGCGCCGCTCGCACGGCTGGACGCTCCACAGGGATGTGCTAGGCAGGAAGCGCCTCACGCATCCCGGATTCCCACTTCTGAGGCAGGCATCGGCTCTGGAAGAAAAGGCCACTTCCCTGTGTGCTTTCCTGATCGTTTTATGTGGTTCAGTCTTCATTCACCTTCCCAACATCAAACCCGGGCCTGTCAAATGCCATTTTTTGCTTTGCTGAGGCATGTAGGTGAACACACATTCCCTCTACCTTCCCTCTGTCCGCGCCAGCACCATTTCTCTCTCCAGGGCCCAGGGGAGGCAGTCGCCTTGCAAGGCCCCCTTCAGAACCCGAGGACAGCCGTCACCTCCGTGCAAATCCCTGGAACTACCATACTTAGAGTAACTCCTGCTTAAACACCGCACACGGGCTTTATCGTCCATCCCTCGCTACCTATCACGAGATACATCTGCACGTCAACAGGGTCTCAGTCTTACCATATTTGCCTGCTGCAGCACCCTGCTCCCTCACCCCCCGCACCTGAACTTGTAATCACTCTTATTGATTGACTGTCCGCGAGCTGCCGCACCGGCGAGCAAAGCGCGGAGCAGCGCTCACCCGCTCTAATCACCGCAACGAGCAACTGCCGTGGCACACACGGCAGGTTCCAGCTTCCAACTGGAGGCAGCAAGGCCAGATGAGCACTTAAAACGTCGTTACGGTGCAAATATGCAGAAAGGAGGCCTCCTCTCTCAGCGCATCTGCTCTTGGAGGCGTCTCCCAACTTTACAAACGCAGGTTGTGTCGCATCCACCCCAGCCAGCCAGTGCAGCCGGAGAGGATGGGCTCAAGCCTTCTTCCTGTGCCAAATCTAAGCTCTGATCAGACTGCATTTGCTCTGGGGAAACAAATCAGACCTGAGTTTAGATCCCTAAAATGATTTTGGTGTGAAATCGGAGAGTTTCCTCCCGGAGCGAGCCATCCCCAGGAGCGGCTGGGGCTCACGATGCTCATCAGTCACAGCCCCAGCCAAGAGCAGCACGATGCTTCCTCAGCCGAGCGAGGAGAAATTACAGAAATCTAATGCCGAGCAGAACCTTTCCAGAGTTTTCCCATGTGAAGTTTGCAGCTTGGTTCAATATGTTAGTGCCTAATGAAGGTTTCCCCCATATACTCTAAAGGGTATAATCACTCTCCTCCTAATGAGCATGTGTTAATGGCATATTAATGCTGACAACAACTTAGCGTGGTGAACAAGAGATGAACATACTCCAAAATACCTCTGTTTTTTAACAAAGGAATTCATCTTCCAGCTATGCAAGCACCAGACAAGCAGGAGTCTGTAGCTCTCGTGTCCAAGGAGCGATGCTGCAAGGTTTGGTGCCTCCAGTTGCCTCCATGGGGCCTGGAGCAGCCTCTAACCCCAAGGACTTCAGCTGCAAAACCCGGCGGATGAGCCGCAGGGAAGAAACCTTTGCCACTTGCCTTGTTTTTTCTGATTAACCTCAGCTCCCTCCTGCTACAAGCCTATACACAGGGAAGGATCTTGGCCAAAATACAGTGTTCCCCCCAAGAATGGGACACAGCCACAGTGCTGGGGACAGGAAGAAACAGGAACAGCCAAAAACCTCCTGCAAATTTTTGGAAAGTTATTTTCCTAAGCAGGCAGGTTTGGATTTTGTTTTTAATTCAACAGCCATGTAAATTTGATTACTAAATGTCACTGAAGCTGGCTCCATGCCAAAACATCCAGATGTGAATCTGAATATGAAAAGTTCAGGACTTAGCAGGTGACTGGAGCTACAGAGAACAGGCATCAAACCCGGATCAGGGTTAGAGCATCCCAGCGGGTCTGGGTGCAGGATTTGCTCTCAGTCTGGGTCAAAGGACCAGCAAAAATACAATTTTCATGTGTATCTATAGGTGTTGAAAATAGGACTCTTAAACAGCAACCTGGTTATCTTCCAGCACGCCAGCATGTCCACACGGTGCCTGTACCACCCAGGTATGCCCTCATGGGACCTCATACGCCCTGCTGCCACCAGAGCCAGGTCCACAATGGTAACTTTAAGGCACCCCGCTAGTGGGCTGCCCAAGCAAGCGCTGCAGTGAGATACAAAATTCTCCTTGGGTAATTGCTAAATTCCTGTATGCTCACACCAGCACATGCATTTAGATCTCCAGATCAATAATCAATGCCAGAATCAATAACAGGGAATTTAGCTACATTATAAAAACAGTAAAATCAGCCAATATTGAGAAATGACTATCGAGTCCTGTGTTTTCTGCACTCATTTAGTCTAATAATGGTGAATGATATTTTCCCCGAGTACATTATTCAGCAATAAAAACGCAGAAATATTTGATCTCTTTCTAACCTTTATGATTCTAAGCAATCTTTTTGACCCAGATTGAATGAGGCAACATCTGTAGAGCCTTTCACAAAATTGTACTCAGCGTGCACTACTGTAGATCCACTGCCAAAGATAAATGTTATTATTTTAAAACCATCATCCTACTAATAGATGAGCAAACGCGCTGCATTAGCATAGCCTGCAGATCTCTAGCATTGGTGAGAAAACGCCAGAGGGTTTTAGCTTAATGGAATTTTACATACCTGACTTAGTATGGGTTAATGCAATCCACCAACACAGGAATTTTAAAACCTGCCCTGTGGCATACACCTGCCATTACAAAAGATGGTATAATCCGACAAGCTCAAGATCCCCGTGAGAATGACGGAAGATTCATGTCCAGATCTCTTGTGGCCATCAGGACGTGGAGACAAAGACCTCGTCTGTGCAACTCCAGCATACAGAAGCCAGCCACCATTTCCATGCAGTATTTATTGAATTTAATGAGGAAGAGTTGTTGGGAGGGGAGGCTACTTGCAGTGTACCGCGCGTTGCCATCAGAGGATATATGAAAAGCCATCAAGGATATGAAGTTTAATAAGTGCAATGCACATTTTTCCACTGCAGCATTAGCAGGGGTTGCGCCAGCAGCCTGCGCTAACCTGATGAGGAGACAAGAGCTACCTATAATTCTGTGTTAAGCAGGGAGTCATTTCAAGGCTAAGCAATAATCACTTGTTCCACATTTCCAAATTCTAGAAACTAGACTGAGATGCCCAAGTAATGATGCTGCAGTCTTTGCTCTGGCAAATCTTCCAACCAGTGCCACCGACAGGCCTTACCCAAAGAGGAGCAGCAAAACTTCTCCCCAGACGCCCTGGAGCTGCAGGACGTCTATCAGAAGCCTCCACCTCTCCTTGCTGGGCCTGCAAAGTCGCTCCTGAGGGCAACGGGGCTTGGGCTACGAGGTGCCCCAGGCCAAGGCTGTGCTCACAGGCTGCTGCCGCGGCCAGGCCTGCAGAGGTAGAGCTTCCCGCAGCGCGCCCCACTCATCGCCGATTCAGAGCACGCTCTAATTTAAATTATAATTACACTTACAAGTACACAGATTACAACTATTTATGCTACAAATAAGACCATCCTGTATTTTAATTAACCAAAAAAAAATGGTTGGAACTCAACTATAGCCTCTACTGGGAACAATATCTAATCATTTATTTAAGCGGAGGCCATGCGCGGCCCCGTCCGCAACCTGGCTGCGGGCTCACACCCGAGGACGGGGAGGGAGAAGGGAAGGGAAAAGTCCTTCTGCAGCCCCCATGCCCTCTCTTATTCAAGGCCCTCAACTCCCAAATGACCCCAACAAGCTGCAGCTTCTGGGGCCCCGGGATGAGCTGGGCTGCAATCTTTTATACCGGAGTAAGGGGCAGAGCGAATCATGAAGCAATAAAAATAATGGGGCTTCATCGCCTGCCTGCCAGTGAAGTCGGGAGGTTTCAGCTAGGTTAGCCTGAAAGGGCAATCTGAGGAGCGGCACAGCGAATTCCCAACCGGAAAAATGTAGGCTGAACGTCAAGAAATATCAGAAGGACAAAAATCACTGCAAAACATCGACTGTGCAATTGTGAAATAATTTCCGAGAAGAGGTGGAGGCCTCATCGCTGGAGAGGCTTAAAATTGTCTCCAGAAGACTTGTGGAGGCTGAGTCTGGAGGAAGAAAAACCCTGCAGAGGTCGGAAGGCAGGTGGGAGGAGGAAGGTCCTGAGACAGCGCTGCCCTTTGCAGGGGGGAAATTTAGGCAGGACGCAGCGCTGCCCCGCTCACAGCAGGAGCCGTGAGGCGCAGGAGAGCGGCGGCGGTGCCAGATCCGGGATCCTAAAAAGAGGTTGGGAAAGAGGAGCATCCTCCGACACATCCCAGCTCCGAAGCTGCCAGCAGCCCTGCTCGAACTTGCCCAAAAACGCACGTTCGGGTGCAAAATCCCCCCCTCCGCCAACCTCGCACATCGCGGCCCTCAGCAGACTCAGCAGCAGGAGAGAAGGGAAATAAAAGCCCAGGAGGGCAACGCTTTGCAGAAGAGCCTCACTTTGCATTATGCTTTCAGCCCATCAAAGCCAGGCCCAAGCCAGCAGAGAGGAGCCTGCAAGGGCACCTGGCTGAGGATTTGCTCTGACTCGAGCCCTCAGGAAGGGCTGTGGGAGATGGCAGCTAGAAAATGCTGCTCTTCCAAGAGCCCGAGCAGATGTGCTTAAGGTTATCCAAAGGAGATGTGCTCTTGGCCTTAAACATTCTTGTGCGGGCGGTTTGCACATTATGTAAAAGAAATCGCATAAACAAGCCACAGCGTTCAGACTGCTAGATAAAACAAGAGCAAACTCAGAAATTACCATACAAAGGGCTGCACATGGAGTTAAACCCATTCTTTGGATGAGATTGAAAAAAATATATCCAAAACCTTTCCTAATTTAAGTGAAACTTCTTATCTGCCCTTTATTCACTTAGGGCAGCAAATGACATAGACTCAGTGAGTAGGAGTTGGCACTTTAGCATCAGAAATTCAAAATTACCCAAAGCAAAGCTAAAGAAGCCTGTGTGCTTTCAGTAAAATTGAACCCTAAAACACAAACAAATCTTGCAAGAGGAAGAAGTGATGCACTAATATATGGTTATATGTGATATAGGAATTATATATTTATAATATATGTTATAAAAATAACCTAAACGCTTGAAAGTAAATAACCTGATGGATAATATATTGTGCCACAATGATTTCTGCTTTGAGCATCCCGGGCACAGGACAGGAGGACTGGCCTGGAGCAGCCTCGTGCCGGCAAGAAATGACCCAGGACAGCGTCACGGCCCAGCATGACCACGACGGGCGCTGGGCAGCACCAAACCAAAACGTGGCAGGACCCAGCGCGGCCAACGCAGCACTTGGGGAGACATCGAACGGGAGCGGGGGGGTTATCCCCGACACAAGGTGATCAAATGAATTTTTCAAAATTGAGAGCTCAGAGCAATTACATCGGGAGGTTGTAGAATTCAGCTGGGCTGACCTCGGCACAGAATAAAAAGCTGCTTATTTCCATCACGTCGGCCTCCTCCGCTCGCAAAGGTCGGCGCCGGAGCAGCGATACACAAAATAGCTTGGGGTTAGCCCAGTCGAGGCAGCCTCAGGGCTTCCAATTACGTGTCCATTTGCATAGGCAGGTGTTTGAGGGAAGAGGAGGAGCTCTTCAGAGCCTTTGGGGTCTCCGTGCTGGCTCCAGCAAGTGGAGAGCAGAGTGTCCCCTTCCCAAAACTCACCCAGGGCTTCACTCTGCGGAAGCCTCGCAGCCGCCAGCAAGGCTTTGGGAAAGGGCAGAGCTTCTTTCCGCATTTACTGATTAAACCCAGTTAACTCACTGTTATTTTTAAAACAACAGGAAAGAGAGGAAGGAAAAAGCATCGTTACCCAATCCCAAAAGCCTACTCGGGTTGCAGGAGCAGGAATGCCGCCGGGAGCGGCGGGACGGGCTGCACCCTCGTGCATGCGCCACGCCGCAACGCGCTAATTAGAGCCGTGACCCGCTCGCAGCCGCCGCGCAGCGCGCACCAAAAACGCTGAGTTACAGTGACCTCCCAAGGAGAAAACAAGACTGGCAACGCTTCCCGCGAAGGCAGTCTTCCGACTAGTTGCACATCATTGCTGATAATGCTTTAATTATTATCTCCACTTAAAATACGCCTTATTTCAACAATCTGCCACAGCTCCGCGCTGCGAAACTTTCTCCAGGCCGGGAATTATCCTTTTCTTTTCTTTTTTTTTTTAGTTCTGTACACAGTATTACTCATAAGCAAGCCAAATCCCCGCCAATTACACATCACGACGTTTCCACAGCGCTACACTAAAGCGGGGCCCTTCACTTATAAATGGCACGGTTTATAACAAATTGTCTGTTCGACCAGACAGAAACTGATTTCCTCAAACCGAGCATATTAAAGCGAGTACATTCATTCTGCTTGTAACACACAAAATGTGATTATAGCAGACACTTTGGGGCTTTCTAAGGCTAGCCACGAAGAGGAGGATAAGCTGGAGGGAAAGAAAGGCTTGACAAGTGGAGGGATGATGGAGCAAGAGGAGCAGACACGCTGCTTTGGTTCCTCACAACCCCCAAATCACAGCGTCCTGCAGCAACGGGGCTGTCCGACCCCACAAGACAGCCCTGGCGAGAGCCAACCCAACTGAAAATGGCCCTGCTGTGCTGAGGAAGGCATCTCCCACGGCAAGGAGGCTGCTTCCCAGGTGGGGAAAGCCTCTGGAGAGCCATCGGGGCCTTATCCTGCAACTGTTGCTTACACCAGTAATCCCCATCGCTATGAGAAGCCCCAACGACATCAGTGTGAGCAAGGATTACTCGTGAGTGTATCGCGGCCGGAGGATTAGACCTGGATTATCATAAACGCCGTAATTCCTAATCCCATTGCCAGTGGTCCCCGGCGCGAGGCGAGACCCTGAGCAAAGGGCACCTGCACTGTGATCTCAGGGCCACCAAAAGCAGGAGCTTTCAGGGCACCCTGAGCTGTGCCCAGCTCCTCAGGAGGCCACACTGCTGCCCTCGTCCCGAATGCTGCCCCAAAGCCCTCAGCACCCAACCCTCTTGCTGGAGCCCATCTTCAACCAGGACCAAGCAAGCACCCTGCTCTGCAGCCCAAAGCACCCGATTCGCCACCAAACAGCAACACGGCCGTGTCTCTTACCTTCTCCTGCCCTCACGGACCCTGTGGAGCAAGGCAACGAGAGCTCATCCCCAAGAGCAAGTTTCACTCCACGTTTGAACATCGGACATCGCGAAGACGCAGGCCGTCGTGAGAGCGCGTCACATCGCTGTCCTCGGCACCACGGGGCACACGTCAAGGACCGGGCAGGCAGCGGTGGCGCATCAGCTGGGCCCGCAGGCCTGCCCACATGGGCGTCTGCCCACCATGCCCAACGCCTTCTGCAAGGAAGCTGCTCAGCGGCTCCTCTTAATCCTGATTTTTGATCTCCGAAATCACCCCTGCTCACCCTTCCCAAATGCTCTCCTCATAGCCCTGCTCCGTGACCTTTCCTGGGATCGCCCCTCCAGCTTCCCTTTTTGCCTTTGCACCTTCCGAATGCAGCGGGAACGTCGCCGGGAGCGGGCACACGCAGGTTCGCAGAGCCCAGTGGCCGCTCGTGACGCAGTTCCCGCGGAGCCGTGCTCTCCACAAACAACAACAACTCCTCCTCGGGGACCTTTACTTCAGGGCTCCTGGCTACTGGAGCAAACAGGCTCATGCTAAAGACCGACTAGGATGGAGCAGATGCAAATCCCCCGCCTGTGAGGACAGCACTTGCTTTCCGAGGCGATTGCTTACTCGCAGGCACAGGCATCATATGCTAAATGACACCAAAAGCTGCGTGTTTACCTCTCTATTTTATCCAGCGAGGCTTCGCCTTCCCATCAGGGCAATAAGGGAGAGTCAGTCTGAGGAGCGGCGTTAGCTCTATCTCCCTGACACTGATATCTGTTAGATTTAAGTCTCCTAAGGGAAATGGGGGAGGCCTCATCGCTTGAGATGCATCAAATGGGCCCGAGCGAAGCCCTGGCAAAGGCAGAGCAGGGAACACTTCTGGCTGAGCGGGAAGGCAGTCGTTCTTCCCTCCTTCCGGAGACTCGGAAGGCTCTGTGGTTGGGTGGGAAGTATTTTTATTAAATCACCTTCACCTGGAGGTGTGGTGATAACCTGCCTGATAAGCAGATAGTTGCAGCAAACTAACAAAACTACCATGAAGCCCACAAAACCACCAAGACTTGGGTGATGGGATTTGTGGGAACTGCCCAGAAGACCTAGGCTGATCCCAGTAGCGTGGGCAGGACACGAGTGTTCCCAAGCAGGTGTCTGCCCGGAGCAGCCGGAGACTCGGAGCCAGAAGCTGGGACATGAAATGGTGGCTGCACAGGAGCAAGTGCCATCCGTGCTTCCCATGGAGGTGCTCGTGTTTGCCAGGACAGGGATGCCAAGGCACCTGGTGCTGCCCGGAGCACCAGAAGGCCACTCTCATCCCTGGGGGGCACCTGGATTTTTAAGTTTTTCCTGAACACGGTAGAACCTAGAGCCTTAAAACTCCCTTTCAACACTCTGAAAAGGAATGCTAAAACAACAATAAAAAAGCAACAAAAAGCCCTTCCCTAAAACAAGTTTCCAAGCCACCTCCAGTTGGGATTTCTCCTCTCCTTCCTCTGACACTGCTCTTTGCCACAAAAAAGCCTCTCAGGGCCAAGCAGACCAACCCAGCTATACCATACACATACCATACGCATGCCATACCATACGTACACCACACGGCATAGCAAAAATCACAGCAGCCGGAGGGGCCACATCCGCAGGCCGGGATGCTCCCGCTGCATGGAGAGGCCCTGGCGTCCCACCGCCCGGCCAGCAGCTCCCGCCTGGAGCTCCATCCCTGCCTCGGATGCACGTCCTGCCCCACACCAAGGGCAGCGCTGGGCTCCCCGGAGCCTCTCCGCAGGACGGAGGGGACTCGGCTGCTGCAAGGACGGCGGGAGGATTTTGGATCGGGCGCTGCCTCCTCGCTGGCTGCATGCACCTCGCTCCAAACTTCGTCCCTAAATGCGCGGAGCCGGCGCCGCTGCCAGCACTGCAGCTGCAAGCATCTCCTTGGAGGGGACAAATTAGCAAACAAACAAAAGAGACGGCCCTGGCAGAGAGGTGTCCTCGGTGCTGGAGCCCTGCCGCGCGCGCAGGAACGGCTCCAAAACCCAGTGATGTCAGTGGAAAATCTCCCAGTTATCTAATGGGTTTTGGATGGGGCCCTGTGAGACCACCCACTATCTGGAGAGCCGCTGGTCCTCTCAGCAGAGCTGGGAAGCTTTTAGCTGCCCCTCCTGCGCGCTCGCCGCGCTGCTGAGAGCGGGTTTGGAGCTGACGCTCCGGGCAGGCAAAACACGGCACTTGCTACAACAGGCAAGTTCTCCCTGCCAGGCTGGGGTGCCTGCAAGAAGCCGTGGGGAAAGGGGCAACCCACAGGCTCGGGGAAAGGGGCAAACCCTGTGCACGTGCCCGAGCCCCCCGGCAGGAAAAGCTGCACCAGAGTTTTATCTGGAGAGCGACATCCAGCCAGATCCCGCCGGCTCAACCGCTGCACCGGGGAGAAGCACGCGCCGAAATGCATTCTGCCTGCAACTGCCTATTAACTTTATCAGATGAGCTATGATGTTTCCGATGATCTTTCCTTCTTCCCCAGAACCGCAGACCTCCAGCTGCCTGCACACGCTTCTAGTTAATGCCAGCGCGTGATGGATTTTACGAGTGTGTTCTGCCTGTAGCACTGAATCACGGGCTGACAGGGGTGCTCCGCGGTGCCGCGCGAGGGGATGGAGCGGCGCCCGCCGCGCAGGGCAGCGTCCTCAACACGGCAGCGGCCAACACTGCTGCTGAGAGCCCTCTCCAAGCAGCTCCGTTCTCCGGGCTGCAACAGCAGAAATTATTCCTGGAGCGGAGCCCAAGCAAGCTCAAAGCTTTCACTCACACACAACCTTGAGGAGTGAGAGCCGAACACTAGCACTGCCCGAGCCCCAGAGGTCACGCAGCGAAGTGCCCTGCTGGGAATGCCCCCAGGAATGAAGGATGGATGGGCTTTCCCTCTCCGGTCACCTGCAGCCAAGGACCAAACGCCTCTTGCCATAGCTGATGTGAGACACCTTGATCCAAGCTGCTCAGGTCCGGGCTCCAATGCAGAGTCCCTGCCTCTCCCATCTTATTGGGGACCAGGAGGTCCTACCAAGGCCTGTGGCTGGATACATTCAAGTAGAATATGCAGATTCTTACGTTCAGGTCCATTGTACTCAGCTACTGCTGAGAAACTCTGTTCCATCTTTTCTACCACCACCCTCCTCTACCCTCCTGAACGCATGCAGTTCCTCACTCCTCACCGCCGGAGCCGGAGGCGGCTGCGCTTGGCGTTGGCTCCGCGCGTGTGCACCGATGCAGAGGTCGCCTCCACACAGCATCTAAGTGAGTAACCTCGAGAACACAAAGCCGTAAGACAGCGAGCCTGGAAATGTCAGGGCAGGAGAGCCTGGAGATGCAGCCTGTGCAGAAGAAGGGAAAGTGCCCACTATCTGTCACGAAGATCCAACAACCACCTCCTGATCGTCTGGCATTTAAGAGCTGCACCTCCTCTCTAAACTACCGACACTTTCTACCTGGGAGAAACAAAACTGGAGGCTCCTAGCTCTGTGCAGACACCATTAAGTGACCTCTCAGGAGCTGACTCGCTAGTCTCAGTGGAGCCGAAAATACCAGAGTTCAACGAGCGCTTTGCCTGCACAAACACTGCAGGATCAGGCCCAGCATCAGCTGCTCCCAACAGCCCTGCAGACATTCGCAGAAGGCCGGGCTCTGCTCTCCACAGCACAAAGATAAATCTGAAGCAGCCCCACCGTCTTCAATGGCATCGTTTTGCATTTACACCAGTACACTGAACACAAAACAGAGCACGCCATAAATATTTTAGCTGCTTTTTCAGCTTTGTTATTCTGTTCAAAGCAGGAAACATGACAAACCTTTGATTGTTTTGCTTAATACCAAACAATAATTCAAAGAGAGACAAACAAGCAACATTAAATGATGCCTGTGATATACGGAAACAGATGATGAATTAGAAGAAGTTGATGAGAACAGCAGGGATCAGCTCTGCGCCTTCCCTTGCCACCCGCAGGCACCGCTCGTCCCCTCCGCGCTGGTCAGCGGCACCCGGTGCTGCGAGGCGAGGGGCAGCGCGGGGTGCGTGGTCAGGGCATCCTGCAGCCTCTGTACGCCCAACACGACCCGCTGCCTCCAGAGCAGTGGCCACCAGAGTTAAAAACGCTTTAAAAACACTCCTGTGGATTTAATGACGGTGCAGGTTGCTCTTCCCTGGAGAGCCACCGTGCTCCAAATCCACTCCTCAAGCAGGCGAGCTCGGCCTCCAAGGAGCAGGGACACCGCCCGGCCTGGCCGCGCTCGCCCGGTCATTTCTGATGATCCCTGCAGTGTCTGGTGGGGAAAACTGCCACCCACGAGCAAGTGTCCGGGCCGCCTCACAACGGGCAAGCAGTGATTAATGACCGTGCCCGTGTGCTCCCCCAGCCCACGGCGGTGGTCATGGCACACCTGCGGCCCGGCCGGCAGCCCAGCCTCGTGGCCACGCTGCAAACACCCGCCTCGCGCCACCACCGAGTTGTGCCCGCAGCGCTGAAAGCCTGGGTGCAAGGAGGCCCGCGCCAAGCCCGCACGCAGCGCAGGCACGAGGGCACCTGCTGCTGGCACCCCGCGCGAGCCGGCGCGTCGCGCTCACCTCCGGCAGCGGCATGCCGTTGATGATGAGGTCGGGCTGCTGCGCGCTCTGCCCCGTGAACGTGTGGTGGTAGATGTGGTTGGAGCCGGCGTTCCTGCTGTTCTGGCTCTCCACGTTGAGGAAGGTGCTCTCCGAGCGGCGGCAGCCCAGCGGCAGGGTCTGTTGGTGATAGTCAAAGTAGTTGAGGGACGACGTGAGCGAGGAGCAGCTCACAACGTTCATTTTATCCGTCTCTTCCACGTCCCGCGGCACCAGGCGGATATCGTTCTTGCTGATTTTCTTCTTCTTGCTCGACTTCTTCTGATGCCCATAGGAGTACTCCGCGATTCTGGGGGACAGAAGCAAAAGGAATAGCTAAGAGCATCCCAAACTGTGCCTTGCTAGATAAACATTGGGAGACCCAGAGGGCTTGGCCCCATCTCCACGCAGGCTTCTTAGTCATGCACGTTACGTCATGCACTGGGTCTTGTAGCACTATATGGTCCTTTAGCTTATTTTCATGTGTAATGTGCTCAGGTCCAACTCGTAAAATAGAGGCAAGTGAAAATGCCTCTGTAGGTCCAACTCATAAAATAGAGGCGAGGGAAAATGCCTCTGTGTTTTGCTAGTGTTTTTAATTGCTGATATTTAGCTACTAGGAATAAAGTCCAGCCTGCAGAAGAGAAAGATGGAGATGTTAAAATCCATGAACTGAAAAGGGTACCTGAATTCATTTCCATATGTAATAAGGATTTTAAAAGTGATTTAATTTGGTCTCTGTAATGAAAATTCAAAATGAATAGCAGATTTTTTCCCAGTTCATTTTCCATAGCAGTAAATAAGGCAAACCCAGAAGCAGTCCTAGCTGGCAAGCTCTGCTCTATCGCACTCCAAAGGCTGCTTGTTTATTAATGTTTTATCCAAATTGCTACTATTTTCACTATCTCCTGATAATACCTGATAACTTCAAACCTCTTCTCCAGCTATCTCCTCTTCTTCGCTCCCCCGCCACATCCCCCCTCTTCTGCTGGGAAGCGCTTTTGCCTTCCAGAGAGCCACTGTGTTTTGCAAAGAGAAATGGTCCTTTTTGACCTTTTTCTTACTGCATGCTTATTTTTCTCTGCCTTTCTTTCCCTCTTTGCTTCCCACCTGCCAAAAGAATCAACTGATTAAGTGCCTTGTTTGCCTTCTACAAAACACCGGAGGAAGAAAGTTACCATAAAACACTACCCCAGAAAATAATAAAAAAACGGATTGCAACTCGTGCATTAACTCTCTGTGCTCTGCTCCGAGTGACTGTGGCTCATTTTTCCGTGGGGGCCAACCCAACCATGACGAATGGCCCCCAGATGAATACCTGCATACACAGGGCTGGGCATCGCAGTACTTCCCAGGGCAACACATTAAATTGTACCACAGTCAGAAATACACATTGGAAAGTCGTGAGTCTGCGCCTCTTCTTATTATGATAGCAGCATTAAAAAATAAAAAAAAAAAAAGAAAAAATCCAATAACTGCAACAGAAATAATAGGATGAATAAATAATACAGTTTATCTAGAAAAGCAAATATTGGACAAATACTCTTGTTCCAAAAAGCTAATTGCCTGAGCATGAAAATGCCACCCAGTCGAACAGCTCTCTCATATAACCTTATGTGCCTCATAAATTAACACATTTTATGAAGACGCTCCAGCAGATGTTGTTGAGGACCTCTAAAACGGGGAAATGGCAGGTCTAAATGCACACGCACGCGGCGGCGGCGGGGGTGCCTGGCGACCCCAGCCGACGCTCAGCCCATCTATTACTTCTTTAGCTCCACAGCTGACTCTGCTGCTCAGATTCACACCGATAACAGACCGTGCGTTCCCCTGAGTGTGCAAATAAATCAGAGGAACGCGGGGATTTCTGTTGTGCCAACAATCTTCATGCTGCTGACTGGTCTAACAATGCTTGATGAAGCTTTAATTGTTTTGTTTACCTAAATGTTTAAGTTTGGCAATGCGAGATCCCAATTATTTCCTGCAGGCATTCATTTTGCTGTCCTTTCTCTATTGACCAATTATTTAATTAAACTGCACTCCATTAATCCCTAAGCCATCACAGTAAAGCCAACGTGTATACATATGCGCGAAGCTGTTGGGGGCATCACCACGATTTGATTTTTGTACATTCAGATCCGCGTCTTGCTTAATGGGCCGAGCTGGCAAGAAACCCAGTATATTAGCGCTCACTTAAAGCTAGGCATCCCATAATACCGCCCATGGCAGCCTTTATTTGCAGATGATTCTCCCCCATCAAGCAAAAGGCCTTATAAGCACACTTTATGTTGGAAAACAAAAAAAAAAACGAGGTGGGGGGGGTGTAAAAGCAGAGCTCTCCATCATTATTCCCATGTAAATAAAACTTTAGGGACTGCGCAGCCGCCCGCACTGGAGCAGGGCCACAGGCGAGGCGCCGTTTCAAAGGTAGAAGCGAAATTAATTTCCATCCCTCCCCTCCGAAATGCCTCAGTGCTGGAGGAACGGAGAAGTCATGGCTATTTCACCAGTAACAGGATTAAACCATTTATGAGGCATTGCAGCTGCTCTTTTATGGCATCTGATTGATATTCATGTGTGGTTAGCATTTGTCTACTAACTTGTGTAACACAGAGAATAGTAAAAGCGAGACAATAATCGCCGCGCTGTTACATATTCAGGGCTCCGCGGCGCGGACGAGCCCGGAGGAGCCGCGCCGGCCTCCGCCGCAGCGCGCCGGCCCGCGCAGCGGCCGCGCTCCCCGCGGGCAAGAAATAAAATAAAACGGGAAACTAAATTCAAAAAAGGGAAAAAAATAAAATAAAAAGGGAAAATAATAGCATACTGATCCCGCGGCGCTGCAGCGAGACCCGCGGAAAGCGCCGCTTGCGGAGCGCGGCACGCGCGGGGGGAGGAGGTTTTTTCCCCCCCTCTTTCTTCGGGGCCCCCCGTCATTTGTCACCGGGGCCGCATCCGCGTCGCCGGGCCACAAAGGCTCTTTTGAGAGGGGAGACAAGGGGCTTCGGGGCGGGGGGGACACGGCGGGGCAGAGCCCACGCGCGAGCGCGCCCCGCTCCGCGCCTTCACCTGCCCCCGCGGAAAGCGCGAGGGGGAAAGGGGACCCACCAAATGCAGCACCGGCAAGCACAGACCCCGCAAGCACAGACCCCGCAAGCACAAACCCCGCAAGCACAGACCCCGGCACACACAAATACATAAAGAAGCAGAAACAGTTCGCGCGGCTCCCGCTGCCGAGCACATAAAAATAACGCATGCTGCAACAGATTGCCGAGCCCCACAACGGCGCCTAGGTATTATTCAAGGTGGATTCGTTTTTCTTTCTTCTCCTAAAGCATTTTTAAATCTCCTCCTAAGGACACTGCCTGTGACCTTCGATGTTGCTCCTTAAAGCAAATTTAACGGCCCCCTTCACCACCACCACCTCCCCCAGCCCCAGGTGCGTGACGGCAAATGGAAAAGTATCTGGGGTTGCAAAAATCAAAGCACGCGCTGCCAGGTACAGAGAAATAAGGATGTTTTTACCTGCAGTTATAGGTCCTGATTTCCTTGTTATCCCTTTTGCACTTTACTGCTACGAAGATCATGGTGACAAAAAGAATGGCCGCGATAGAGCCCAGGGCGATAATGAAAATCAGGGACAAGTTAACAGATCCTATGGACTCCTGGGCATCCAGGGCTGGAGAGAGGTATATCAAAATCAAGGCAGAAGCTGACAGGGATGTTTTCCCATGGTCGTGAGCCACCACAATCAGCTCATAGGCTGTCTTTGCATTCTCCCCAAAGGCTCTGGTGGTCCTTATCTCTCCATTGACCTGGTCTATCTCAAAAAACCCTCTGTCCCCTTCGACCATTTCATAGGAGAGTCTGCCATTTTCACCCTCGTCGTAGTCATCCGCTTTGACCACTGTCACCAGGTAGCCAACGCCGGCGTTCCTGGGGATGTACACTTCAGCGGTGCCATTGACCAGCGGAGGGGCCGTGATCACGGGGGTGTTGTCATTCACATCCAGGACGATCACCCTGACGGTGGCATTGCTCTGCAGCGACGGGTTACCCCCATCCTTTGCCAAGACCTTAAACTCAAAGGCCTTTGTCTGCTCATGGTTGAAGGACCTCAGAGCGTAGATATCCCCAGAATTGGGGTTGATGGAGACGTAGGTGAAGACAGGCATGTCCCTGACTTGGGAGGGCACAATCTGATAGGAGACACTGCCGTTGAGGCCCAGGTCCGGGTCCCTCGCTGAGACAGACAGGAGGTAGGCCCCCGGGGTGTTGTTCTCCTGCACGATGACCTGGTAATAGGGCTTGGAGAAGTGGGGATGGTTGTCATTCTCATCGGTGATCTTCACCGTGAAGGACTTGGTGGCCTGAAGGGAGGGGATGCCATTGTCCCTGGCCTGGATGGTGAGGTTGTACTGGTCCCTCTGCTCTCGGTCCAGCCGCCCATCCACCAGGATGGTGGAGAAGCTCTCGTACTCCTGGAGCCGGAAGGGCACATTGCCCAGGAGCTTGCACTGCACCCGGCCATTCGCCCCGGAGTCGCGGTCGGAGACCCGCACCAGGGCAATGACGTACCCCGGCGGGGCGTTCTCACTCACCTCCACCAGCTCGCTGTTGACGGAGAGGAGGTTAATGAGGGGAGGGTTGTCATTGGCATCCTGGACGCTGATGGTCACTTTGCAATGGGCAGGGATGGAGTTAGGCCCCAAGTCCTTGGCCTGCACATCCAGCTCATAGACGTGACCTTCCTCATAGTCGATGGCACCACTGACCGTGATGAGGCCACTCTGGGGGTCAATCTGGAACAGCTCCCGGGCCCTGTCAGAAACGTAGCTGTGGAAGGAGTAGAGCACCTGGCCATTGGTGCCCTCATCCGGGTCAGTGGCATTGAGGCGGATAACCGGCGTTCCCAGCGGGGAATTTTCAGGCACGCTTACAGTGTAGGCCGGCTCCTCGAAGAGCGGGTTGTTGTCATTGGAATCGATGACGCGGATGCTGAGCTCCACTGTACCAAAGTTGGGAGGGTCACCACCATCCAGCGCCGTGATCACGTAGCTGTAGTGGGACTGGGTCTCACGGTCCAGGCTCTTCTCCACTACCAGCTCGGCAAAGCGGGAGCCATCCCCTCGTGTCTTGGTCTCCAGCCCAAAGAGGTCGTTGGGCGTGATCTCGTAGCTCTGCACGCCGAAGCTGCCCGAGTCCGGGTCGTAGGCACTCTCCAGAGGCACCCGTGTGCCGGGGCTGGCCGTCTCCGAGATCTCCAGCTCGATCTGGTCGGTGGGGAAGCTGGGCGCGTTGTCATTGAGGTCCTTGATCTCCAGCTTGATCACGCAGATCTCCATGGAGCTGGACATCACCTCCAGCGAGATGACACACTTGGGGCTCTGCCGGCACAGCAGGTCCCGGTCGATCTTCTGCTTGGTCACCAGCAGCCCCGAGCCGGGGCTGATGTCCACCAGGTGGGGCGCCGAGTTGGAGACCACCCGGAAGGCTGCGGGCTGCCGCGGGTCCAGCACGAAGCCGGCGTCCCGCGCGTCCTTGGCGACGTTGGCGATCACGGTGCCGGCGCGCTGCTCCTCCTCCACCGAGTACTTGAGGTTGACGAGGGCCCCGGCGCCGGCCGGGGGGGCCGGCCCGGAACGACCCCGGACGGACCCAAACCTCGAATGCCACCTGAGCCCCCCGGGCACGGGGCCAGCCCGGCTCCCGGAACCTGCGGGGCCAGCGGGGACACCGGGGGGGGACCCTGGGGA
>JAWLRI010000115.1:5207348-5222193 GCA_034781795.1 Crypturellus tataupa
CGCATCTGGATTTATCCCAGGTTAGGGCAGCGCAGCGCATTCCTGTCCCCGGTGTCACCTCCGCCGGGCCCTGCAGGGACCTCGGCACAAGGTGGGGCAGGGGGAGCCCCTCGGCCCCGAGAGCCGGCCGCGCTCCGGGCCCGGACACCTCCGGGTTTGGACACCCCCCAGGCCCGGACACCCCGTTCCTGCCCTCCCGGGGGACCCCTCCGTGCTGCCACACCGCCCGTGCCAGCACAGCCCCCTCCTGGCGCACAGCTCCGTCCCCAGACACGTGCCGCTCGCGGGACACCCTTTCCCAGACACTGCCCCCCAGAGCATGGGGACACCCGCTGGTGGCTGCTCCAGCCCTCCCTGAGGGCACAAAGCCCCCTCAGGACCAAATAACCCGGGATATTTAAGGGTGGGAGAGCACAAGCGAGAGGGGAAAGCTCCTTCCCTCCCCTGGGAGGCCACGCGGCCGGTCACAGGGCGCAGGAGGGTTGGGGACAGCAGTGGGGACGGTGCGAGGGGGGTCAAGCTGGTGCCTCTGCTCCAAGGTCTTCCCTGGGAAAATTAATTCCGATGGCTTGAACTGTGCCGGGCGGGTTGCGGAGCTGGCGGAGGGCTCATAAACAAAGGGTAATTAGAAACAGGGGGAGGCGTTTATGGGGTGCTGCAGGGATCTAGGTTAGGTCTGCTCTCATTTAATACCCTCATTAATGACCTGGAAAGAGGGAGTAAACTGCACGTTAATGAATTTGGCAGATGATGCTGTATTGGGAGGTGCTGTGAGCTCCGGCAAGCATAGAAAATTAACACAGAGGGGCCTAGTGAGATTAGAAACATGGGCACGGAATGGTAAAACGCAACGTGCCTTGGACAAGTGCAGGGGACTGCGTCGGGGCAGCGGGTGCCAGGGCCGGGAGGGGAGAGAAGGAGGAAAACGAGAGCCCTGAGCAGCGCGAGAGCCCTGCAGAGCCAAAGGGAGCCAAAGGGAGCCTGAGGGGACACAGGGAGAGTTTGGGATCCGGTGGGAAGAGCGTCCGGAGCTGCGGGAGGCAGCGCAAGCTGCTCAGGTGCGGCCGGGCTCCCTTTGCATAGACAAATTGCCGGCAGTTCAGGGGGAAGCAGCACAAGTGATCAAAGACTCGGAGAGACTGATTTCTGCAGGAAGATTAAAAGGCTTAAATACATATATTGCGTGGCTAAGAGCTATCCATGGGGAGAGAAAATAAGAGCCTTACAGATCTGGTTGGTGTCAATAGAGAAGGAGGGAAAGAATTATTTAATACAGTACAAGGGGCATCACCAGAAGGGATGACAGGAAATGAAGAAATGGAACATTTAGGTTGAATGTCACTGGGGAAAAAAAACCTCTGCTGACACTGAAAATTATGAAGCTGTGGCGTGGTTCCCTGGAGGGAAAAAGTTCTGTGGCTGGAGATATTTAAAACCAGACGGGATCAGTGTGAGCAGAAAGGCACTCGGGATCAGCCAGCCACAGGGAAGTGCAGGAGTGGAAGCAGCGCAGGCGCCCACCTAATTTACCAGCTCTTTTTCTCCTGGAAGATTTCCTCGCAAAATCACACGTTGAAGGAGTGCAGCGTTTGTTTATTGCATATAGATATTGCTGTTATTGCGATGGAGGAGGTCACGGACATGCGGAGCGCGTGATGAGTACACGATGGGGACCTCGCAGCGAGAGAGGAGCCCCAGCGACAGCACCTCCGTGTCAGGGAGAGGCTACGAGTCGGTTAGGTGCCTGTCTCATGGTTACGGAGCAGACCCAGCAGCCCTGGGCACGTCCCTGCCCCATGTCCCTGCCCTGGGCCAGGCTCTCCCGCAGTTTCTGCTTTGCAGAGCGGCTCCCGTTCCAGCAGATTTCCCCGGGACGCTCCAGCTCCAGCGCGAGCAGAGCGTTGCAGCAACATCTGGCCAGCTGCACGGCCCCGGTCACCTTGGCCAATACTGCTGCTTTCGCCCTCAGTATTTAGTTTGCCAGAGGCGGTGCGTGGCTCCCGGCGGAGCAAAGCGAGGATCGATTCCCGTCCCACCCCTGCCCCGCTGCCGCCGCGCCGGCGGCCGGGGAGTCCTGTCAAGCAAATGGATTAATAGCGCTATTATCAGCCCAGATAGATGGCTGGGGTGAGCAGAAAACATAGTGTCCCGGGGAGCTCAAGTAGGCGCATTAATAAAGATGCCACACGTCGGCTCCGAAACCTGAGAGCTCCGCTCCGCTCCTTGCAACACAATTAGCCCGTCCGCAGCCCGGCGCCCTCATCTCCATGCGCCCAGCGCGCTCCCGGCTCCAGGGCTGGACAGGCCGGGCCTGGCGCGGCCTCTCCGCCGATGCCAAGTGGCTCCAGCTCCGCATCCCGTTCCCTAGCAACCTCGCGGGGACCGGCCCCGCAGCGAGGCGGCACGGCGAAGGCAGCAAATCCGAAATGGGAAAGCAACGAGCCCCAGCACGTGTGAGGAGCGCAGCGCTGCAGCCGGCGGGAGAGCAGCCGGAGGATGCTGCGCGCTGCAGTGCCACGTTCACCCAGTTCCCGCATCCTCCCGCATCCTCCCGCATCCTCCTGCATCCTCCTGCATCCTCCCGCATCCTCCCGCATCCTCCTGCATCCTCCTGCATCCCAAGGCACCGATCTGGAGCCCGGCTCTGCCTCCGTCCAGCCCAGGTACAAGGAGCTTCGCAGGCCGGTCAGTGCTCAGCAGATGCAGGCAGCGCCTAACAAAGTCATTGGTTCTGGTTCTGCCCACGCTGTAAAATAATGAAAGCTTTTAATTAAAGGCAAGTGGTACAGCCTGCAGCCTCTTGTCTGAGCTCTGCTGGGAATCGCTTCCCTTCCCAGCCCGCCGTTTATAGCTGTCTCTCTCATACCTGTCAAAAACTAAATCTGAGGATCTCAAACATGTATATTTAAAGCTCTAGCGTCGGCACACCGAAGGCTGGGATTTCCCGATAAAGGGAAACGGAGGAGCCCGGCAGGGCCGTGGCTGCAGGGGGAGCAGAGGGCCCGGCCATCCGCTCTCCTCCCTCTGGTCCCGCTGCCACTCTCCAGGGCGCTCGGTGCAGCTCCTGCTCTTTCATCCTCTCTGAAGTGCTGTTTTCCCCCTTCCTCGCACCTTTTCCTTCTAGCAACTAAGCGGAGCAAAATAAATGATGTGAGTTTATTTTTTTCTTTTTTTTTCTTTTTTTTCCCCTCTTTCTTTGCTTACTCAGTTCTGTAAAACTTGAAAGCTTTTCAAAGCATCTGGGTGTTGAGTGGTGCAGCTGAGGTTTGTGCTTGCCTTTCCCTCCGCAACGTTGCCAGTATCAGATCAAACCTGAAAAACTGCAACATGGAAAAGAAAACAAATGGAGAGAGAGTAAAACTGGGGGCAAAATCCCCAGACCATGCACTAGGCATCCGCTGGGTGTGGAAAAAGGCAAGACCTAAAAAAAAAAAAAAACAAAGGAGGAAAATACAACATTTTATATTTGGGGTTTTTTGTTTATTTGTTTGTTTTCAATCTAACAAAATATGCAGTTTGCAGTTAGGCACGAAAACGTTTTCCCAGACCCCCGGCCCTTCCCAGACCCGCAGCTGCACCGGGCGCTGCTTGCACACGATGCAGATAAGGGACCGTGGCTGTAAAATACTGAGTCTTTAGACTGTATAAAAAAACTGTCTTTCTAAGCTGAAATCTAACTTTATTTGTGCTGCGGCAGTTCCATCAAAGTCAGCAGGGTTTCCTGGCTGTTAGCAAGGGCCGTGCCTGGCGCGCTCGCTCTACAGAGGTTAAAGCGCCAAAGAGAGGACAGCGTCGCGCTGCGGGATTCGATAAACTCCTATCACTCAATACTTTAATTCACTTCCACTGATGCAGCATCTTTTATCAAAGATTGCATAATGCTGAATAATCACCAGGCCTGTAATGCAGAGCCAGGCAGGCAGTTATAATCAAATTTAAAGCCTGTATCAAAGAAGCAGCAGGTGCGGGGCTGATGCTCGGTTCTCGCCCTTGTCTCAGCCCACAAACACTGGGATTGCTCCCAATTTGCGCAGCCTGCCCGGGAGCCAAGTTTGTGCCTGCATTTGAGTTACAAGACTCAGAAGGGGCACCTGCACCGTGGGGGTCTCGGCAGTGGGCAGCTCCGTGGACCTGGGGGGCATGCATCGGTCCTCGTTGTGTATGGAGAAGGGTGAATGCAACCCCGTCTCAGTATTTCCCATGCAATCAATTCCCCTGCATAAAACCGCCGAGTGGGATAACCCCGTGATCAAATGGCCAACAGAGAAAAGTGCTTAATATTATCCACTCCAGATAATGAGCTGTACTTGCAGCCCAGGCCCCGAACACACATCATCACGCGCTAAATGCCATGCAATTGCCTGCACAACGAGTTAAGCAAAGATTAAAAGCGAGGAGGAGCGAGGCGGGCGCTGGGAGAGCGGGCAGGGTGAAACCGCAGCATGAGAGCCGGGCACGAGGCAGCGTGGGCACCGCGCGCGGCGGGGAACGGGGCGAGGAACAGACAGCTCCAGGGCAGCAGGACAGCAGCACCACGGGTGAATCAAGAGGAACGCAACCCCCTGGATGCAGGATCCGCCAGGCAGCACAGGATAACCCGAGTGATGGCAGGATGGCTGCGCTTGGGACCCGCATTGCAAACCGCATGTCTGCTGGGGCCTGTGTGTCTGCAGAAGCAGATTGCAAAGGTGGAGGGGCAGAGACCGTGCTGCAGGCGCACCGATGGCAGAGAAACCTGGGGACAATGAGCCTTTACACAGTGACCTCGAGAAACAGCCCAGGGTGAATCCAGCTGTGCAGCTCCACGGGCAGCGGGCAGCAAACTCTGCTTTTCCAAGAGGTTGCAGATACCACCCGTCTGTTCACTCTTCCCATCCCTCCTCCCTCCCGTCATTCCAGGTGCTTTGCAGTTGCTATTGACCCTGCTGGAGGGGAATGGGACCACGGTGCCACCTTCTTCTGGTGCAAAGCAGACCCCTTGCGCTGCCAAGGAGCTGGCAGCCCTGACACTTCCAAGCCCGGCCTAGCGTGCCAAGAGGCAGGAGAGCAGTTCTGGGAAGTTGCATCCTCCCAGAGCCAGCAGTGAGGTTTGGGCAGCGCTCCTCAGCTGGAGTGATTTATCACGGCTCCGCCGGAACCGGAGGGGACGTGTCAAACCAGCCGAGCGCCCGCCACGGCGGCGGCTCCGACCCCGTCCCGCGCGGTGCCCGCGCTGGGGAATCTGGCTCAGCTCCCTCGCTGCTGCTGCCTTGCAGCGCCCCACGGTTCAGTGTTTCAAACACTACCTGCGTGTTGCTGGAACCGGCGGTGAGAGGAGCAGGCACTGGGCCCAGCACGTTTGCCTCTCCCCCATCGCGCTCCCCTACTACTCTGCAACTGCAGATGCATGAAAATCACCAGTTGCGCACATCAGAAAGCCGGCTCTCCCCCAGCATCTCCGCGTGGATCGTTTGCAGCCCCAAAACCAAGGTTTGCACGTTATGGTCCCCTCCTGCAGCGCCTTGGCGAGCCTGATGCTCCCCTGCAGCAGCACAGCCCGGGTATTGGCCATGTCGAGGCAGAGCGCAGAGACGGGGACGTCGGGGAGAGTGATTTGTCACATAACATTACCTACAGGAGACGGGAGAAAAGGCTAGAAAATGCCTAGCGATTGCTGTAATTATGGCCTCTTCAAACGGCTACATGATGTCAGGCGCGGAGCGGGGCACGGGCTGGCAGAGCTCCTGATAACCAAACCCGGGGTGGATGCTGTTCCAAGGCAGTGATTAATAGTGTGCTCGGATTTGGTTTGGCATCGGGAAAAAAAATGAACGTGGCATCTCTGGAAGGCACCAGATGGACAGAGCTCCTCCGGTTCCGCACAGGAGCATGGCCGGAGTGGGGCTGGATGGGCTGGATCAGGAGGAGCAGGGGCCACCTTGGTCTGGGTGATGCTCACTCCTCCATAAGGAAAAAAGGTCAGAAAACTTGGTCCTTGAAGAGCCCTGGGTGCGCACCCCAGAGAAGGACTCTGAGCGAGGAGGTGGCAGCAGTGCCCGAGTCCGTCCCACTCTTTGTGTCATTTGTCCCCTTGCAGAACGCGCGGGTGATCTTGGCCACCCGTGCGATGAGCTACAGCCGTCCCGCTGCCTGCTCGTGCCAACACCACGGCCAATGTGAGGCTGAGGGTAAAAGCGAGTCCAGCTGGGCCACAAGATATATCGTTTGGATCAGGCGGAGAATTACTTATGCAGAGCTTTATTAACCATAATTGATAGCTGTGCCTGGTGAAATGAGTAATAATCTTGTTTAAAGGATCGCTCCTGAATCACACAGTGTTATTGCCAATGCTGCAAACTTTCCTCCCTGGCCAGCAGGCCAAATCCTTCCCTGGGGCAAGCGATGCCCGGGAACAAGGAGCACAATATGACAGAAACAGAGTTTTTGGAGAGCAAGGGAAAACCCAGCAGGTAGAGCCCTCCAAGCCACGGAGGCCTCCAGTGTTCCTTCTTGAGGCCACCAGGAACATCACCTCGCGCGGCGCTCCTGGTGCCGCTGCTCCATGTGCAGCCGGGACATCTCCCAGGGACACGGCCCCGGCCGCGGCTCAGCAATACGGAGAAAGGTTTATAAGAAACAAAGGCAGTCGCTCACGGGGCCGCTCTCTGGTGGTTTCCCATAGGTTTTCCCCTCTGCAAATGCTGTTTCATGGGGAATCATATGAGCTGTCCGCCTCCGCACGCTTCTGCAGCTCCTCATTTCCCAGACACTGCCTTCTGCTTTCTGAATGAGGCTCCACATTTTCCACTTGTTTTTCTGGATGAGGAATGCAGGGATGTCCATGGAAGGTGGTCTCCCAAGCTGTAGCAGAGTGTGTGTTTCTGACATCCCCTTCCAGCCCCAGCCGTTCGGGCTCCCACCGTCAGCCCCTGCCATCGACCTGCAGATTGCGATTCAGGCCAGCGAGTTCTCCTGCAGCCAAGCAATAAATAATCATTAAAGTTAAGGCAAATACTATGTTCAAAGGGAGAAGCAGCAATTACAGCCTAGACCACGCGGCAGAGCGATGCGAAGCACTACATAAAAAGACACTCTCCCTGGTAGAGATTTAAAGTACACCCCAAACCTATCATCATAATTTAGCTTAATTAGCAATCTAATCAGCAGAGCAGTCGAACCCGACTGTGCTGCAGGGCCAGGGCCACCACCGGTCCCTGCGGAGGAGCACAGTGGGGATGACCTGGTACCCACACATGCCAGATTGGAAGGTCCTTTCCCCTCCACCATTCCAGCAGGGATTCCCTGAATCCCTCTGCTCCACCACAGGGATGTTCCTGGTTGCACGTGAGGAAATGCAACAAATTCACTCAAATTTTGCATAGTTGTCACCTCCCTCCAGAAATTATAGCTGCCAACAGCAGCTCCGGGCCAAGAGGACCGGGCTATGGCTGTTATTCCAGCGCTGAGATTTCCAGGGCTTAAGGCACTTTCAGAAACCTGAGCTTGAGCAGCCAGAGCTATTTTAGGTATTCTGCATATCTGCAGCAAACAGTTTATTGGAAACATTTAGCCCTCTTTCTGTTCATTAACAGAGTTCAAACATACTTTGTGGGTTTTTTTCGTATTTGCTCATTACTCAGAATTGCACAGGGAGGCTTTAATGGGGCTGTCTCAGCGCGGCGGCTGCTGCTCGCTCGTCAGCGGCAGGAGATGGGAACCGAGGCACGTCCTGCTCCAGCCCGGCGCCTCCCGCTTGCAGCGTGGAAACGGGGCCAGGACTCAGGCCCCTGCCACCATCCCCAAAACCACCCCTTTCTGCAGACTTTGCCACGAGCAAAACCCTCCAGATGCAGAGGCGCTTGCTGAGAGCGATTCAAAAGGGTTTGCAAGCACCAGCACCTGCCCCGAGTTGCTCCCAGTCCCTCTCCTGACCATGGGTGCTCCCCGCTGCTGCCAAAACACGTGCGCTTAGACCACTGCAGACCTGCTACCACGTTTGGTTGTTGCACAGCTATTGCGCGAGCCCCGTTTTGTTCCAGGAACTACATGGCGGTGGGTAGGCAGAGGCGAGGAGAGGCCGTTGCGCTATAAAAAGCTGCCGTCCTCCCGCTCGCTCCGGGAGAAACCATCTGCTTCGCCCGCACCTCCCTTTGTTTATCCTGCCCGGCTCCGCCGAAGTTAAAATTGACAAAAGCAATTTCTCCTGCTCGTGCTAAAGTGGCTGCACACGTGGCCCGGGACGGGTCAACCATGGGGGCACCAGCTCCGCGCCAAGACAGGGGTTTGGCTTTGTTTGGGCCCTGCATTTTCCCTCCCTGCCCAGATTCCCAAAGAGGAAGCAACCTGCTGGATTTGCAGGGCGCGTTTGGATGAATTTGGGAGCGTTTCCCATGCAAGGGAAGGGAGAGGGGAATCACGGCAGGTTTCTGGAGGGGCGCTGAGCACCGCCTGGTTGTACCGAGCGCTGCAGAGCCCGGGCAGCCCCGCGAGAGGCCTCGGAGCCCGTGCGGGTGCCCCGTTCCCCGCGCCCCGTCCTGCCATGTGCCCCAGCCCAACCCAGCCCCAGCCCCAGCCGGGGCCACCGCGCACAGCTCGGGGACCCTCATATTTCTGCAGCCAATTTCTTTCGACATTTTCATAGCATGAGGCCTCTTTTCTCCGAGATGCAGCAGCCACTGCTCAAGTCCCCACTGAATTAAGCTAAGGGCAAGTTTTACGATTTTAAAGAGAGATTTGGGGGGGGGTGGTATTTTTTTTTTCCCTTTTTAACCCGAGAGCAAAGAAGGACATCAGAAAAACATCAAGCTGCGAGCCATGCCATTTTCCCCGTGCTGTTATAACTCAGAAATAGCTGAATAAAACCGCAGTACATGTTCCTGACAAATTCCCCAGTGGGCTGAGCAAAGGCTAGAGAAATTCCACCCCAGAAGGTAATTGCTTTTTTTTTTTTCCTTCTTTTTCTTCTTATTTTCTTACATTCGTCGTGCTGCAGGCCAGGTCCCAGAGCAGAAGCTCGGGGCTGGCTGGTGTTGTTGGAGGATCCATCTCCCATTGACACCCATGACCACACGTCACTGCTACCACTGAATCCCCTGGAGATAGGAGGGAATATCCATGGGGCAGCCGAGGGTGGGATCAGGCCACGGGCATCTGAGAGCTCCATGGGCCACCACGGATGCTGCAGTCCCAGAGGAAGAGATCCCCGGCACTAAGTGCCCCGAGTTTCTCGGATGAGCAGGTCAATTGCATTACACGACGAGGGGCAGGTAACGCGGGTAAATCCCTCCCCGCGGCAGCGAGGACCTGGAGCATCAGCGACAGGAATCGATAGGGCTCTCCGGGATTTGCACGGGATGTGTTACATGAGAACCTGGATCGGCTCCTGGGTTTGTCCAGGATAAGCACGATTAGGATCTGGATCAATTCTGGGCTTAGCGGGGCTAAGCGAGATTAGAACACGGATCAGCCTCCGCATCGATCGAGTAATTTGTCACTACGACGGACAGGAGCAACACGTCTGCGCGGAGCTCGCGCAGGCTGCGGCGGCGGGAGCAGCGGGAGCGGCAGGCGCCGAGCACCGGAACCGGTCGGAGAGGCGAGCGGAGCAGCCGAGAGCCGGCGGGTTCCCGCAGGCAGGACGGGAGGGGACGCGCGATGCCCCGCGCTGCAGCTCGGCGAGAGCCGGCCCACGTGACGCCACATTTGGTGTCTGCTGCGGGGACGCGACTTCTCCTTCTCCATCTCCTTGCAGAAACTTCCCCGGGATTTTGAGGAGCTTGGTGGTGATAATAACGAGTTGGGGATTTTTTTTTTTTTCTGCAATATTCCAACTGCATTGGCAAAGAAGGAGACGACACGAGATCAATGAACTAATGGCGCTCTGCGGTGGGGTGGGTGGCAGGGCAGGACATTGCCCTGCTTTCCCTGCCAGCAGGTAGCAGAGCATAGGATGCGGAAACCCACACAGGCATCTGCCTTCCGCCTCCGACGCCCACTGCTTCCCGCAACAGGATTTCTGCCATCTCGGTCTCTCCCACCCCTTCTCCCGCTGCGGACACGGGGCTCAGCGAGCAGCCCCCGGCACCATCTCCCTCCGCTCAGCCCCACGGATAAGTGGCAGCTAATCCAATTTGCTCCCGTATCCAGCAGCGCCAAGCGCGGCGGCTGCCGGCCACATCTGGAACAGCAGGCGCTTCCTCCGCGCTGCTCAGGAGCTACCACGTTCCCTCCTTGTCTCCGCGCTCCTGCGCTTGCTCGTGGCCGGGACGGAACCAAACCCGCCACGCTCGAGCTTCAACATTGCCCAAACTCCAGCGCTGATCCGGGTTTGGGAAGACACCGCAAGTGCCGCAGGGTTGGAGCGGTTCCCCATCCCACAGGCCTGGAGCTTGGCAGGCTCCGACCCGTCGCGCCTCGGAGGGAGCGGAGCGGGGAGGGCTCCTCCTCCCACCATTAACCTGACATAATGTCTTCCCTGCTGGCAGCTTTCGGGCTCAGCAGGTTTGTTATAAAATTCATTATCAGCTACCACAATCACAGTCACCTTTATTGGGCTCTGTGTTTGCAATAATTAGACCAATAAACACTGATTTATAAAAATGACAAACAGGAATTCCCAGTAAGCAAGAAAAATGCTCCTTTAGCGAGCAGCTTCTCACAGGACAAAAAAAAAAAAAAAAAAAAAAAAAAACCAGAAGAAGGAAGTAGGAATGCAGAAGCAATCACGCTGCGGTTGAAGGCAAAATTAAGTGGGTTCTCCCAGGAATTTTGCCTCGCCAGGGACAAACCCAGCGTGCAGACCCTGGAGTAGCATCCGACTTTTGGCAGGGCAGTGAGTGCAGCCCCTTAGGCCCCGTCTTCCCTCCCAAACTGCCCAGGACGGCACTGCCGGAGCCAGGGACGTGCCGGGGACAGCAGAGCGATGGGGAGGGAAGAGCGAGGAGGCTTCAAGCCGCAGGGTCTGAGGCGTCTGGGAGAGCAGGGCTGGGGAGCGGGACAGAGGCTGCTGTCCTGCACACGAGGGCAAAACGCGCATCGGCCTCCTCAGGCTGATGCCCCGCGTGTTTCCCCATGCACCGCGTGGCACCGCTCCATGAGCAGCCCTGGCGCGCAGCAAGAGTGCAGCAAGCATGCACACACACAGCAAGCATGCAGCAAGAGTGCAGCAAGCACACAGCAAGCACACAGCAAGCATGCAAGCACGCAGCAAGCATGCAGGCACCAAGCAAGCATGCAAGTATGCAGTAGCAGCTCCCTGGAGAGGCACCGCTAGGTGGTAGCATCAGGAGAGAGAGAAGCCCCCGCTGCAGGGATCAGCTCCGGCCCGCGCGCCCCTGCAGCATCTTTCCCAGTGCAGCTCCCGCTGCTCCGGAGCAGCCTGCGAGAAGGGCCCCTGCTTGCACACACGGCCCCGCTCAGATCCTAACAACGGCCCCGTCAGCCTTACAGTGTTTCTAACCACAGGAAGCAAACGTAGCTTCCAGTGATGCTCGGCACTCCCAGTGGGAAAGAGCTCTGCACAGGGAGCAGCGACTCGGGACAGCGCAGGAACATGGGTTTGGGCTTTGCACTACGGGGGTGCCAAGCCTGGTGGAAACAAAAAACAAACTAGAGAACCCCCGGGCACAGACCCCGCGGCTGCAGCGAGTCCCGTGCGCGGGCAGCGCTGCGGCAGGAGCGCAGCCTTGGACACGAACCTATGCCGTGCAATGGCCATGGGACACTGCTGTTTGCGGAGGGGAGGGCAGCGCGCAGATAAAGCTGCCCAAAAGGCCCCTGTTGCCGAGGGGGCCGTGGTGCGAGGAGGCGGCCAGTGCCTTTCGCAAGGGTTTCCGAAGGGTTTGCGTCCTGCAAACAGCCCCTGCCCAATAAGCCCTAACACCTAACAAGATTTTTATTTTTCATTTTTGTCTATTTGCCGTTGGACAGATACATGCGCCGCCCCCCCACAATGGGATAAATCCACCACGGTGCCGACGCGCGGGACGGACACGTCCTCCCCGTGGCCAGGAGAGCAGGCCAAGAGCCGCGGGCGCCGCTGTGATTTACTCACTACCGGCGGAATTGCCCGATTAATTCACTATCCGCATTAATATTACGGCTCGTTTTTAACTTTACTGTCTCCATCGTTCCGATTTAGTGCCGCTCGGAGAGGCTGCCGCTGACCTTAATGGGTTTTTCATTATACTAAAGGGCGGCGTATTAATCACGAGCCGCTTGTGCTGCCGGCGCTGCCGGCCCCGTTGCCCACGGAGCCGCTCGCCCACCCGCCCGCCCACCGGGACCTTCCTGCTGTTGCTCCGGTTGTGGGCAGCTTCCTTACGGATACGGTAAAATTTCCAGGGAAACCTGGAGCGGGAAGCATGCGAAAAGCACATAAAAACTCTAAAGGATGCTCCGCTGTAAGCCCACAAGCCTCTTATTGTCCTGCACGGAAATCAAAAGCCTTTTAATCATTTGCAATGTTCTTCTGGGTATCAATTAGTCACGCGTTATTTTGGGATCGCTTTTCTCCCTCCGTCCGCATCAGATTAAATTCTCCCCGTCAGAGCGGCTCGTGCTCATTAGCGGCGAGGAGAATTAGCGACTCTTCCCCCGTCGCTGGCGCGGACGGGAGCTTTCCGGCAGAAAAGGGCTTTTTGGCCAAAACCCCCAATTTGCTCTTTTTCCCGTGGAAATCCAGCTGCTGGTGGGAAGGGTCCCTTCCCGGCGGCCGCTGCTCTCCCTGGCGCTGCCCTCCTGCTCGCGCGCAGACACCTTGCCAGGGGCTCATGATATTTATTGAGTTTTATTAACTTCCAACCCTGGGAGTTTCTCACCTCCAAGAGCTAATCCAGACACTGGGCTCCTGCCAGAGTCCCCGTGATTGCCATTAAGCAGCCTGACATTTACCTTACAACAGTAATAAAATAATAATGCCTAATTTGGGGTACGAGTGGTATTTGCAGCGGTTCCTGTCTGTGGCACGGGGATATTGCGAATATCACTGCAATGTTGATCAATTATGGCTGTTTCACAGCGCGGCTACAATCCTTTCCTGAAATCATAAGCATCTGCCAGGAGAGCTGCTCCCAAGTTTTGCTTTGAAATGACAGGAAAAGAAAATGTTTTCAGTCCAAAAGCAGACGGTTCAGGTTTCAGCGACTGACAAAAGCTTTGGAGACAACGGTTTCCGGCCAAGAGAAAAATGCAGAAATATAAATGCAGCGGCTGCTCACATTGGCTGCATTTAGAGTGCCAAAATAATGGCTCTTTTCAAGAGCCACCTATGATGGCTTTCTATTAAAAACACATTTTTCTCCCGCAGATAACCTGCCATCGCTGATTTGTCGATGCGATTCCCTGCTCTCATTGGCCTCTCACAGATTTAAAAAAGCGTGTGTTGTGTTCTCGAGGGATTGCTGCTGGATTAAAAGAAGAAAAAACTGTCTCCCGAGCTGCAAAGTTGAATATGGTGGGCAAGAGCGCTCGCACGGAGCACGGCAGAGCCGGACAGAGAGATGCAGGTTTGTCCTCACTGCAGCCACCGGCGACGTCCCCCCAGCTCGGCCGTGGCCCCGGGGGCTGCTGCAGCTCGGATCCCTTGGATCCCCATCTTCCTCAGCATCCCACCCTGGGACAAGGTCTATGTGGGTTCGGGTTTTTCTCTTTTTTATTTTTTTTTGCAATGCAATTTTAATTAGCGCATGATCCGCTCTGGGTTTTTATTAGCGTCAACAGCTTGGAAAAGCCGAGCGGAGCGGCTCGGCGGCACCAGGGAGCCGCGGGCCGGCGCAGAGCGGAAACTTCACTCGTCTTCAAGCGGGCTCAGCCTGCTCAGAAATTCTCAGCTTTCAGCAAATGGGAACTTTCTGAGACAGATCAGAATTAGTCAGGAAATTCCTGGGCAGAGCGACTTAGGGGCAAGGCGCAGCAGGAGCCCCCAGTCCTGCAGAGGCGCCCACGCACACACATGCACAACAATGCACACACAAGCACACAGAAGCACACGCATGAACACGCATGCACACACATGCACACTGCTGACATGCACACAGCAACCTTGCAGATGCCTCTACATGTGTGCACAGCGCCCGTGCACATACACGCACCCCTGCACGCCTCTGACACAAACGAGGTGCCCACAGGCACGCTGAGCAAGCGTGCACACCCCCAACGTGCACAACTGTGTGCACATGCTGTACTCACCTCTACCCTGCACGTGCTGCACAAGCGTGCGCTACCCCGATGCACACGTGGCTCACACAGAGCATGCACCTCCAACACGCACACGCAGATGCACGCAGGGCGAGCACACACACACACCTCCAACATGCACATACAGACACCACACACGTGTGCACATCTCCAGTGCACACACACTGCACCCACATGCACATCTGCAATGCACACAGGCCACACACGCATGCACATTCTAATGCACATAGGTCACAGACGTGTGCAGGTCTCCAGCGCACACACACCACACATGCACGCATGTCTCCAATGCACACAGGCCATACACACATGCATATTTCCAGTGCACACACACGTGCACGCCTCTGAGGCACACACACCGCACACGTGTGTATGTCTGATGCACACATGTGCACATCTCCAGTGCACACACCCTGCACACGTGTGCATGTCTCTGATGCACACAGGTGCACATCTCCAGTGCACACACACGTGCACGCCTCTGAGGCACACACGCCGCACACACATGCACATCTCCAATGCACGCACACCACACGAGTGCTATCTCCAATGCACACACACCGCACACGCGTGCACATCTCTAGTGCACACGCACACACATCTCCAGCGCACACGTGTGCACATCTCCACTCACACGCGTGCGCTGCCTTGCCCGCGGCCGCGCTCCTCC
>JAWLRI010000115.1:5222293-5239373 GCA_034781795.1 Crypturellus tataupa
CCGGGTACCCCGGGGTACCACGGGGGACCGCGGGGCAGCATCGGGTACCGCTGGGTACTGCTGGGTACTGCGGGGCAGTGCTGGGTACCACTGGGTATCGCTGGGTACCGCGGGGTAGTGCCAGGTACTGTCGGGTACCACTGGGTACCATGGGGCAGTGCTGGGTACCACCAGGTACCGCCGGGTGCCACCAAGTACCATAGGGCAGCACTGGGTACTGCTGGGTACCACCAGGTACCGCCGGGTACCACGGGGCAGCACCGGGTACCGCGGGGCAGCACCAGGTACCACCAGGTACCGCTGGTACCGTGGGGAAGTGTCAGGTACCGTGGGGCAGTGCCGGGTACCACCGGGTATCGCTGGGTACCGCATGGCAGCACCGGGTACCGCAGCGCAGCACCGGGCACCACGGGGCAGTGCTGGGTACTGCCGGGTACCGCTGGGTACCCCATGGGGCTGCGGGGTGACACGGGGTGACACGGGGTGACACGGGGCGTCGCGGGCGCCGGGCGGCACCGACCTGGCGGCGAAGGCGGCGCCGAAGTCGCCGGCGCGGCAGGACTGCGCCGTGGGCGGGTGCCCCTTGGCCGAGCACATGAGCGCGCAGTCCGTGCCCTCGTAGCGCAGGTGCAGGAAGGACTCGGTGCGGATCTGCTCCCTGCGCGGGCACGGGGACGTCGGCACAGGGACATCAGTGTGGGGACGGGGACCTCAGTGCAGGGATGTTGGCGCAGGGACGTCGGTGCGGGGATGAGGACACCGGCGCAGGGACATCGGCGCAGGGACGTCAGTGTGGGGACGGGGACGTCAGCGTGGGGACGGGGACATCAGCACAGGGATGGGGACTCCGGCGCAGGGACGTCGGAGCGGGGACGGGGACATCGGCGCGGAGACATCAGTGCGGGGACAGGGACATCGGTGCATGGATGTTGGTGCAGGGATGGGGAGGTCAGCGCAGGGACATCGGAATGGGGATGTTGTTGCAGGGATGGGGACACCAGCGCGGGGACATCATTGCAGGGACAAGGACATCGGTGCAGGGACATCAGTGCGGGGACAGGGACATCGGTGCATGGATGTTGGTGCAGGGATGGGGACGTCAGTGCAGGGACATCGGCATGGGGATGTTGTTGCAGGGATGGGGACACCGGCGCGGGGACGTCAGTGTGGGGACAGGGACGTCAGCACAGGGATGGGGACACCAGTGCGGGGACAGGGATGTCAGCGTGGGGACATTGGCACAGGGATGGGGACATGGGCCCAGGGACGGGGACATTGATGTGGGGATGGGGACGTCAGCACAGGGACATCAGTGCAGGGACATTGGCGTGGGCATGGGGACACCAGCTCAGGGACAGGGATGTCAGTGTGGGGACATTGTTGCAGGGACAGGGACGTTGATGTGGGGATGGGGACATCAGTGTGGGAATGGGGACATCGGTGCAGGGACATTGGCGCGGGGATGGGGACACCAGCGCGGGGAGGGGGACGTCAGCACGAGGACGGGGACACCGGTGCAGGGACATGAGTGCGGGGACAGGGACATCAGTGCGTGGATGTCGGTGCAGGGACAGGGACACCGGCGTGGGGACATTGGCGCGGGGATGGGGACACCGGCGCGGGGAGGGGGACGTCAGCACGAGGACGTTGGTGCGGGGACGGGGACGTTGATGTGGGGACGGGGACATCAGTGTGGGGATGGGGACATCAGTGTGGGGACAGGGACACCATCACGGGGATGGGGACATTGGCACGGGGACCCCCGCACAGGGGTGGTGACATCGGTATGACGTCAGAGACACCAACACGGGGCTGGGGACACTGGTGTGAGTGGTGGGGACACCAACCGAAGGCAGGGGACACCAGTGCAGGGCTGGGGACATCGGCAGGGGGCAGGGGACACCGTGGAGGGGCAGGGGACATTGGCACAGGGCAGGGGACATGGTGGCAGGGCAGGTGACAGCGGGGCAGAGCAGGTGACACAGTGGCAGGGCAGGTGACAGTGGCGCGGGGCAGGGGACACCGTGGTAGTGCAGGGGACAGCGGTGCAGGGCAGGGGACATTGGCACGGGGCAGGGGACATTGGCACATGGCAGGTGACAGCAACGCGGGGCAGGGGACAGTGGGGCAGGGGACATTGGCACAGGGCAGGGGACGTTGTCATGGGGCAGGGGACAGTGGCTCAGGGCAGGGGACGTTGGTACCGGGCAGGTGACAGCAGTGCGGGGCAGGGGACACCATGGCAGGGCCGGCTCCGCGCTGCCCTGACGGCTGCCGCTTCCTCGACGTAAGTTGGGGGGTTCCTTTGCGGCGCTCGAGCTGCCGCCCGGGATGTGCCGACCCCCTGACAGACCCCTGGATCTTGCTCTTTTGCAATTAATCAGGCAGAAGCAGCGAAGCCCCAGAAGAAGACCTGCACTCGATGCAAGACCTGCGCGCTGCTCTTCTGCGTCCTGGTGATTTTTCTCATTCTGGTGTTTTTTGGTGCCAAGTACCTCTGGAGCCCAACGCCCAAAAAAGTGAGTACAAACTTGCGGAGCCCCCTTCTCTTCAGCAGGAGCTACCCTGCTGCCGGCAAGCGATGCCTCCTGAAGGGCTTAACCCTCCCCTGAAATGCTCATGGGCTTGTGAAATATATCTTCGGCACCACAAGAATTCATGGGGACTTTTGAAAGATGTTTCTTTTGTTATGTCTGACTTTTGCTTTGTAAGGGCTGTTTTTTCCTCCTTTCTGTCAGTGCTCTCCTTTCCTAACCGATAATTGCAGGGGAGGGGAGAGCGATGCCGCAAAGAGTTAAAGTTACTCCCTTTCACCGGCAGCAAATTTTATGACAAGTAAGAAAATATTTTCCATTTCATTTCAATTATCTTGCCAGAAACCGGTGGAAAAGCCATTATGCTGCGGCGCAGAGAGGAGAGAAAGCCAGGACGTGGCCGTGATTGATTGTCGCGGGTTATACCCGCACTTGAGCGCGCCTGCGGCGCGCGGGGACAGTGGGTGCGCTAGCTGTGGGGCGGCTGCGCGGGGCTCATTCCTTCCCACTGCCCTCGCTGGGCAACGCTGCTTCTCGGGAGCATCGCAGCTGCCGGGGCATCCGGCAGGTTGAAAAACACCAGCTTTGTAAATGCAATTTGCGTTTTTTGCAAAAGGCAAAATGCAAAGTGCTGCGCACTGGGTGCTCCGGGGATACGGGACAACCTCTGTCACCCGTGTCACGCCACAGCGCTGCTCCATGCCCCATGTCCCGAGCCCTTCGGCACCGTGTCCCACAGGGCAGGCACTGCCACAGCCTCTCCTAGACCTGCCCGGGGCCGTAACACCCCGCACAGTGGGCTCATGGGCAGTGCACAGCGCCCTGCATGGCTTCTCCAGCCAAGCAGGCAGCCTTACCGCCCCCTCAGGCTTCCCACTACTTTCTTCCCCCAGCACAAACCCGCTGGCCTCCCTGTGTCTCTATAAATCGTCACGCTGAGTAGCAAGCGCGTTGCCTGGTGGGTCTGCAAGCGCCCAGCGCCTGGGACCCGCTCCCTGGCGCGGAGGCCAAAACATCTATCCAGGGAGCAAAGCACCGGCAGGAGGGGGGAACCGCTTACGGAGAGGGCACGGCCGTGTGCCCCACAGCGGGGCGGTCCGGAGGGCGCTTTTGCCACCGTTTCTCCCCAAAAGCAGCAGGCACTGCGCGCTTTCGCCCCGCAGCTTTACGGGCTGGAGCGGACGTTCCTGAGCGGCGGCGAGAAGCAGAAGGTCGTGATGGAGATCGACCCGCTGGCCAGGACCGAGACCTTCCGGACCGGCAACGGCAGCGAGGAGATCCTGGAGATCCACGACTTCAAAAACGTGAGTGCGGCCAGCGGCACCCGGCACCCGCGGGACACAAAGGCGCAGATTCCCGATGGGATTTATTCCAGGCGAGGGAGAGCAGCGCCTCCATGCCAGCCGTCTGGGGATGCTTCCAGAGGAAACGATATATATAACTCCACGAGCCTGCACCAGTATTTAATACTGGCGTGGTTCAGTTCCAAGGAAATACATTTTAAAAGCTAGATCTAGTTATCGGATTTACCCTTGCAAAGGAATGCAATCACCATAAATCTAACCCAACTCAGTACATTTATCTGTCTGGAGAGCATTAAAACCTCGTGACAACATTGTAGGCTCTCTCTGAAACCTAATTAAAATTTGTAGGGAAATACCCTGTGCAGTGACATATGGCAAAATTTCCAGCTAATAGCCTAGCAGGAACTGAAGGCTGAGTGTTCATATAACCATAACGGTCAGATGCTATTCTGCATACATTTATTTATGATTACCAGAGCTCAGGGTAGTTACAAGGGAAAGGGGAGCAAAGTAAAATTTGATGACTATCTGCCTTAAACTATTTGCCAAAAGGCTGATTCTCCCAAAGCATAAAATGCAATATCCCCTAGGAGCACCTGCGAGTACATCTTAGCATTGCTGCTGAACGGAGTTTGCACAAAAGCATCAACGGGGAGGCTAAGCCCGAACCCCGGCGCAGCTGAGCGCTCGCTGCGAAGCCGCTGTTTATCTCTGTGTTGTCTGTTTTGCTGCTGCAGGGAATAACCGGCATCTTCTTCGTGGGGCTGCAGAAATGCTTCATCAAAACGCAGACTAAAGTCCTACCCGAGACCACGGAGGCCAAGATTCCCGAACTCGAGGTAGGTAAAAACACCCGGCATGGAGCTAGGTGAACCCCTCACAGGGAAACCCTCTTTCCCCACTTTTCTCAGCGCCACCCCCTCTGCTCCAGCCTTTCCGCAGAATTTGCAAGGAAGAAATAATGAGTTGTGACCACGCCGCATCGTATTTCAGAGAGTTGCTTCTCAAAATAGCAATGCAAAAGAGCCGGGATTAGACAACAGTCAGACAAAACCTCTCGGCACAATGTTGGAGCTCGAGAACAATAATCCTGTTGCAGTCAAAAGGGCGCAAGGCAGCGCAGGATTAGCAGACACCAAGAAAATTGTTTTCTTGCGAGTTGAGCCCCGCGTCCCCGCGCAGGAGTAATGGATTTAAAAGAGCAGCTGTGTTTAAGGAGTGCGATTGGAGAGGGCACTTAACCACTTGCTTGAATCCCTGGGAGCCCAGGACATGTCTGGGATGCCGTTCCTGCCCCTTCCCTGGGGCTCCCAGTGCCCGGCCCGACCACATCCTTGTGCTGGGACATTCCCCGTGTGGCTCCTCAAGGCCCCGGTGCGGTCACAGCCCGTCAGCCCTCCCATCTCCCCACGGACACGGTGAGGGTGCCGGACAGCTTAATTCTTCCTCAAAGAAGCTGTTCCACGCAAAACACCAGCAGAGCATGTGTTTAAAATAAAGCATGTGCAGACACATTTCCCTGAATCGTGACCTAAATTCCAAGACACGGATTCTTTGATTTTGCCATAAGAAGCTAATAGATCTTTTCTGTTACCATCATAAAATAGATATGACTTTTCCATCTTCGGCAGAACATTGCCCCAGGTAGACGACTGAAATGTAAAACCCAATGAGATAAATGTAGATTTAAGATCCAGTCATTTCTTCCTAGGAGTCTGTGGCCTTTTGAGAAATTGGGAAGCGCATTCCCCGATGTGTCCAGCACCAGTCGCTCCTCTCCCTCCCTCCCCTGCTCTCTGCAAGTTTTTCGAGGATAGGGAAGTGCAAAAGGAGGCAAAAACCTCAGTATTCAGGGAAGTGATTCAGAAAACTCGGGGTCTTGTCGTCCCCAGAGCCATGGGGGGGGATGTGGCCGGGCTGCAGGACCCTCGAGTCTCCCCATCGCCCGCCCCGCGCTGGGATCATAAACACCGTAGCCCCAGGCGTCTGGACCAGGACATCTCTGTTCCCCTCATGCCTGTTCCCAGGGCGCAGGAGACCAGGAAAAGGCCATTTTATGGTCATAACTTTTCTGAGAAAATCAAAAATGAGAAATACACATCGAATGAGAAATACTCTCTAAATCAGAAACACAGCCTTCCAGAGGGAACCGGCCAACTTGCTTGACGGGCTACCACGGCCGCCAGCACAGTGCTGCACTGGCAGGGAGCTCCGCGTGGACCTATCCAAAAATCGTTTTATATCTCCCCTCCTAAGTCCTGCCAAAATACACCGCGGAATAATGCAGTGTACGCGACACGTGTTATAAATTACAAAGTGCAGCCACAGAGTTTCAGTGAGGAATAAATTAAAGTGTTCGATCACAAAATCAGTAGCAGAAGGAGAGAGAAATTAAGTAGTAAGAGCAAGGCAGAAAGGGAGATGTTTTAATCTTTGGTTTCAGATGAGCTGGGGAGCTCCAGAAGGCTGTTCCAGCTGGTGGGGACAGTGAAGGAGAAGGCTCTTGGAGCACATGGATGAAGGGAGGAGAGAGCAGGTGGTGCTGGATATTGCACTTGTATCCAGCAAGAGACCAGACCTGGGGATGAGGGAAGAGGCGGGACAAAATCCAAAATCTCCCTGCTAGATCATAGGGAAGAGGTGCACGGGGTAAGCCAAGGAGAGGAGGAGCAGGGAATGTGGGCAGAGCATGTCCCTCCACGCCACGACGGAATTGCGTTCTCCTTCCAGGGAGAAGAAATCACGAGCACCTACTTTGAGCAGTCCATGGTCTGGGTCCCTGGAGAAAAGCCCATCCAGAACAAGGAGTTTCTGAAGAGCTCCAAAATCTTTGACATCTGCAGGAACGTGACCATCTACTGGATCCACCCGACGCTGATAGCAGGTATGGGGAGGCCTTTCCCTCCCACCCACAGCTCCCGTGGGTCTGTGCTCTGCTCTGCTGCGGAAGCAGAGCCGCAGCCACCGTCCCCCTTCACCTGTGAAATTCCCCTCATTGTGAGCGAGCAGGGAGCCTGCGCTCGCGGCCTGCTCGTAAACCTCAGACCCGAGGAGGCTTTCGTACGACCGTGCGAGTGCATGGCAAGCACCAGAGCAGAGCTGAAGTTTCCCACTGCGAGGCGCTCAGCTCCCTGCGTGATGCCCAGGGGCCACCCTCCTCGTACCAAAGAGAAACCCCTTTTGTACCTGCAAAGAAGCCGGCGCGGCTGGAAACTGGGGCACCTACATTCATGAACATCAGAGGGGAGCAGACAGCCTGTTCCGCTCGCACCTCAGTCACTGGCAGGGCTGTCACCTCCCGCTGCTCACAGCACGCACCCACCAGAGGTGGTGGCCTCTTAGGTCCCCCATATAATTGCACACACTCTCTAACCCATTTCCAGCAGAACCATCTGGTTTAAAAACCCCTTGCAAGGTGAAAACGGTGTCGAAACGGTGACATTGGGGCTCTTCCCCCAGCTCCTGAGCTCGCCAGCCTCGGGGAGGGGGAAGACGGCGCCGAGCTGCTTGCGGACAACCAGAGCTGGCTGGACGGGGACAGCGAGCGCGGGGTGGAGAAGGGGCCCAAGCGCCGGGCACGGCAGCTCACCGAGGAGGACCTGCCCGTCAACGACTACGTGAGTGCGGGGGATCCTGCCGTCCCTGGGGCACCTGCGGGGCCTCCCGCGCTCCTTCACCGCTGGTGGGAAGCAGGGAGCAGAGCGCTCCTCCGCGTGCCCCTCCGTGCTCTGCTCCGCTCCGCAGCTGCAGCGGGGCAGCGGCCTGGACGTGGGGCAGGGGGCTGGGTACCCATGGAGGAACGTGCTGGCTGCCAGCCCATAAGTACCTGTGCTCCTGCAGGTTGGGCATCCTGCAGCCTTGAGCCGCTGGCCAGGCCGTTGCCCATGGTCCCGGTAGCACTGCAAGCCCCTGGCCCCGCACTGGTGCAGGGCTGCACCCTAGGGTGTCCTGGCCCTGCTTTGGGGTGTCTGGGCTGTGCTTCTGGGTGCACCGGCCATGCTCTGGGGCATCCTGGTTTGCTCCAGAGTGTCCTGGACATGATCCAAGTTGCCCTGATGCTGCTTTGGCATGTCTGGTCCGCACTTCTTAGTGCTTTGGCCACCCTTGAGTGTCCAGGCCATGCTCCGGGGTGTCCAGGCCATGCTCCAGGGTGTCCAGGCCATGCTCCAGGGTGTCCAGCTTTGCTCCAGGCTCTCCTGGCCGCGCTCCCAAGCCGTTTCCCTGCTCCGACGCTGTCTCTCTCTCCGCAGACGGAGAACGGGCTGGAGTTCCACCCGCTGTGGGACGAGCGAGGCTACTGCTGCGCGCAGTGCCGGCGCGCCAACCGCTACTGCCGCCGCGTGTGCGAGCCCCTGCTGGGCTACCACCCCTACCCCTACTGCTACCAGGGCGGCCGCGTCATCTGCCGCATCATCATGCCCTGCAACTGGTGGATCGCGCGCATGCTGGGCCGCGTCTAGCGGCCCCGCGCCGGGGCACTCGCCTTCCCGGCGCCGTGAGCTCCCCCGTGTATCCGTGTAGCTAAAGTGCAGGTCGTTATGTGCTCGAGTACCGCGAGCGCCCGTGTGGCCTCGGGGGACGCGCGCGGACGGCTCCCAGGGGGACGGGAATAGTGGTGCTTGACTGTACGGGCGTCACGCTGAGCGCCCGGGGACAAACAATAAACGTCTTGTATGAGCGATTGCAAAGGAAACCGAGGAGAGTTGTTTAGTCTGTCCGTGGGGCTTAATGGCTCTGCAAAGCGATCTAATTGCTCCGCTACCTCGTCACCAGCATCCGTAACTCCGTGCCAGGGCTCACCCGGCCGGGAAGGCGCACAGGGACCTGGCTGCTTCCTGCCGCTGCTGCTCACTGTGTCCAGCCCTGCCCCACAAAACCCCCGCTGCAAGAAGTGAGAGAGTCCCCAAACCATTACCAGACCAAGGAGGACATCCAGCTTTCAGCAGCACTGAGGGGCAGCGGCCAAAATCCCCAATTTTATGTCCATCTTTCCCATTAAAAGGTTTGCTGCAGTAAATGAGGACACGCAGCAGCAGCAGGATGTTGTGAGAGATGCACGTGGTGAAGGGTTGTTCCAAGCTCACGTGGCCCCTGGCCCTTCCCGTGGCTGCTCAGTGCCGCAGAGCACTTTCCCCTTAGCCCCTGATTCTCCTGGTCCCCAAATCCTCTGCAGGGCTCTTAGTCCCTCCACTTCCTGGATAAACCAGCCTTGGGGACAGGAAGCATGCAGCTTGCCACAGCCCTGAGATTACTCAGGCCTAGGTAGACATTCAACCAAAGAGTGAATTTATTCTCTTTACTCGGTACATCAGTGGTGAGCAACAGGAAACACGCTGAGGTCCTCTTGGTCGCAGAGCCCTTTCCTCTCCCTCACGTCGCTCCCGAAAGAGGAGCAGAGCCGGAGGCACGTGGCCGCCTTGGGAAGCAGCACGTTCCCCTGCATCCTCCATGAGGTTCAGACACTTCGAAATCTCCCCCCAAAGCTTTCTCGGGATTCACGGAATCCGTGCACAAGCCAGATACCAAATTTCCATTCTCATCCCAGGGAACCGTCAGCTGCCAAAGAGCTTTGAAACATCCCTCAAGCTCCTCAGGGAGCAAAATGTTTCCCCAGCACTGGCCAGGACTCAAAACTACTTATATAATTCCTTTACATATGGGAACTATAAGCTGTAAAGCACATGGACAGAGGGGCCTGCTCTGCAGGGCTGGATAGCACTCACACTGCTCACCAGGATGCTCTTCTGCTCCAGGATCCCACCACGGGCCGGCACCAGGAGCACAACTGTGTGACGAGCAGAGCAGGTCTCAGCGCAGCTGCACGGCCACCTCCCGCAGTGGCTGCACTCCTGCAAGCCGTTCCTCCTGCACCAGCCCACGTCCAGCTACCAATTCCAGAAGAAAATCTACCCTGAAGCCGAGTACAGGGCCCTGGCCAGGCTGGACCCTGAGCTCCTCCCTCTGGTGCACTGGAGGAGCCCAACCTGGCTGTCTTTGTTTGGATTATGTTCCTAGCGCAGGGAAACACGCACATCCTTTTATACCTGACACTAAATCCCTTTATCCCTCTCTCCAAATGCGATGTATTAGGCTTTGTGCTGGTACCAGGTGAGCACCTGTATCAAGGGAAGCTAAAAGCGAGCAACTCAGTGCTCACAATCCCCAGGAAAGCAACCCCAGAGGAGCTAAATGGCACAGCCGGGCCGGAGCTTGTCTGCAGCAGCTCGGAGCATCCCGCCTCGCTGTGCTTCCCTCTGCCGGCAGCCGCCCGGCAGCTCCGCGGATCAGCTCCGGCACCGGAGAGGAGCAGACGGCCGGGGCAGGGCTGCAGCGCGAGGGGCAGCTGCTCCTTGGAAGGTTTCCCTGCTACGGCCGCGCTCGGGCAGACAGCGCGACGAGCACACAGTGAGCGGAGGGGCCTCGCTGCACCCCTCCGAGGAAGGTTTTTGGCACATGCAGCACCCTAGGCAGCCAAAAAGGGAGGATCTCGGGTCTCCTTGCTCCTGCACAGCTTCTGCAATGGGTTTATCTGAAGGCAGCCCGGCACGCTCAGGTGTTTCTGCCCTGCCTCTACCCAGCCGTTAATTGCAACCAGCTGCTCTCTCTCCAGCGCAGTTTCAATGCTCTGACGCACTCAGTCTCTCCTTCCAAATCCAGGAGGCTTTTGGAGAGTCAGCCAGGAGCCAACAACACTTTGATTTACTCACCGAGGTGAAACGTGACCTAAGCCTTCCCAGGCGATCCCCTTGGGGCTCCTCCGTCAGCAGGGAGGTGGAGGAAGCATCGCGGCCGCTCTGCTGCTCACCTGCTGCACCGCGTCACGGGCTCGCCGGGGCAGCGCGCCCGGCACAGCACCAGCGTTTGCCCCAGGGCTGAGGACGATGAGAGGCCACCGCTCAACCGCACGGCTTAACGGCGCCTTTGAAGCACGCGTCCTCGGCAGGGATGGAAAACGCAGCCCTGGCAGCTGGCAGGCTGCTCCAAGCTTTGCCCCGACAGCCACAGCACAGTTGGTGCTGGAAATCTTAAGAAAAAAGGCCAAGCTCAGAGGATGGAGGGCTTTAAGCTATTGCTTTAAAAGCTCTATGCCACTTGCTGATAGGTTTGGGCAAAGGAAGGCAGCAATACAAAAACACAGAACTTAAAGCCCTTTTTCTTGTCCCAAGAACTGCACTCGGACACCCCCCCAAGAGTGCTGCAGTGCCCTTTTGCTCCACGCAAGTTTTGTCCATCACAGCAAAACGCAGCAGGGACAGCAGAGGATGCCCACGCTTTCATGAAGGCTGAACTCTGGTCTCTGCATTTATCCAGAGGGCTTCAGACCTTCCGCTGCAGCAGTGCTGCACCACAGGTTTCAATGAGCATTCAGCTGCAGAAATTACATGCAAGCACGATCTACCGCTGAGCATTTGAGAAGCACGAGCTGCACAGGTCCAGAGGTGACAGGCTGGCCTGGGGTGAATGGATTACCTTGCAGATAGGGTTTTTGCTGATGATTACAGCTATTTCAGCAGAGGAAGTTTCAGATTCAAAGAAGAGCCGAGGATATTTTCATAGAGTAAAATATCTCAATATTTATTGTATCCCATGACAAAAGGGTTCTACTCAACAAACAAAACGAGTTAAGGCAGCACATAATACTGACAATCAAGTCACAGCTGACTCGGTGCAAGGACACCTACCAGGATAAAGGCACCAGGAGCTACATCACCAAACCTTGCTACAGCTAATGAAGAATCACTACGGCCTGATTAACGGAGGAACAAGACTCCTTATAAAAGTACAACTATAAAAAAGTATATAAAACCCAGCATGGGGATGAGAAAACCTGGGAACAAGCTGAAACCTTGCTGAACAAAGAGCTTCAGGCAGGCAGGGCAGGTTTTAATGGGGCAACAGCCCCATCTCAAGGGCAACCACATCCAGTGAGCGAGCCTGAACTGCGCTGGGATTTCAAGGGCCGAGAGCAGAGGTCAGAGATGAGAGAAAGCGCCGCTTTCCCCGCGGAGGCACCAGTAAGAGCGCGGGGGAGTCCCGCGAGGCCGCCCGCGGAGGCAGCCAGCAAGCTCTGACAGCAGCGTCTGCTTCAGCGCGGCACTTCAGCGCTCGGCTGAGGAGAGAGCCGGGGACTGCAGCGCCCGCAGGAACGCGCTTACTGTAACCACCTCAGCTACACTAATTACCCACTCAGTGGTACAGCAGAGTAGTGTTAGGACAAGTCCCCGAGCGCAACAGAACAGCTGTTGCACTCGTTTCTATGAGCCAGTTGAGAAGAAGATCAGTCGATTCAAAGCGTGATTTCACGAGGCGGCATCCGGAGGAAAACTGAAGATGTCTACGCTTTCCCCAGACACAGGAGAGCAGAAGGAATTCCCTGCAATTCAGAAGACAAAGTGTTAACAGACTAGCTTCCAACACAGGCGGCCTGGATGTACGCACAGTGTAAAATTGCTCAGCAGACAGTTTTGCAAGTGCCTTCTTCATCCAGGACACACATCAACATTTGGCACCAGGCTCTGCACTGAGAATCCCCAGGGACTTTCATCCCAGGGCAGTGGCCAGGGATGCAAAGACAGCTTTGAGGAGCAGGCCATGAGCAGCTCATGCGGCATCTCACCGGGCAGAGCCACGCTGCAGGAGGGGACCAGAGGCAGCCAGGGATGGCCCGTGTGGTGGCTGCAGCGTGAGCTGGTGGTGCAGCACCAACAGGATGAAAGAGCAGGGAAATCAAATACCAGGCGGCACGAGCAGATCTGCTGACCTGCACGAACAGTCCGCTCCCTCCTTGATCTAGGAATGGTCATTTCCCCTTCATCCCACTACAAAAAGAGTAAGCACCACCTAAATATCATTTTAGGAGTCCTGCACAAAGCCAGGAGAGACCTGCAGCAGATTGCAAGGAAACTTAGCACATAAACACAGGTAAATCCACATCTTATGTCCCTGGAGAGACGTACCTTGGTCACAGCCCCAGCGTGCCGGGGCCAGCTACACCATCTCGTACTGATTGTTTGTGATGTGCCGGGACAGGCAGCAGGCCAGGAAGATGCCAATTAGCTGAAAAGGGAAAAAACACACTCAAGACAGCCAAAAACAGGACACGGCACTTCAGGACGGAAGCCTGACAGCGTGTTCTAGAACGAGACACACTTAAGTCTCAGTCTTATAAAAGTCAGACCTGGATAGTGGAATTTATAAGCCATAACGCAGGCTGCTGTGCCCCAGCAAGTGAGGCTGAAGTGGAAGATCCCGGCAGGCACAAGCCAAACAAGCTTCTTGCGAGAGATGCTCCACATCCCATCCTGTTACATTCTGCTTTACGAACCATCTACTGTTTTATGGTAATTTCAGAGATTAAACAGGTATCAGGAGCATCACAGCCAATTACACAATCACTAGAGAACAGCAAACACCTCTCGCTGCTGCAAGGACAGCGGGGAAGCAAAGCTGGTGTTTTCACATCAGCTGCAAACCAACATCTGAAGGACGTGCTGCTGTTGTCACAACACGGCCCCCCGTCCCCTTTGCAGGCGTTCGGGGTCTGATACAGCACACAGGCACACACGGGGAGTTTGACCTACACCAGCAAAGTTAAAGGCACATTTACATGATTGGTCCCTGCTGGCTGCACGACACAGCAACACTTGCTGAAAGCGTGATAAAAACCAGGAAACGCTTACAATTCCCCAACCTAGCATTAGCCGAGATAATTAGGCGGCCAGACCTGCTGGGGGCAGGCAGCTCCGCTCCCCATTTGAGTGTCAGTCACGTCCCACTGGCCCCACACAGAGCATAGCCTGGGACGTCACGGCGAGCAAAGCACAGGCCAGCAAAGGAGAAGAAATGGGAAAACAGCTGGGCAGAACAGAACGGCTCCAGCTCCCGGCCCTTTCCGAGACAGAATTCGAAACATTTCCTAGCACAAACTGCAGCAGGGGCCTGTTGGCTCCTGCCCCTCGCGCAGCTTGCTGTGCCCGCTGCAGGAAACACACAGCAGCGCACTCGTTGCGAGGAGGATCTTGGCGAGATTCCTCCTTCTCCCCTCCCTGCGCTCGTGCTGATGCCTGTTGATCCCCGGGGCGGGCAGCGCTCCTGGGTGACACCGCAGCTTCTAGGCACTGCATGCAGTAAACACTGCACTCGAGTTCCTCCAAAGCTAGAGCCTGCCGAGCTCGCTCAGCAAGTGCTCCGCACCTGGACCCAGTGGGTTTCCAGAAACCAGCTAAATGAGCCCCCTCGGGCACCCAGCAGCTCCTCCTGCAACGGTTCTGGCTTCCCTGCGTGCTCAGCGCCGTTGTGCACCGCTCCTGGGGAAGTGCCGAGCGCTGCATTCACCACGCACAAAGCCCAGTTTAGCAAGAGCTCAGGGGCAGAGGCCTCTCGTTTCCTGCTGGGATAAAGCCTGTCAGATTAAGGACACTCACTACATTGTTGCTGGAAGCCCATGCAGGAAGTGTCCTACAGGATAAAGTAAACGGGATTTGAGGAGCCGCAGGGGGAAGCAGCAGCAGCAGGTTAAGGTGGTATGTGGAGCGGGAGGTCCTGCCTGTCAGTCGCTAGTGTAAGTGATACCACACGGGTGCTCTGGGGCACGCAGTAATCCAGAAAAGTGATCCCAAAACACTTCCCCAGCAAAAGGGAATATTGGCGGGCAGGAAGAACGAGGGCACTGGTTCGATCCCTGCCAACAGCAAACGCGATGTGTTTGCCCAGCACAGACTCTGTTTGGCTGCTCTGGATTTTCTTAAAGTGAGTGTTCCAGGAAGGAGCTCTACTCAAATACCCTGGGCTCATGGAAACAGAGCTGCTGCTTCAGTCTCTGGTTCAGAAGACTGGTCAGAGGTGACACTAAGCGCAAAGGGAAGCTGCAGAAGAGCTGTTCCTGCCTGGCTCAGAGAGGCCGTGCCTTCTGGAAATAGACTCTGCACGAATTCAAATACCTCTGGAGACCTGCTGGCTTCACTCAGCACGGCTCCCGTGCCAGGCAGCAGGGGAGATTTTACCTGGAAGCACGCAATGCCGAAGGAGATTCCAGCCACGATGCTCATTTTTGACTCCATCGTCGATGTTACGAGGTAAAAACAACCCTGCAGGGGAGGGAAAGGTATCGTGCAAGCCCAGTGCTCGGCACTGCCCACTGGCACCCACAGCACTGCCCCAACTCGGCCCCGGGAACGGCTCCGGAGCAGGAGACTGAGCAGAGCCCAGGCTTCCTGGTTCCTGCCAGACTGTGTGACCTGGGCAAAGTCACTCAGTACCAGCCCCGCGCTAATCGCCCTTTCAGCCCAGCTGGTTATCAAAGGGAGCCGTGTCCTTGGGGTTTCTCACACAAGCACTTGGTTAAACACGGTGACTCATCAGAGGAGCGTCCCTCGCGTAACCCCCTTCACTCATCACCCAACGATCCCTGCTGGGTGAAGTCACCGCTGGCCCAGGACTTTGCACGGCAGTGGAGACGTCAGCGCTACCAAAATAGACTTTCCCAGCAATCCAACCTCCTTGTTCACCTGCTTCCCAACACACACCCTGAGGGCCAATGCTAGTGTCACACTAGCCCCTGCTGTTGAGGGTGAAGGACTAGGGGGAACTTCCAAACGAGGCGAGGGAAGCTCCTTCCCCTTCACCACCTCGAGTAAAACCCGTCCGCAGCTTGAAAGCAGTTCTCCTTCCGAGGCCCCCTGGTGAAGGCCAAGGCCTTCTCTATCGCCCACCTCCAGGACATGCAGGAGGATTTTTCTGAGCTTCACTTACATCCACAAAGACTTTGGCCTTGGCTTTGCTCAGGTCCTTCAGATCCCCCTCTGGGCAGTCGTCCTGGCTCTTGCAGCAGCTCTGCGGGATTCCCCTCTGGGCAAAGTACTCGGTCTTCTCCCAGTCCGTGTAGTTCTGGACCCCACAGCAGTGCAGCTGAGGAGGATTGCAAGAGGGGAAGAGCTTGGTCGTGCCAGGGCACTCGGCTGCCGCTCCTGCGGCTGCAGGACCCATCTCAGCATCCTGGGAGCCATCTAGAAACTGCCCCTAATCTCATTCTCCTGCCTCTTCCCTAAAGTGTCATTCCCCCCAAACTGGAAGGCACTGTGATCCTTGGGGAGACAAGAGCTGCCTCTGTTCCACATGGTAGACCCCCCGGCAGGGCATGTAACTCGAAGAGAAGCTTTCCACGTGCTCCCACGCGCCTCCCCTGCAGGCGGGCAGGGAAGGGAACGCTGCTAAACAGCCCCTGCTGCGGGGAGCAGCAGGAGGACGCGACAGGCTCACGCCAGCACCCTGTAATAAACACCCTGCAGTACAACAGAGCAGCCACGACCGTGATGGAAAGGAACAGCCCAGCCTGTAGCGCTCCGACCAGTGTGTCTGGGTGACGCGAGCACCAGGAGGCAGCGGCAGACACGGGCACTCACCGTTCTCTGGATGGTGTCCACGGCATCACTGTGCTGATCCGCGGTGGTGTTGTAATTCCTCAGGGCCAGGTTAAGGTTGGTCTCAAAGTTCGCCTTAATCTGCAAGAGACGTTTTAGCAGCTGCGAGGAAGAGGCCGCAGAGCAGAGCGTCCTCCTGCACATCCCGCACGTGGGCACGCGTGGCCCCGGCGGCCGCAGCCCCACGGTGCCGCGTTAGTCACCTCTCGGCCGCGGCAGGAATGCCCCCAGCCACGGCCTGCGGATATTCTCCCTGAGCAACTAATATTAAAAGGCAGCTCGTACACGCTGCGGCGTCGGGGACGTCGTGTGTAATAACAAGCACATCGGTACTGCCAAGTCCCCCCCAGGCAGGCCAAGCAGGAGAGCCTCGCTGGAGCTTTATTTACGGAAAACACAAGCGAAGGACTGTTTTCTGCTGTGGTCCAGGAGAGGGATCGAAGCCAGGCATTAAGGGCCGGGGCTGTTTTATTTGTTCTGGCAGGAAGCCCCGGGCGGCGCGGGGCGGCAGGGCCGAGGGCGCTTCCTCCCCTCAAGCCGCACACCTGGACACGACCGTGCCGGATGCTTGTCCCTCCCGTGTCCTGCATCCCCTCCCGTGTCCTGCACCCCCTCCCGTGGGACCGCGCGGCTCCTGCACCAGCTCTGCCCACACAGAAGGGGTAACCCCGAGGCTGGGACATCCCTGCGACCCCGCTGGGGGAGACCAGCCCCAACGGGTGGTGACAGGGGCAGCAGGGAGGCGACGCCGGGCAGCCCCACTCACCTCGTGCCTGAAGACGAAGCCGACGACGGCGGCCACCAGGACGACGAGGAAGACGAG
>JAWLRI010000115.1:5241018-5255351 GCA_034781795.1 Crypturellus tataupa
CCCCGCGCCGCGCTCGGAACCCCCTCCCCATCCCTTGCACGCCCCCACATAACTGCACGACCACGGCTGTTCGGATCCAGCTCCTCTTCCACCTCCTGCCGCGCTCCGTGGGACGCGCCACAGAGCTGGGCTCAGGGACGCTAATAAATGCGCTTTATTACCTCTGCCTGACAGCAGCTGGATTTCAGCTGGAAAAGGGGCCCAGGCTGGAATTGTTTGCCTTGGGACTCGTTTCCAGCTGCCGAGTCTGTGGCAAGGTTTCTGCTTTTGCATTTCAGCCCAGGCTAGTGCTGCGCTCGGCAGCCCTTGACTGGTGGAAAAAAAGGGGTGCCGATTCCTGCGGTTTTGTCCTCCGGCTCCTGACTCCGGAGCTCCCATTCCAGGAGTTTGGCAGAGGCTCTTCTACTGTTTCTTGCCTGAAAAGAGGCGTCTGGATCTCCCGCTTGCAAGGAAAAAACTGACAATTTTTAAAGCCTCAGAAAGAAAAGCAGAAGGTATACTGCAAAATAAGCAATCCTGTAATTTCTCATTTTGACAATGTCATCGTTTCGAAGGGCCTGACTCACGCCTCCTGAATGTTTGGGATAGGCGGCAGAGTGGGGAAGGAGGTTTGCTCAGCCCGGGCAGCGCAGCCAAGCAGCAGCGCAGCACGTCCGAGCGGCGGCGAGGCCACGGCTGGTCCTGCGCAGCGCCCACCGCGGCGGGTGTCCGGCTGCTCCGCGGCCCCGGCATGGCGCAGGAGGCGGCCCCTGTCCTGCTCGTCTTCCTCACGCGGCTGGCGTCCTGCACGTGGCACGAAGGTGAGCACTGCGGCACGCGGGGGCACGGGCACGGCGACGCTTGCGGGGCTGCTGCTGCCCCGGATGGGCTGCCCGCGGCTGTCCCGGTGCAGGGGTTTGCACTGAGGAGGAAGGACGGTTGCCCAGACACGGTGATGCTGCGGGGGGAACATCAGGGCCTGCGCTGGGGGGAGAGGAGATGCAGCTAGGGGGCTGGGAAGCATCCAGGGATGAGCAAATAAGGAACCTCTGCGGCACAGTGCTGCTTGCAGAGGCTAAACTTTTCCATTGCCTCCCCGGTCCCGCCGGAGCCATCGGCGGCAGATGTTTGCAGGACAGCTGCGCGGAGCGCTCAGACCCAAACACAGGCGCGGACGGAGGGTCCGTTCCCCAGGGTGCCAGCTCCGCCGGCCTGCCCCGAGGCTGGGGAAGCTGCGGGGGCTCAGCCGGGATGGAAGCACCTCCCTGCTCGCTGCAGGGTGGTTCTCCCTCCCTGCCCTGCTGACAGGTATTGCTGGCACCAGCCCAGCTCTGCCGAGGCTGGGGGCGGCAGTCACCGTTTGCAGTGCAGAGGGAACATCCATGATGCAGCAGCGTGTCCGCAGGGAAGGGGCACGTCCGCACCCCGGGAACACAGCCAGCCCCGCGCTGCAGGGTCTGCGGCCCCGTGCCGACCCATTCCTTGCGGGCAGCTCCACTGCCCTGGCGCCGGACGGCGTGGGAAGGACGGCGGGATGAAAGGCTTTGTGGAAACGAGTGGGCGACGTAATGGGAGTTGTGGGAAGCAGTGGGGAGTCGCTCGGTATAGAGTTCGCGTAGGAAAGATTTGCAGCGAAGTTTCCCTCACGTGATGGAGGGGCTGCTGGTTGGATCAGTCTCAGCTTATGCATATATGCATATGTATATATATATGTAATTCCCTTTTTCAAAAACAGGAGTGGGGGGAAAAGGAGGTGCGTCCTGCTAGGGCAGGCTGCCACGGGGCTCCTGCTGCGCCTGGCCCCCCTTTTCCTGGCCAAAGTAGAACTGCTACATGAGGCTGGAGCGGGGAGCACTCCCCCGGCAGCAGGGGAGCCAGGAGGGGGGCTGCGCCAGCAGGAGCCAGCGGAAATCCAGCGGAAACGTGAGCTCAGCACTGGGGAATGTCGCGGCGGCCGCTGCGCTGCGCCGGGGGGGACAGCAGCGGTGCTCCCAAACCCAGCGCAGCCCCCCACCTTCCTCTCCCCCTCCCCAGGCTCGGGATACTATGCGGAGAGCCAGGCCAACGAGGTGCATGTGGTGGAGGAGCCTGCAGGGGAGCCCGCCCTGGACTACCGCCGAGGTAGCGGCACGGTAGGGGGACCTGGCGGCGTGTGGCAGCGCTGCGGGGGCCCCCCTCAGCGCCCCGTCTCCCGCAGTGCCCCAGTGGTGCGCCACGCTCAACGTGTACCGTGGAGAGGCCACGTGCTACTCGCCCCGCGGCAGCGCCTACCGCAGCAGCCTGGGCACGCGTTGCGAGCTCAGCTGCGCCCGCGGCTACCGGCTCGTGGGGCGCAGCGCCGTGCAGTGCCTGCCCAGCCGCCACTGGTCCGGCATGGCCTACTGCCGACGTGAGTGTCTGCACAGCCCGTGCCGCATGCCACCCTCCCCGTGCCGCCAGCGGCCCTCCTTGCTGCCCTCTGCGCTCCCTCCGCTGCAGAAATCCGGTGCCCGGTGCTGCCGGGGCTGCTGCGGGGCTCCTACGCGTGCTCGGCCGGCGTGCAGATGGATTCCCGCTGCGACTACACCTGCCTGCCCGGCTACCAGCTGGAGGGCGACCGGAGCCGCACGTGCATGGAGGACGGGCGCTGGAGTGGCAGCGAGCCGGTCTGTGTAGGTAAATCCCACCCTGCCGTCCACGTCCCTGCTCCCTGACGAGGGGCTGCTGTCCCAGAGCTCGGATGGGTGCCCAGCTGTGGGATGGGGATGAGCCTGGCAGAGCGGTGCTGGGGTGGCACTGTGCTTTCCCCCGACCCCTGAGCATCGTCCCTTCCTCCTCCGGGCAGATGTTGAGCCCCCCAAGATCCGCTGCCCCGACTCCCGCGAGCGGATCGCGGAGCCGGGCAAGCTGACGGCCACAGTGTACTGGGACCCTCCCCGCGTGAAGGACTCTGCGGATGGCATCATCAAGCGGTGAGCGCGGTGGCAGCACCACCGGCCCCCTGATGTCAGCACCCCTGGTGGGGCCCTGACCAAGAAACCCATCCCCATGGTGCAGGGTGACGCTGCGGGGCCCTGAGCCGGGCTCTGAGCTGGCCGAAGGGGAGCACGTGATCCGCTACACCGCCCACGACCAGGCGTACAACCGAGCCAGCTGCAAGTTCAGTATCCGCGTGCAAGGTGAAGGGGGCTCTGCGGGGACCCCGCGCGCCCCACGGCCCCGACCCTCATGCCGCCTGCCGCCCCGCAGTGCGCCGCTGCCCCGTGCTGAAGCCGCCACAGCACGGCTACCTCTCCTGCACGTCCGCCGGCAACAACTACGGTGCCACCTGCGAGTACCTGTGCGACGGGGGTTACGAGCGCCAGGGCACCCCGCTGCGCGTCTGCCAGTCCAGCCAGCAGTGGACGGGCTCACAGCCCCTTTGTACACGTGAGTGATGAGAGACTGGGTGGAGGTGCTGGGGTATGGCCGGCGCCTCGGGGAGACGGGTCGCGGGAGGGAGGTGGGATCTCTCCTCGCGCCTCGCCCCAGCCATGCAGATCAACACGGAGGTGAACTCGGCCGCCAGCCTGCTGGATCAGTTCTACGAGAAGCGCCGCCTTCTTGTTGTCTCGGCCCCCGACCCCGCCAACCGCTACTACAAGATGCAGATCTCCATGCTGCAGGTGAGGCTCGCCTGCCACCCGCTCGCGCACCCCGCCGCCAGCGCCCGCTCACCCCCCATCCCCATGTCCGCTACCGCAGCAAGCCACGTGCGGGCTGGACCTGCGGCACGTCACCATCGTGGAGCTGGTGGGGCAGCCCCCACATGAGGTGGGCCGCATCCGCGAGCACCAGCTCTCCGCCGGCATCATCGAGGAGCTCAGGTATGGCAGGGGACCAGGCGGGCATGGAGAACCAGGAGGCTGCTTGACAGGGACCTGGGGCGGAGGGACGTGGTGGTCTTTTGGGGTGACTCCTGCAGTGCAGCCTCAGCGAGCAGCAAGATCCGGGCTCACGCCTGGCTTCACGAGCAGCCCAGGGCTCAGGACCCCCTGGTGCTGTGGTGGTGGGGGTTTCCCATGCCACACTGGGACACCCCTGGTGCACTGCACCTGAACCATGGATATCACCAGCCCTCTTCGCTCTGCCCCCAGGCAATTCCTGCACCTCACCCGCTCCCACTTCAACGTGGTGCTGCTGGACAAATCGGGCACCGACCGCGAACGCTACATCTTGCCCGTCAGCCCCGACGAGCTCTTCGACTTCATCGACACGTACCTGCTGAGCCAGCAGGAGACGGCGCAGCGGGCGCAGAGCGGGGACACCTGCGAGTGAGGTGCCGTGGCGGGGCACCCTCCCGCCAGCCCGGCCTAGGGAATGGACAACTCTGCTTCTGTAGTCGCGCACTGTAGAGGAGGAGCAGGGTGCGAGGACATGGTGGGAAGGGGAGCCAGGCCCAGGCAGGGGAGGACAGGGCTGTGCACTGTCCCGGTCTCCACCATGAGCAGCCAGGAGACACTGGGGCAGCTCCACGGGTGTTGCACATGAGGAGTGACCAGCCCTGCGTTTCCAGCCCAGCCAGAGCTGCCCTGGGGCAAGGCGACAGCACAGCCACCTCCCACAGCGGCTTCGCCCTCACCCCACGCGCAGCTCCAACCAGCTCCCTCGGCGCCCGGGGCCTGGTGCGCCACAGTCCTGACGGAGCCGGCACGGGCGGGAAGCCTTTATTGAAAGCAGATGTCCCCGTGCTCAGAGGCCCGGTACCAGACCTCCAGAGCACAGAGCAGGGCCTGCACCCGCTGCTGCACCTCACCTCCCACCCAGCTCTTCCTGGGAGCTGTTTTGGCAGTAGAACATTAACATGATGTGAATAAATTTGTATAAAAACTCAGGAGCACCTTGCATCAAAGAAACTCCAGAAACCTTAAGTCTGTGCGCAGAAACTACGGCCTGCGGCCCTGTACAGGGCCCCGTCACCAGTACCCTGCCCCAGGTAGACCCCAGAGCTCAGCCCCACACACACCTCAGCCCCAAAAACACCATGGGCCCTGGCTGTCTTAGGCAGCAAGACATGAGCACTGCTCCCATCCCAGCCCCAGGGCCAGGGCCAGGCACGGCGGCCGCAGGCTCAGCGTCCTTGGGGCTGTGGCGGCCTGCGGCAGCAGGGTGGAGAAGACACAGAGGGAGCAGATTGTGAAACAAAAGGGGGTGGAGGAGGGGGAAACAAAACAAAAACACACAATTCCGAGCACTTGGCCAGGGAAAGAAAAAAGAAAAGAGAGAGAAAGTCCACAAGGACTTAAATTCAGCCTTTAATTCACTCCAGATTTTAAGACTAAAGGAAACCCCTGTAACATAAAAGATGCTGAACGCAAGAGGCCTTTCTGACCAAGCCTGTTTAGAGAGAAGGTCATGTTTATTAAAAAATGCAAAAAAAAAAAAAAAAAAAAAACCCTCTCTGGCTCTGGCCTCGGTCCTTGGCCATGCTGTGACCACAGCCCTGGAGTGCCTGTGTCAGCTGCAGGGTCAGTCCTAGTGCCTGTGCCTACGGCCTCAGCTTTGCCATGGTGGAACGGAGCTGGAGTGTCCCCTCTGCCCACGAGCCTGGGTAGTGGCACATCTTCTGCCACAGGTTGAGCTCCTCACCTGTAGAGTCCATCCAGTCCACAGCCTGCCCGTTGCTCATGCCTTGGAGAAAGGTGACAGACGGGTTACTCTAAGCCTCTGCACAGGAACAGCTTCCCTACAGCAGAAATGCAGCCCCAGGCAAGGATGCTTGTCCCAAGGGGTCCCAAGACCATGCAATACTTGTGGCATCTCCATCTGCCATCAAGACTGTAGGCTTAAGCCTCACTCATGCCCTCAAATCCTACTGCAGATCCCAGCTCTTCCCCCAGAGCAGCATCCCCAGGGGTCCTCACCATTCCCCACACCCAAGCGAACGCCTCCCAGGAAGTCATTGCTGGACAGTGGCTCCCGGTCCCAGACTGTCAGCTCCAGGCAGATGTGCTGCAGGTCCTCTGGATTGATACCGTTGTAGACAAAGGTGTGGTTGTAATGAGGGTTCAGGGTCTTCTTCACCACAGGAGTCTTCCTCTTGAAGGCCTTGTTCTTATGTGGCAGGAGGTAGCTGGGGAAACAGTCCCTTCAGAATTGGCATCCCCTACAACAGCCTTCTCCCTCAGGAGCCGGGGCAGCTAGGCTTGGTGCCTGCCCTCAGCCCCACAAGGGCCAGGCCTGGGTCCTACTATCCTCAGGATGGTCCAAGAAGAAGGTGCATCACGGCCTGGAAGGCGCCACATCTCTGCCCCAACCCCTCAGGCAGCTCAGCAGACTGCAAGTGCACAGGGAATGAGGTTGCTCTACCTACCCCTGTATTTGTCTGGGGCAACACTGCCTTAACACTGGAGGCTCAGAGGAGACCCCTCTTGCCCCAGCACGGCCCAAGTCATAACTGTCTGGTGCAAGAGTTGTCAGCTAAGACAACTGGATGGCAGCTCCTTGAGGACCCAGTTTTGGCTTACCTGCTAGCCCGGATAGAAAGCCAAGCCCATGAGAAGAGCACCTGCACCTCATCTCTGCTGCGCAGGGGACCCCATGTGCAGCCTCTGACCACAGTGAACAAGCCACAGAGCTTACAAACCCTGAGCAGCAGCTCTCCCATGGCCAACATCCAAGAACATACTACCAAGAGCTCTTTGTTTCCAGGAAGAGACCTGCAGACAGTGACTCTCAAAGCAAAAGCCCAGACTGCACAGGGCAGCTGATGGAAAGACCATCTCCCTCCCATAAATCTCCATAAAAGTTCTAGGAAGTGCCCTGGGATGCAGTCAAGAAGGACAACACTTTTATTCACATCTTTCCTACTTCCCAACACATTACCCACACTCACCCCTTCACAAAGCTGTCCGAGGTCCCCCCGGATTTGACCGCTGTGAGGTTCTTGGCTTCTTTGATCCAGACCTGGAGCTCACCGCCTTCTCCCATTTTGCCTGCAAGAGTCCCAGCACAGCAAGACTGGATTATCCCTGGTTTCAATCACGCTTCCTTCCTGAAAGGTCCTGCAGAACGGCCTTCCCCTCCAAGGTAGCTACAAACCGCAGGTGAAAATTCCTCCTGCTTCCTCCCAAGCTGACCATGGCTATTAAGGCAGAGACTCACTCAGGACAGGGCCTGACAGTGCAGATCAGTAGAGAGAACAGTCCTTGCAAACCCAGTCCAGGTGCATGGAAACACTGGAACCACACTGAAGCCCGTGGTGACCCAGAGCAGCCAGCAGCTTGCACGTGTTTCAGAAAAGAAAACTGAAGGGCTAGAACCCAAGAAATCCACCCAGAACCAGCATCCTCTGTGGCCACGAGCAGTTCCCATGGGGTTGTTTGGTGTTTGGAGATGGGAATTTTCTGTGGTGGGCAGCGGAGAGCAACGAATAACCCCAGGATATGCAGAGATCTTAGCACTCCACCACTCACCCTTCCTGCCATTCCCAGCCCCAGGATGCTTGGGAGACGGGATGTACTTCATGGAGACAACCAGTTCCCCTTTGTACTGGTGGAGGCCAGCAGCATCGGTGCCAATCTGCAAAGAAGCAACGGCTGCATCATCACAGCACTATTAGGGAAGCCAAAGTGAACGTGGTGACAGCCTGGTCTGCACACAGAAAGCTCTCCGTGCTTGGCCAAAAGGCTTGGATCCTTCTAGAGACAGCTTAGCCAGCACAAATGTCTGCACACCCACTCTAGTAATCACCAGATCAGATTTGGGATGCTGTTTTGACTGCATCCCTTGGGAAACCCCATTTAGCTCAGCCACCACAAATTGCTCGAGTCCTGGCAGAGCAGGGGCTGAGGTTAGAACACCCAGGCTAGTCAGGAAAACCAGCCTGCTAAATAACTCCTGCAGCAGAAGCGTCTGCTGTCGCAAACCAGCTATACAATGTATACAAATATACAGCATAGCCTCTTGCTACCCTGTTCTGCAACCCCCAACAGGATGTTGAATCCAGTTTCCCTCATTCGTTTCCCTGAAACTGATTTAAATGCTTCCACGCTGAGGCAGAGGGAGGGAAAGAGCTGCAGTCGGGGAGAAGCCAGGCACGCAGAATGACAATATCTGACATCCCACTGAGATGCACTGGGAAGGGAAGCCAAACTGTGACAAGCTCTGCTGCCTTCACTCCAACAGTGTGGTCAGCAGGGCCAGGGTCTTCATCTCTCCACAGCCTTGCTTGGCTCACACCATGCAGCAATACTCAGACTCTGCCCACTAAGGACATGCAGTAGTGACACTGCAGAGGACAGAGGCTTGTGAGAAAACCCTATTACAGCAGCTGCAGACAGCAAAAGCCTTGGGAGCTTCTCTCCTCCACGCTGGAGTCCCACAAGGGAGGCTGTTGCAGGCAAGTGGGTGCTAGCGCTAGAGGGGCAGTACCTTGCCATGCAGGGGGAGAAACTCCTCCAGCTGGCTGTCGAAGTTCCAGGAGTCCATTGGGATTTCCACCTCCCCCAGGAACGTGTTTCGGCCAAAGCGATCGTGGTGCCAGACTGAGAACTGTAGTGTCCTTGCGAGCAGGAGGGGCTTGTTAATCTCATACTAGGGAAAGAGATAGAAAAAAAAACGGGAAAAAAAAAGCCACACAGGTGAATCAGTGAATCCAGATCTGTGCTTGGAGCTTCCCCAAGACCCAGAAGGGATGGTCCCCTCAGGTTCTGCTGATCCACCTCTTCTGGCTCCTACACAGCACCTGGGCTGCTGCCACCTGGCACCTTCCTGGCGGGAGGCAATGCTGGGCGGCCCAGCCTTGGCGTGCTCGCGTGTCAGAGCACTGCAGACAGTTCGCGGCCCCCAAACAGAGCGGGAGGAAGCCCTGAGGGGCAGCTGAGGCACACAGAAGATCTTCAAGCTTGCTGAAGAGCACAGCAGCCCTCACTGTGAGAGCACACATTTTGCAGGAGAGCCATCCTCCACACCTGTACAGAGCCAGCATTGGCAGCACTCAACCACCGCGCTCCTTCCTACCACTAGCAAACCCCGTCAGCCCACTAAGCCTCAGGTGGTCAGGCGGGAGCTCTCAGCAAGCTCAGGGGCTGTGGATCTTGAGCCACAAGAGGCTGGAAAACAAACTGTGCCTTCCCGAGCCCGCTTCCTTGCTGTCCAGAGAGCACTTGACCTCAGTAACGCACTGCCCCTGCACGGCTGGCCGTGGGGAAGGAGCCAGCCTTTCCCACACGTCCTGCGCCAGCCGCAGTGGGAACCAGGAATGCAAAGGGAATGCAAAACACCAGACGCTTCTGCTGCTGGCGCCCAGAGCTGCTTTCCTCTGCTTCTGCAGATACGCTGTGCTCCCTGCTAACGTAACCAGGCTGAAAGAGCCTTGCAGTAAGGAGCCTTTTCCAAGGGAAAGCGAGGCCAGCCTGGGGGGCTGAACAGCAAGGTCACCTGCTCTGGGGAATGGCAGCAGAGCCAGGAACACAGGTTGAGGGAGAAACACCAGTTAACAACTTCAGCTGTGCCTCCACACCAACACAGTAGCCAAAACCTTGATAGCGCAGTGGCAGGAAAGCAGTGAGCCAGGCCAGAATGGTGCTTTCCAGGTTTCAGGGCCCAATGCCTGAATGCAGAGGCTGCTCCAGGTTTGGAGCTCATTCCTTGCTGGTGGCCACAGCCTTGGAGCAGGCGGCTGCTCCCCCTCTGCCAGGGGAACAAGGGCTGAACCAAAGGCCAGAGGCAGAGGACAGTTTGTAGCTCAAGCAGTGTCCTCAGTGGCTGAGCGACTGCTTTCTACTGCAACAGAGTGAAGAAGGGGCCTGGATACAGTCTCATCCTTCTTCCAGCCCATCTCCACTTACCTTCAGCAGCTCGTTGTACAGTGGGTTTATGGTGTTGCGTTTGATGGTCGTCTTGCGTTTCCCTTGCCGGGATTTGTCAGGCAACAGGTAGGTCTTCACGTACCTAAAGGGAGGAGCAGGGAGCATTTCGCCAGGGGCTTCTCAGGACAGCCTTGTCCCCTCGCTCCCTGGGGCGAGCCCAGACCAGCCCCGCTCCCCGAGGCACCTCGTACCAGCCTGTCCCCGCAGGCTGTCCCACCCGCGCCCCCCGCTCTCACGGGTTGGAGCGCTTCCTGGCCTCGTCGCCGTAGGCCAGCTGGCGGCACTCCTTCACGTGGATGAACAAGGTCTGCGTCTTCTGCTCGTAGCTCAGGGAGAAGGAGATTCCCCCCGTGACTGCGACGTTCCCGAAGTCACCAGCCTCGCTGTAGATGCTGACCATGCTCCCCAGCGTGCTCTGGAGGACACGGCAAGCTCGAACCCATGCAGCTTCAGTGTCCCCCTTCTCTCCTCAGTAACCCGCTCCCGCAACACTGCAAAGCTCTATTCCCAAGGCATCTTCTACACAGCAGCATGTCCCAGTCCCTCTCTGGACCCAGTGCCAACTCCCCTGGGCTGCAGCTAGTGACCAAGTGTCTTTCATATTCAGGCTCCATGGAAAATAGCTGGGCCTCTGTATTTTAAATTCCATGAGCAGGTATCATGCTTCTGTGCCCCACTCTCTTGCTCCTGTGCCCCAGCCTGCAGCCACCCGTCTCCACACTGCCTTGCTGGAGCATCCCGAGGGCAGGGAGCGTGCGGCCCACGCACGGACACTCACCGAGGAGGTGCCGCTGCGCATGCTGCCCCGGGCCACCCTCTGCCGATGGATCTCCACCAGGTTATCGATGTCTTCCTCTTCCTCATCCTGCCATGAGGGACAAGCCACCCGCGTGGGAGCACCGGGGAGGCTGCTGGAGGCAGACCTCACATTCGCAGTGCCCCGAGGGATCTTACCAGCTCTGTGGCGAGGCCAGGGACCGATTTGCTTCTGTCTCCCAAAGAGCTGCTTTCCCCTACAAGGTCTTCTGGGCGCAGGTCAATCACGGACTTGGTGTAGTCTGCACGGGAGATGGGAAGGCAGGGCCGAACACCCGTTACAAGAAGAGCAGAGCCCTGCTGAGCCCTCACTGCAAGGAACGACCTTTATAATACATATGTATGCCCAGATATAAGCTGCTCCTATATTTGCATCAAAACCACGACACATCCCAGAGAGACTTGGCTGTCCTCCCCCAAGCAGAGCAGCTCACAGGGCTCCTCTCTGCCTTCAGTGCTCTCACCCGCAGGTCTCACGACCCTCCGGGGATTCTTCTTGAATATAGGTTCACGCTCATCCACCAACACGCTGCTTCGGTTTCCCAGAGAAGCCTCCTAGGAAGGAAAAACCTTTGCCATTTTGGAGGGGAGCAGGACCCAGCTCCCAACCCCAGATCCCACTTGGATCCTCCTTGGAAGAGCAGTGACACGCACCCGTCCATCGGCAGCGGGAAGTGCGTGTCTGGAGCGCACAGGGAGGGTCAGACTGGACGCAGCAGGCCCTGCTGGCGCAGGGACCTGTTTTCCCTCTTTGCCAGGAGCAGCTTTATCCAGAGAGTTCCTCCTGCAGACACCGTAGAGAAATAATCCATCTGAGCCCAGCGTGGAGCCGAAGCAGCGCTGCTGGAAACCAAGTACTGGCTGGGAAATGCGCTCTGTCAACAAGCCCCGAGCAGCCCTGCAAGCGAGGCTGGGGCATCCCGCCGGGGGAGCAGAGGCCCTGTCTGCCCAAGGCAACGCTCAGCGCGGCCATGCAACGATCAGACAAAAACACCCTTCAGATGAAGGTGCTCGCTCTCAGCCAGGGCTGTGTTGCCACAGGCAAAGAGCCCAGACCTTCCCCAGGGAGCTCCTTACCTACAGGTGCCCCCTGCACCACCAGCACCAGCTCTGTAGCTGTCCAGGCTCATGTTTTCCACAGACTCTGTGTCACTCCTGCCATCCCGAGGGTCCGAGGCATCGGGAAACAAACTGCAGACAAACAAAACCACAGGTATGTCCTGTCTGGCAAGGAGGCCAGTCTGAGAGTCCTTCTGCACCATGAATCACCAGAACACGGTGGCAGCTTCTCTCCCATCACTCCCAGAGCAGAGAGCAGGATCATGAGGGACAAGAAATCCACCCCTGGACCTGCTCTGTTTCTCCATAAGCCCCGAGAGAGGAGCAGTGAACAGGAAGGAGGGGATGGGGTGAGGACAAGCCTGAGGAACAGGTCCCTGTCGGCTCGCAAACCCAAAGGTGGGAAGAGGCTCCCGCAGAACAGGCCTCCCTCACCTGGGCCCTTTCCTTGGCTCCTGGGGGCTCTTGCGCTGGGCTGCAGAGGAGCTTTTGGGATCGCTGAGCTGGGCCTTCTGGAGGAGGGTTTGTCCCACCGTCTCCCGCTTGCTGGCTGAAAGGGGACAGGAGTCAGAGGGCACAATCGGGGCTGCCCAGAGCCGCAGGGTGCAGCCACCTCCACGCAGGCGGCAGCACTTACAGGGCAAGCTGGGGCACCCTCGAGGAGCAGAGCCACGAGCTGGGCCAGAAGAGACCCCTCCGCTCGCCCCCGCAACCTCCCCGCCAGCAGCCCCTACCTGCTGACTTGTACCGCAGGGACAGCCGCACCAGGTCACTGCCCAGCCGGTTGGCAAAGCGATTGACCCGCTGGTCGTAGAACCAGTCGCCCGTCGCCTTCTTCAGCTCTCTGAGGGACAGGGCGGCAGTGAGGGTCCATCCCCGGCACCTTGGAGCAGCCTGAAGCTGCCCTCGCTGACAGCAGCAGGCCGAGACACACCGGTCACGTGCAGCGCGTGGCTGTGCACGGCCCAGGTCCTGCTCCAGGCAGACAAAGGCCCAAGGCAGGGTGACTGGGGGCAGTTGAGGCAACGGAGGAGAAAAACTGGGGTGCTTGAAACACAAGTTGTGCAAGGGGCATAGAGGAGATACACGGAGTCAGGAAAGGGGTGAAGAGCAGCAAGGAGAGGAGGAAGGATGCCCAAGAGCGGGATCTGGCCCAGCTTTCCAACCAGCTGTGGAGGGTGTCCACCCAAAGGAGAGCCAGGATAAGCCGCAGCAGGGACAACCATCCTATAGGGGCAAGAGCTCAGCAGGAGGAAGGGAGGGCAACAGGGTGTCAAACCGGGGTGACCAGGGGAGGAAGGGGACAGGAGGAGCAGAAGGTACCCGCGCTGGTGTCCTGGCTCGGTGTACTCACGCCTCCTTGGTGCAGACTTTGCAGCGCCAGGAGCCATTGGCGCCGTAGGCCCGGCAGTCCCGGCACACCAAGTGGTTGCAGCCATGGCACGTGTTGGCCTTGTGGCTCACGCGGCCCAGGCTCTGCTGGCAGCGGGCGCACGTGCGCTCGCTGTAGCGCTGGCTGCCCCGCTTGGCGCCCCTGCGCCGGATCTCCAGCAGCTCGTTCTTGAGGCGCCTGCTCGGACAGCAACACCAGGGCACTCAGCATGGCCCCCCCAACCAACGCCGGGCTCACCGCGGAGAGCAGCGGCCGGCCTGGCCCCACCGCATCCCACCTGATCCTCCTCTCCTCCGCTTTGCGGAGCTCCTCGTCCCGCTGCAGGACCTGCAGGATGAGCTCCCTCTCGGCGTCCGACAGGAAGGACAGATCCACAGCCTCCGACATGGCTCGCCCCGCGGTCGCTGGCCCTCAGCAGGAGCAGCCGGACACCTCTGTGCTGGAGCAGCCAGCCGTAAGCACAGGCCCGGTGCAGCGATGCCCAGGCCCCTCTGGCAGGAGCCTCCGGAGTGGCTGCAGGAAGGCAGCTCCTCCCTGCCCTGCACTCACACACTGGTTCCCGGCCCGAGCACCTCCTGCCCCAGCCCCAGGACCCGCACGCCTTCCCGCACGCAGCGGCCCCGCTCACGGGGCGGGAACAGGTTCTGCTGCTCCACAGCCGCCCGGCACCGGGGCGGCCGGCTGCACCGTCCTGCACAGCGGCTCCGGGGCTGCCTCCCACCCGCCGGCCAAGCTCCTGCTCCTGCTCCGAGCGGCGGCAGGAAGTCCCCGCTCCAGAGGCTGCCGGGGAGTGACCTTCCCGTCACTGCTGGCTCCACTCACTGTTGCTGGGGCTGCAGAGAGCAGCAGCGGGCAAGCTCAGAGCGCGGCCAAGCAGCACTTTCCCGAAGGGGCCGGGAGGCGCGAGCCGGCAGCGCGCAGGGAGAGCGCGACGGGGACGCGCCGCTGGCGGGGCGGTGTTGTCACACTGCAAATACAGCCTCCTGCTGCAGATAAGGCTGCCGGGTCCGGCATGGAAACCTCCTGTTTGGAGAGCACCACCCTGCCCGGCCGGTCCCTCCCTGCCACCTGCGCAGGACGTGTCCGGCACCGCCGGGCCCCGCGTCCACCTTTCCCCTGGATTCGGGCACCTGGAGAGCCCAAGTGCCACCGTGTCCCCGGGCTGGGCGCGCATCGGGTCAGCGCTTTGGGACCCGCGCCTGCGGGCCGGGCCGAACCGGGGGGTAGAGCCGGCACCCGGCGCGAGGGGTCACGTC
>JAWLRI010000115.1:5260857-5277565 GCA_034781795.1 Crypturellus tataupa
GACGGGACGGGGCGGGCCTGGCCGGGCCGGGCGGCCCCGCGTGACGCGCGCGCCGCCTCTGTCCCGCAGTGGGGAACATCCCGTACGAGGCCACGGAGGAGCAGCTCAAGGACATCTTCTCCGAGGTCGGGCCCGTGGTGAGCTTCAGGTGAGGCCCCTCGCCGCGCCGACCGGCCTGGGCGTCCCTGCGCGAACCAGGCGGCCCTGGGGACAGCGGTGCCCGGAGAGCAGCCTCGAGCTGGGCCTGGGCGCCGCGGCTGCCGCACCGGGGCCTTCCCTGGTGCCCGGGCCCGGCCCTCAGCGGGGCTCCCGCCTCGCTCCGCAGGTTGGTCTATGACAGGGAGACGGGCAAGCCCAAGGGCTATGGCTTCTGCGAGTACCAGGACCAGGAGACGGCGCTCAGCGCCATGCGCAACCTCAACGGGCGCGAGTTCAGCGGGCGGGCGCTGCGCGTGGACAACGCGGCCAGCGAGAAGAACAAGGAGGAGCTCAAGAGTGAGTCTGGGCGTCGTGGCGGGGAAAACTGATGTCGCTCCGGGCTGGCCTGTCGCTGCCACGTTAGGAAACGTCTCCCGTGTGATGCTGGTGAGAGGGGGACGCCGGAGAGCTTGTCCGCTCTGAGTGACGACGTGCAGTTTGGAAAGGGCTGTGTGGGCTAAGCTGTGTATTTTCTGGTTAATGCCCCGGCTCTCGCTGGCAGCCTCTCCCTTTGCTGGTGACTGTGGCATTCCCTTTCCGAGGAGCAGATCAAGTGCAGGCAAGTAGTGTTGCCATCCGGAGCAAGGTCACAGCTTGTGTCACAAACTCCGTTGCAGGCTTGGGCACAGGCGCTCCCATCATCGAGTCACCCTATGGGGACCCCGTCAATCCTGAGGATGCCCCTGAGTCCATCAGCCGCGCGGTTGCCAGCCTCCCTCCCGAGCAGATGTTTGAGCTGATGAAGCAGATGAAGGTGAGTGGAGGCGGAGGGCTCGTCCCTCCCACCCGCAGCAGCTCGCGCTGCGCTGGAGCTCTCACCGATGCATTTCTCCTCAGCTGTGTGTGCAGAACAGCCCCCAGGAGGCCAGGAACATGCTGCTGCAGAACCCGCAGCTGGCGTACGCCCTGCTGCAGGCCCAGGTGGTGATGAGGATCGTCGATCCGGAGATCGCGCTGGTGGGTTCCCTCTGCCTCGTCTGGGGTTGCGGGAGCCTGTTGTGGGAGTGGGGAGTGGAAGAGAACTTCTTTCTCCCTCTTCTGCACCTAGAAAATCCTGCACCGCCAGACCAGTGTCCCTCCTCTGATCCCAGGCAACCAGCAGGCAGTGCCAGGACCAGGGCCTGGGCCGGGCCCAGGGCCTGGGCCAGGCCCAAGCGCCCAGCTGAACCCGGGGAACACGCCGGCGTCGCAGCCGCAGCCCATAGTAAGGGACAGCCTTGCTGTGTCCAGCGCGACACGGAGTGGGGTGTGTGCGGGCACGCGGCAGCGCGTCGCTGATGCCCTGTCCCTCCCGCAGGGTGGGATGCACGTGAACGGCGCTCCAGCCCTGCTGCAGCCGCCCCTGCAGGGAGCTGTGCCGGCCCCAGGAGCGATGGCAGCCGCCGTGCCGGGCCCTGGCCCTCTGGCCCCAGGAGGTGAGTGCTTGGCTGTCCCTACGCGACACCCGGGCTGCTGCGGGCACGGAGGGCCTGTAGACAGCCTGCCTGGGCCTCCTCCCTGCCTGGAGGGTTTGACACTGCTGGCTCCCAAACCATGGGCTACAGTTGTGGCTCTTGGTTCGGAAAGATGACTCTGCTCTGTGGGAAATGGACACCAAAACAATGAAATCTCTGGGAATCACTGCAGGAAATGGGAGTGGGGCAGTTATTCTGGGCCCAAGGGATTGGTACAGGGGCTGATGGCGAGGGGTCTTATATCCTGTGTTCCTCCTAGGTGGATTGCAGCCACAGGTGGGCATGCCAGGAGCAGGACCTGTGCCCTTGGAGCGCGGACAAGGTAAAGCGCGGTCTCATTGGCATTCCGTGGCCTCACCAGCCCCGCTCGGGACGGGGCCGTGCTTGGGCTGGGTCACTTGGGCTGCAGGAGGGCTCTCCCGCTCGCGGGGCTGCTGGCTGCTCCGGGAGCCGGGAGAGCCGCCGGCTGGCCCATGCCTGCATTTCCTCTCTGCCTGTGAGCCCGCGTCTGTCCCCGTGCTTGTGTGTGCAGGGAGAGCTCGCTCTGCACCGGTGCCTGTCCTGCTCCTTGCCTGTGTGGCCGCGGCGTCGCCGGGCTCCCTGCTCGCTCTGCCCGGCAGAGGGAGCTGGGCCTTTGCTTTTGCTTGTGACAGTGAGCGCGAGGCTTGGCAGGGGACTGCCCAGCGAGTGACGGCTCGGCCCTCCCTCTGCAGACGCGGTCTGCAAGCCCAGCCCCGCAGCCAGATTCCTCTCGATCCAGTGGGTTGCCCTGTCGAGGCAGGCACTGAATTTAGCACCGCCAAGGCATTCCTGTTCTTCCAGCAGGAAGGCACGCAGGGAGCTGATAGCTCCATCAACTTGACTGGCGTCTCAGGGCCTGTGTGGGGAACCCAGCAAAACTGTTTCGAGGGCCCTCAGCCTTACATCTCCTAAGGGCAGCTGACTCATTTTCCCTGGGGGTTGCCTTATCTCCCAGAGAGCAATCGTGCAGTTCTGGGCAGTTTTGCTGCTACCCTCAGCAGAAAAGTGGAGAGCAGAGAGAAACCCGGAGTGGGAGTGTCCTGGGGAGCCGCGGGCAGAGGTTGCCTTGACTCACTGTGTGTCACTGATTATTTTGGCGGGACGTCCTGTGTGGGCCTCTGTTTCCTGGACTGCGCTTGCCCACAGTGAGCAAGGGCAGGGCCCTGCCCCGCTACACAGACCTGGCTGGGGAGGTTGTCCCGCTCACGCTGGCACAGCTGCCACTAGGGGAAGATTAAACCAGGCCGGCAGCAGGCAGTGTCTTTTTGGATAGGTGTTCCGTGGGAGTCAGGGAGCAGAGCTGGTTGCCTTTCCCAGAGCTGGCTGCGTGTGTGCATACACTATTTACGTGTCTGCTCTTCTCCCTCTCTTCCTGCTGCTTGCCCAGGGAACCTGCAGCTCTCGCCCGTGGGACCTGCCAGGCCTGCGTCTATCGAGCGCGTCCAAGGTATCCCTGCAGCTCCAGCTCCCTTCCCTCGTGGAGCTCCTTGTGGAGCGCATAGAGAGCAGCTTGTGCCCCACTGCGGCCACGGCCAGGGCCATCACTGTGTAACCTGGCAAGGCTGGAAGGAGGCAGGGCTTCCTCTTGGGGAAAAGAGAACAGGCTGGAGCTGTGGAAAAAGAGAGTCTTTGTCCCAGACTTTGCCTAGGGTCCAACTCCCTTTGAGGTGTCCCCAACAAAAGCCTTCCAGGTCTTGCTCTCCTCCTGGTCCCCATCGTCAGGGTGTTGCAGCTCCTGCTCTGAGGGATGGCCACGGGGGCACCCCCACTCGCTTTGGCCGCCCGGTGTCATGAGGAGGCTCAGGTAGCAGCAGACAGTGGGGGAGAAGGGCTGGAGGCAGCAGCAGGCAGGGGTTTTGGCTGCCGCCTCGCCCGGTAGGCGGCATGGCCAGGCCACCTCGCGGGGCCGTGTCAGTGCTGCTCTGGCCGTGCTCATCCTCACGAGCTCTTGTGTGTCTCCCTGGCAGTGCCCATGCCAGACCCGAGGGCCCCTATGCAGCGTGGACCTCTACCCGCTAGTGGCCCACCACCCCGCGGCCTTTTGGGAGATGCCCCGAATGACCCTCGTGGAGGGACCCTGCTCTCAGTCACTGGAGAAGTGGAGCCCAGGTGAGGGGAAAGGGAAGGAGAGGAAGCCCTCTGCACTGCCCCCTGCCCCAAGAGGAAGCCCTTGGCACTGCCCTCTGCCCTGGGGCAACCTCCCCCTGCGGGCAGGAATGGCATAAGCCTTTGGGGAGTCACTGCTGCCTCCTTGGCAGCCTGTGCTGCCAGCCCCAGGGATCAACCTGTGTTCCCAGGCATGGGACACCTCCAGGGTAGTAGCTGCAGCCCCGTGGCATAGGCTCACCCTGCTCCCCACAGCCATTCGGGGGCGATGCCAGCGCTCTGCCCAGACCGTGCCAAGCCAGCGTCTGACTGACTCTCTCTCGCTTTTTCTCCTCCTGCTTTGCTCTCCTCGTCTCTCCGCGTCAGAGGTTACCTTGGGCCGCCCCACCAAGGAGCCCCTATGCACCATATGCCTGGCCATGACAGCCGTGGCCCCCCCCATGAGATGAGGGGGGGACCCATGGGAGAACCCCGACCACTGATGGGAGAGCCGCGGGGGCCCTTGATGGATGCTCGAGGTGAGAGCGGAGGCATGCAAGAGCGGGTGGCTTGAAGCAAACAAAGAGGCTGAGCATGGAGCCCGCTGCCCCGATGCGAGGTGCAGCAGAGGGGTTTGGGCAGCGAAGTGACCCCAGAACAAGGAGGGACAGTCTGACAGGGCACGGAACTTCGTCAGGGCCTGTCTTTACCTTCAGCCCTGCGCCTCCCTGGCGCTTGCTAGCCCCCGAGGAAGGAGGCAGTGGGCTCCTGCAGCTCTGCTCCAGTACTGCTCTCTCCCACAGCTTGCCTTGTCTTTCCTCCGCAGTTGGAAGAGATCCACGGGGGCTGGAGCCGCGTGGGTTGGAGCCGCGCATGCTGGAGCCACGTGGGCTGGAGCCCAGAGGTCTGGAGCCGCGCGTGCTGGAGCCACGTGTGCTGGAAGCGAGGGCCATGGAGGCCAGGGCCCTGGAGGCCCGGGGCCTGGAGCCCCGCGGGCCTGGTCCCAACCCGCGCGGCCCGATGCCTGGTGGCATTCAGGGTCCTGGACCGCTTAGCATGGGAGCCAGTGGCCCCCAGGGGCCTCGCCAGGTAGGCCCAGCCCCTCTGCTGGCTCAGCTGGCACTGGTGCCATCGTGGACGGGAGACGAGCAGGGGGTATTTGTGCCGCTGAGGCCAGAGACCCTCTCACGCTTTCTGCTGTGCCCACAGGTTCCTAACATGGCAGGGGCAGGCATGCAAGGAGGGGGCATTCCCGGAGCAGGGGTACAAGGAGCTGGTCAGCCTGGGGGCTTCAGCCCTGGGCAGAGCCAGGTCACACCACAGGACCATGAGAAGGTGAGTGAGCGAAAGAGAAGTGCTGAGATGCTTGAGGAGAGCAGGCAGTGAGTCTCTGCACTCCTTGCTGCAGCAGAGGACAGGCTGCCTTGGGGAGTCTGTGCTCCCAGCCTTGGGGTACAGATCCTGCTGCATTTGGAGCAGGCGGTTGTTTCACCCCAGTCTGCTCAGAAATTGGGTCACACTTGGGTGCTGCTGCACAGGAGAGTTGATCCCACCAGCAGTGCCTTTGCTGGCTCTGGTGATGTGGGTTGTTCTGGCAGACCAGATCTCTGATCCTCTCCTTTCCCCACAGGCAGCCCTGATCATGCAGGTTCTGCAGCTGACTGCAGACCAGATCGCCATGCTGCCCCCAGAGCAACGGCAAAGTATCCTGATTCTAAAGGAGCAAATCCAGAAATCCACAGGAGCACCGTGATAGGTAATGACGAGGGGACAGGGCAGCGGCAGCCCTTAACGCTGCCTCACCCTGTGCCTTTGCTGTGACTCGAAGGGCTGTGTGAGGCTGCCCTGCCTTTCCCCTCAGCGCGGGGGCTCACTCCACCACCCTTGCTTCTTGCAGGCTTGCCTGTCCACCTGGGCAGAGGAGACGTTCTGTGCTGGCTGCTTCCCGTCACCATCTGAGCTGATGCTGCATTTAGGGGAAGGTTTCTCCTCCCCACCCATTGTCTTTTGCCCTCTCGTTTGTCCCTTTTCCTCTGTGTATATTTTATGATATTTGAAATAAAGCAGAAGGAGGGTTTGAGTAAAGCCCTGTCTCAGATTGCCTTGTGTGACCCTGCTGTGGAGGCAGAACCAGGGCTCCAGACTAGTCTGAAGGGCGCTCTGGGAGCCCGCGGGAGGTATTGGGGGGTGGAGGTGAAAGAAGCCCTATCCGGAATAGTTGCATCCTGGGCAGCGGAATAGTTGCATCCTGGGCAGCAACTTGCGCTTTTTAAAATGCTGCACAGCCTCATTTGTCTCCTGTGCGACTGGAGCTCGTGCCCACTTGGGCAGGCTGCGGAGTTCGGCCGTGCAGGCCGAGCACCCGCTGCAGGCTGCCCTGGCCACTTGCTGGGGGCAACACGGGCAGCTCCGCTTTCCGTCCCCGCCGCCGCCGCGGGGAGGGCTCCGTATCCGGTTGCCGTATCGCTTACAGCACCTGCCCGCTCTCCCCCGAGTCGCCCTGGGCAGAATTATTTGCCTTTGCATGAGCCGCATCCAGAGTGGCTGCTCCGTGCCCTGCTGCAGGGGGGTGGCAGCGGCTCCGCGAGGAGGGGGCTGGCAGGCAGCCACATCCCACACCTCTGCCAAGGGCTGGTTTACAGCAACAGCAGCCTGCCTGATGCAGCCCCATAAAGGGGGCAAACAATGGGCTCCCTTTGTGCCTCCGTGGACTCTGTCACACCTTCAGCTTTTATTGCAAAGACAAGTGCAGGGACAGGTTTGTTTTATGCTTTTATGCAAAGAACTGTTTAAACACACAGAGGGGCATGGTTGACCCCTGGTGACTGCTCGGCGGGTCGAGCTCCTGGCCCATCCCATGGTCCTGCCCAGCCTGCTGGGCACTCTGGAGCTGATCCCGGCCCTCGTGCAGCTCCTCACCCTGTGCCTTTGCCGTGACTCGAAGGGCTGTATGAGGCTGCACATCCTGATGCAAGCACCACGTCCTGGTACTTGTCTTGCTTCTCCTCCTGGTGGACTGTGCTGAGCTCCGGCCCCTTCCCCACACCAGGCGTCTTTGTAGCCTCAGGAAGGCAGCAGTCTGAACGCGGGTGTTCTTGGAGAGGGAAAGCCCTGCTTGGTCTTGCTGGGTCTGATGCAAGTTGCCCCAGGCTGGAGGGGGATGCAGGGAGCAGCTGTTTGTCCTCTGCGAGCCACGGCCCCAGTGCAGATCCCGCTTAGAAGTTCTCCTTGTTGAAGTAGAACTGGACCTTCCTGGGGTCCAGGCTGGAGTGCTGGTGACAAGACCTCTGCAGGCTCTTTGCCAAGGCCTCCGGCCCGCACAGGAACACGCCGACCACGGACCTGCCGACAGCACGGGGCTGTGAGCTGTGGGATGGGGGCCTCCCGCAGGGCTCCTCGCCATGGGGCTGCCCGTTGTGTGGGGAAGAAGTGGCTAAACCCTCGGGGGTGCCCGGGGTTGTCCCCTCCCGAAGCCTGTGCGCTGCAGGGCCCAGCGGGCACAGAGCCCTGTGCAGGCAGGGCCCGTCCCCACGCTCACCTGGGGTGGGCAGCGGCCACCGCCGTGAACTCCGTGTTCCACATGGGCCGCCCGAAGATGGTTTTGTGCCTCAGGCCGGTCACCGCATCCGTGACGGTGTCGAAGTTTAGCACTGCATTGTTGGCCTGGGGACAAGGGGGAGAGTTGGGCCTTGCTCCCCACAGCCCAGCCCACCCTAACCCAAGTCCTTCAGCATTAGGTACGTCTCAGCGGTGCTGCCACCACACTTCTGAGGGAGGCAAAGCCCCTTCCCAGCCTTTCTGTCTCTTCCTCAGCCGCCTCCTGTGTCCCCTCCCCAGCTGCCTTGGCCGTGTCCCACCTGGCTCTCGTGCCCACCCGCAGGTCACTCACAATGCTGGTGTCCCAGCCTGTGAGGAAGAGCCGGTAGGTGAGGAAGTCGGCCTTGCCCGACTCGGCCATCTTCTGCTCCAGGGAGGCCAGCAGGTCGTTGAACCAGGCGAAGGCCCCCGTGTCCCGGCAGAGCCAGTAGAAGTAGATCTGGGGTGCAAATATTGGGGAACGGGCAGAGTTACTACAGGCAGAGCAGGGTGGAGTAGGAGGACACAGTGCTCACGATCAGGAAGCTGAGGGCCTCCAAGCACAGAGACCTATGTTCTGGAGACCAGGCTGCTGGTCCCAGGGAGTCCCCGTTACCTTCTTGGTCTTGAGGGCCTGGTCAGCCTGCTGGAACTTGTACCAGATGGACTTGAGGATGGAGGCGAAGGGGGTGACTCCAATGCCAGCTCCCACCAGCATGGCCACCTCGTACTGGAACACATCTTCACTGGCAGTGCCAAAAGGGCCGTCCACCTCGATCCTGGGCGAGACAGGCTCTGGCTAAGAGGTTTGGCTTCCCTGGGTGCCCAGAAGGGTCCCTGTAGGGCTCCCAGCCTACCTGGGCGTCTCTGCCTTCTGCTGCTGGAAGGCGTCAATGACACTCTCTGTCCAGTCCCCAGCCGCGCGGATGTGGATGGAGAAGAAGTCCTCCTCGGGTGCCGAGGTGAGGGTGAAGGGGTGCCACTCCAGCAGCGAGACGGCGGGGCAGTTCACGAAGATGTACTGCCCCACCTCCATGCGGAAGCCCTTCTTCTGCAGCTGCAGCTCCAGCACGCGGGACGGGTGCATGACCACCTGGGTGGGCGAGAGCTGCGGCTCAGCACCTGGCCCGGCTCTCCAGGCCAAGAGGTTCTGCAGCAGCCGCCGGCCTGGGGCCGCCGGGAGGGGACATCTCCTCCGCAGCTGGTGGCTGTAGAGGATGCAGCATCGCCTACCTTGGTGACCACCACCTTCTGCCGTGCACGCCAGACCCGAAGGATCCGCTCAAAGATGTAGAGGAGGACTGGGGCCAGAACCCACTTCCAGGACTGTGGGGACAGACAAGAGCAAAGGGCTGAGGATGCTGGGAGGTGCCAAGCCTGGAGCATCCCAGGCCAAGTGCTCCCGCTAGCAGGAACGTGCCAGGGAGAAGTGTCTCCTCCTGCTGCATCCAGCAGCCATGGGGCCCTTGTGTGCCCCCCAGCACAGCCCACGCTGGCCCTACCTCGGCAGGAATGCTCCCAAACTCCGTCTCTTTGCAGCAGTGGTGTTGGCAGTCCTTGCCTGTCAGGTACTGAGCGCAGCGCTGCGGATGCGCCTCCCGCATGCTCTCCAGGGTCTGCCCGCGCACCAGCCCGCTGTGGGGAGAGCAGTAGGTGGTGCTGAGGGGCTGAGCTCGCGGGCCATGGAGACCCCACAGCCTGCGCGAGGCTGCACCGCCTGCCCGAGGAGAGGAGCTGCCCCCGCTTACGCGATGCCATGGATGACGAGGCCGGCGAAGTAGACGATGAAGAGGTGGTGTGTGTACCAGAAGACCTCGAAGTAGTTCCTGCGGATGAACTCGGTGGAGGACGTCACCATGAGGATGAGCGCCAGCGTGATGATGACCCCCGTCAGCCCCGGGATGGTGGTGAAGGCCACGTACTCAGGGGTCTGCGGGGAGGCAGAGGCAGGGGTAAGCGGGGTGCGGGAGCCGTGGGGTGCGGGCTGTGGGCCAGTGCTCACCGTGTGGTTGGAGTGGATGGGGTTGAGCCACTTGCTGCCCTGCAGGTGCAGCTTGGAGACGACGGCGGCCAGGCTGCCGTCCGTGGCCTGCTGGCTGCGGTTGTAGCGTTCCAAGTTGAAGAGGTGGGCGATGGTGTGCACGGCTGCGGGACAGAGACGTCACTGTGCCGGCCCGGTTGGTGACCGCGTGGCACCAGCCTAGCGCGGAGCAAGGGGGCCCAGGAGGGGCCGATGGCTTCCCCCACGTACCTGTGAAGAGCGCCAGCGCGTAGGCCACCAGCTTGTGGAAGGCGAGGTTGTGGTCGAGCTGCTTCCTCAGCGTGCGCCTGCAGCACTGCCCCAAGAGCACAGAGGGTCACTGCCCGCGCTGCACAAGCTGCCCGTGCTCCGCACTACCCGCGCTCTGCACTGCCCACCCTGCGCAAGCTGTCTACACTCTGCATTGCCTGTGCTCCACTCTACCCACATTGCACAAGCTGTCCACACTCTGCACTGCCCACACTGCACATGCTGCCCACGCTCCGCACCGCCCGCGCTGCTATGAGGTGCTGCCCACACTGCCCTATGCTGCTGAGCTGCCCACCCTGCCCACGCTACGCTGCCCGCCCCGGGCACGCCGCTGTGCGGGGGGCACTCACGGAGCAGGTGCCACGCAGGAAGGAGAGCAGGTTGCGGCACACGGGCAGCAGGATCAACATGCTGTTGAAGTTCAGGCACTTGGCTGAGGCCCGGGCCCACGCCAAGGCGGACTGCAGAGAGCGGAGAGGCACGGGGTGAGTGCACGGGGGGGACGTCTGCCCATGCCCCGGGGCTACCCCAGCGCTGCCAACGTGGGGCTGGGATCAGGGCCAGCACTGGAGACAGGGGTGCTGGGATGGGGCTGGGCCATGGGCTGGGATTCAAGGATGCTGGACTAGCGTGGGAGCAGGATCATGCGGGACTGTGTTGGGCCTGGGATCAGACTGGGACAGTGAGGCCTCGTTGCACTGGGAGGGGAACTGAGGTCCAGCAGTACTGGAATGGGATAGGACTGAGATGGAAGAGTGCTAGGGTGGTATGGGGACTCGGTGCTGTGATGCTGTCCTTGGTCAGACAGGGCTGGGTGCGATGCTGGGCCTTACCCCAAGGATCTCCCTGGTGTAGAAGTACTGCTCATTGCGGTCGAAGAACAGAAAATAGTACGTGAAGAGGAAGATGTTGACGCCCAGCCAGGCAGCCTGTGGGGGGAAAGTAGAGGATTTGGCGAGCGCTGCCCCATGAGGGACCCCAGCCCTGAGCCCCTGCTCCCTGCAGCCTCATCCTGCACTGCACAGGGCCCCAAAGTGTGTCGGGACAGCGCAGTTCCTCCTGCTTCCTTACGGTAAGGGCCACCCTCACACAGATGGGACCCGGGACAAAGGTGGGAATAGGCGTGAGAGTCTTGCAAAATAACTGTCTTGTCGTCAACCGAGCATCATCCACACGGAAAGAATGAGGAAAGGAAGATAGCGAAAATATGTGCTGCAACAGCCAGGCTATCGCACAAGGGAGGCTCCTCAGGCAATGATAATGAGAGCTCGGCAGGGCCGGCAATGGGGGAATGTCCAGGAGCAGGAAATTTTGCAGGGTCTTGGTTTTCCCAGCCTTGCTGCTTTGCTTCCCGCAGCGAATCTCTGCTTCCTTAAGCACATCGCTGAGCCTGGAGCGGGCTCGGAAACAGCCCCCGCTTCCATCAGCACAGTGCCTCGTTTTAAAGAAGAAACACACTGCAGAGCATTTAAAGCCTGTCTGTCTGAGGTCGAGTTTAAAAAAAAAAAAACCATAATAAACCAATGCCATTTAAATGATAAAAATAACCCCGCTGGGCGTGGGGCCCCGCTCCTCTGGCCGGGCTGCGCGCGGAGGGGCTTTACCCCGGCTACGGACTCGTCCCTCACGAGGACTCCTGCACCGCTGCTGCGCAGCAAGCACAGCTCCCCGGGAGCGCTGCAGGATGCAGCAGCCTCCGCGCCCCACGCTGCGCTCGTCTGGGGAGCGCAGGGCTCTCGTGAGCACGGGGCAGTGAGAAACGGGGAACTGCTGCAGGTTTCCCCCAGCCTGAGCATAGGGACCCACGTTTTATTTTAATCTCCATTTCCAAAAAATGGGGGCCAACCCCTGCCCGCTTCCCTGGCTCCCTCTTTCCCGCCGAGCTCCAGAGCTGTGTGAAGCAGCAGAGATTTTTCTTCCTCCCTTCAGCAAGCACCAGGCAGGGCACTTCGCAAAGCCCGGAGTCAGGACAGCCCGGATTCATCCCCGGGATCCCCAGATGGGAGCCAGGACCATCGTTAAGCCCGGACTCTCTCCATCCCTCCCTAACAGTCCCCGCTGCTGGGGCCGTGTCCTCGTGCCCATCCCGCCACCCCTGGCACGCGAGCGCCCTGCACTTACAATGACAGCAGCCGAAAACCAGTGGTTCACCAGCCAGTTGCCCATGCTGCCGGTGCAGCCCCGCTCACGGTCCCGCTCACGGCCGCCCGCGCACTTTATGGAGGCGGCCGGCGCCCGCCCCGCCGCGGGGCTTTCCCCCTTGGAGGAAGCGCCGGGTGCTGATAGCAGCTCCGGGAAGGCCGCAGGGCTGTGCCCGGCCCCGCCGCTCCCGGCACCTGCAGCAGAACCCGTTTCCTCCTGCCTTGGGCCGGGCCAGGTGGCGCCGCCGCTGCACAGGGCACCAGGGGCAGGTGCATGTGGCCGTGGGACACGCGTGGGGACAGTCCTGGTGGGGACTGCACAGGGAGACGGCTCCTCCCCTCAAGCATCTCCAGCCCCGCGGTCACAGCGATGCTTCGGGGACAGATGCTTTGGGGAACGATTGCCCCTGGCAGTTGGGTTTCTCCTCATTTTATTTATTTTATTTTTTTCCTTTCCCTTTGCAGCAGTTTGGCACAAAATGGCCCTTTTGGAGGTGCAAACTTCCTGGTGGCAGGAAGCAAGGGCATCGAGTCAGTCACCTGTCCCACTGGGCAAACGCGAGCGTCAGCCACCCTTGCTGTCCTTCCCTTCCCAAGAAAAACGCTGGGCAGGGAGGAACCACCCAGGGAGCCTATGCAACCCCACGCGCGGGCTGGCATGCTTGGATGCTCCCGCCACTTCCCCTTGTCCGCACGGTCCTGCCACGCACTTCCCAGACAGCGCAATGTGGGGCCAGGGGAGCCGAGCACCCGAGGTCCGATGCGGCCGCCCATCGTATTTCCCCCCACCCCGCGGCACAGTCCCGGCGGGGCCGGCAGCTCTGTCACAAGCTCAGACGATGCTGTGCCTCACCCCGGGCTCGCAGGGAGCCTCAAGGAGCAGCGGCTGGGCCGGCGCGTGCCGCCGGCAGCACACGCAGCGCAGGAAGTCGGCCACGTTGTGGTGGAAGAGCTGGCGGCAGGGGTGCAGGTACTGGAAGAAGAGTAACATGAAGTAGATGCCCAGGCAGTAGCCGAGCAGCAGCTGCACCACGAGCAGCGGCGTGCAGATGTTCTCGTAGACGTCCGTCTTGAAGAAGTACCAGAGCACGACGAGCGCCGTGTTCTCCACCAGCCTGGCCACGTAGTACACGGCCAGGCGGCCCCAGTTCTGCGACTTGTCGATGAGGTCCCGGTCGGCCAGCTTGAGCTGCACAGCCGACCAGCAGAACATGTTGATGCCGGCGTACAGCAGTGTGAAGGCGCAGAGCACCACCACCGTGCCCACGCGGCTGAAGTTCTTCTCGATGTTGTCGGGCAGCCGTGTGCCGCTGCGCCAGAACTGCACCCAGGGCAGGAAGAAGACCACGAGCAGGTTGGCCAAGGCAATGAGGATGATCCAGTGTTTGAAGACGGTGCCGAAGAGCACGAGGACGGCCACACGGGTGGAGATCTCCAGGCTGCGCCACAGCACGATGCAGAGGAAGGCCAGCGGCCGCAGCTGCACCTTGTAGTCGTCGTACTTGATCTGTATGGCCAGGACATTGCAGACAAGTGCCCCGTAGGTGACCGACACCAGGCAGATGCCCATGAGGACGGCTGCAGGGGGAGGGAACACACAGAGTCAGGTTTGGGGTAAGACACGCTGCTGGGGATGAGCGGGACACCCACCCGGGGCCAAGACTGTCCCCTCAGGCCATGTCCCACTTTTCAGCAGTGATAGGAGATGCCCATGAGCACTTCGAGAGCCACCACAGTCCTAAGGGCTGTGAAGCAAAGTTTATTTGTGGAAAATTCAACCGTAGGGACTGCAAAGCAAAGTTTATTTCTGGGAGATTGGAGTTCTCATGTGTTTAGCCAAGGGGAGGATTTCCAAGAGCTCTCACATTTGCATCCACGTCTGCCTCCTGTCCCTGAAGGGGACAGGGCCAGGCAGCCTAGGGCAGCAGCCCAGGGCACTAAGCCATTACGGGACCCAGGAAAGGATTCCAAGAACAAGGACACCTTCCTGGGATCTCCGGTCTCACCCGAGCCTGTCCTACCCCAGGGCTTGCAAGGAGACCTTGGAGGAAACTTGTACTTGTGCTGGGCAGTGTCCTTGCCAGGGAATTTAGGGAATGCTGGAAACAGAGTCTATAGGGCCACTTATGCAGCTGTAGGACTTTCACCCTTTACTGGGTGCAGTGTCCTGGGGACTGTGCCAGGAGCAGAGGGTGCCCCGCACAGCTGTCTACATGTACAAACCCTCGTTTTCCGCTGCAGGGGAGCGAGGTTCAGCAGGGACAGGCCCCTCATCAGGAACTGAAGCCGCAGGAGCCTGGCTGCGTGTGAGGTTTGTTTGCACAGTGTGGCCACAGTCACCACTTTGCTTGGCCACGCCAAGCACCAGAGCTTGTAAATAATCACAGCGAGTCGGGCTGGGTCGAGGCGAGGGGGCCGGCGGCTTCCCTGTGCCGCAGCTGATGCGGGGGTGTGGGAACTCTGCCACGGGGATTTGCGAGGGGAGGTCGAAATCCTTAGGTAGCCCAAAAGAGCAAAGGAGACCAGCATGCCGCGCCGCTTACCTCGGGCCGGGGGGACGTGCTTCTCCAGGACGCTGATGTAGAGCTGCAGCGTGAGCTGCGGCGTGGAGCCCAGGAAGGCCTGGATGACGGCCATGCGCTTGAAGGCGTTGCGGTGCGTGGCCAGCCGGCGCGCCGAGTGGCCCACCTCCTGCTCCAGCTCCACCTCATAGCCCTTCCGCAGGCGCCGCTTGCGCGTGATGGTCACGTAGGGCTCCTCCTCCTTCCCCGACCAGCAAAAGACCACCAGAGCCTCCAGGCACCTGCGGGGACGCAGCAGCCCTCAGCCGGGCAGCTTCCCCGCAGCCCAGGCCATTCCCAGCCCCGGGACTGCACAACATGCAGGCGAGAAGTGTGTGGTGGGGGACAGGAAGGAACTGGCAGTGAGAAAGCCACAGCTTGGACACTGTAACTCCCAGCGCTGCGGTGGGGACACAGTTAGAGCAAAGGGCTCGATCACCCTCTGCCTCAGTCCTGCTGCTGGTTCTGCACCCGTGGACACCAAACATATCTGTCCCTAAGGAAGGGCAGGAGAATTCACCTATATTTTATTGAATCCCTTCTGTTTAGCAAGAGGTTGTTCCGTGAGGGGCCGTGGGGAGGGCAGAGCCGGGGGACAGCTGGGATTTGGCGCCGTTGGTTGCCATGCACCTTGCCGAGATCCGTCCCGAGAGCTCATGCCGCTCAGCGTGTCCTCCACGTGGCTCTCCCGAGCGGCCTCCGCAGCCTCCCCGGGCTCCACAGCCTCTTCTGTGCCCGTCTTGGAGGCTATCAGCAGAAGGGAGCTCATCCTCGGCGGTTTGGCTTCTGCTCAGAAATTAGTTGGCTCCAAGACCAACAGTAGATAATTATTTATGAGCAGCCGCCAGGGCAGCAGAAGCTGCTCTGTCTCGGACCCAAATGGAATGAGCTTCTTGGATGAATCCTCTCCCCAGACCCGCCAGCACTCGCACTTTACCGCAAACCCTAACGGCAAAAGAGAGTTGTCCTGGAGGGACAGTCTGAAGGGCAACGAGAGCTGCGTGGTGCTGCCTTGCCAAAACTGCTCACGCAGCCCGGGCTCCTTGCAGCCCGCCTGGAGCGGGTCCCGCCGCGCCGCTCGGCGTGTCTGTGTCTCCCTGCGCTGCCCGCAGCGGCACGGGCGGCTCGGCGGTGCCCGCGGAGGAGACGTGGGGCTCGTCAGGCTGCTGTGTTTCCGGCACAGGAGGAAGCGCCGTGGCGGCCGTGGTGTCTCCACAACAGCTCTGTGGGCACAGCGCTCCCGGGGCGCCCACGACACCGGGGCTGCTGGGCCCTGCCTCGCTCTTGTGGGGACGGACCCCGCGGGGATGGTCATGCCGCCTACCTGTGACCCCGCTGCTCCGCAGGGCCCTCTCGGGGCCCCTGTGTCCGTGCTGAGAGCAGCCACCTCAGCTAAGGAGGCCCCAGGAGCCCTGGGGCTCCCGGGGAGGCACCTCAGCATTCCCGAGGAGTGAGCGCAGCGCCTCCCGGCTTGTGCAACATCCGTCCTCTTGGCCTCCTCTCCTGCCTGGCTCCCTGGATCTCCTCTGTGTCCCATAACCTGCCCCTGGGCCGGTGGCAGGACCCCAGCTCGCATCCACCCTCCCGCCTCCCCAGCAGAGATCTGCATCTGAGCTGTCAGCTTTGACTTCCTTCCCTCCTAAACGAGAGGATGACCAAAGCCAGAGAGAGGAGTGCACCCAGTGCCAGCAGGAGCTATGTAAAGAACCTCACAAGGAGCTCAGCTGCCACAGGCTAGGGCAGCCGCGTCCTGTGGCCCTGAGGGTGCGAGTGCAGCGGGGAGGGGGACAGGGAAGGTGTTGAGGGGCTGCTGTTTCCCCGCGTCAGGGCCAAGGTGCCTTTCTGAGGAAGGGAGCCCTGGGAGAGAGCACTGAGTGAGGGGGCCAGAGCAGGAGCCACCCGCAGGGATGGTCTCTGACGGAGCGCAGGGAACAAGAGGGACGGGGTCTAGCGAGAGGGACAGGGTCTAACGGGAGCTACGGGGGAAAGCGCAGCGCTGCTGCAGGGCTGGGTCTGTGCCGGCCCCCAGCCCCAAGCCGGGGGTCCCGCACCCCCAGCCCCTGCCGTGATGGGGGTCCCACCCCGCGCTCACCTGATGAGCGGCCCCAGCTGCAGCAGGTGCATGAGCAGGACGAGCGGGCGGTCGCGGCTGAGGTCGCGGTGCACGAAGATGAGCGTGAGCTGCACGAGCACGGAGGGGCAGAGCACGAAGAAGACGGTGAGCGCCAGCCAGAAGCGGTCGTCGGAGTGTCCGTAGGAGAAGCAGAGCGCCGCGGCCGCCGCGCCCTCGCCGCAGAACAGCGCCGTCGAGAAGACGATGCTGAGCGGCGGCTTCGGCCGCGACGGGGCGGCGGCGGCCGGCGGGGGGGCCCCGCTCGGGCC
>JAWLRI010000115.1:5290953-5352347 GCA_034781795.1 Crypturellus tataupa
CCGGCAGGGGCCCCGGCGCCCCGCGCCCGGGTGTCTGCGGGAGGGGGCTCTTCTGGCTGGGGTTTTCCTTGCCGGGGAGGGCGGCTGGGGCCCGCCCGCCCCCTCGTCCCCGGGGCGCTTAACCGTGTGACATAACCCGGGGCTGGCCCTGCCTCAGTTTACCCGGCGGCGCGGCGGGTGCAGCGATGCGATGGGGTGTCCAGGGCCGCTGCTCCGCGCGGGGCGCCCTCTGCCCGCGGGGGCTGCGCTGCACCCAAGGCCGGTCCCCCCCCGCTCATGTCCCCAAAGTGGGGGGGGGACATTGTCCCTGCTCGGAGGGTCTGCGTGGGCAGCGCCCGCCCTGCACAGGGGGTGTCCCCGCGCTGCTCTGCGTGTGTGGGCGCAGATCCTGCCCCGCGGGGGCTGCTGCCCCCCGTTTATACCCGCCCCCCGCGCGGGAAAGGTGCTCGGCGCCTTTAAGAGCGGGTTGGGCGGGGCGGGCGCCGCCGCGATGCTCCGCCGCAGCCTGAGCCGTCTGGTGAGTGAGTGCGCGAGCGGGCGAGCGCGGCGGCCGCCCCACGGCGGGTCCCGCGGTGCGCGCTGCTGCGACACGCGCTGAGCGCGGGAAAACTTCCTCTTCCCCCCGTCCCTTCCTTTTTTTTTTTTTTTCTCCCCTTTTCCCGCCCATCCCGCGCAGCGGCCGCCCCGTCGCGGCGCCCTCGTGCTCCGGCGCCCGCTCTGCCCTGCAAAGCGCTTCCCCAGCTCCCCGGGGCTCCGGAGGGCGAGCAGGAGCCCCCGCAGCCCCCCGGTCCCCGTCGGGGGTCGCGGGGCGGGATGCGGGCAGCGCTTCTTGTCCCCGGGTGACACAGCGGGAGCCTTCCCGGTGCCACATAAGCGCCTCGGAGGCTCGCCGTGACCTCACTGCTTGGGCTCGGCTCCTGCAATGGCTCACTCTTTCCTGTTCCCAGCAAGTGAAGCAAAGGCAGGGGTTTAACGCTGTTTTTTTTTTTTTTTTTTTTTTTAGCCTCCTGTTTATTTAGCAGTCCCGCTCGCTGCACGGTGCAGCTCTAACGAGTGATTCGGGGTTTAAGGAGGAGGCGTGTGGTGTTAATGCGCTCTTGAAGGCACGGGGACGCTTTCCTGGGCTGTGTTGCACCTCTTGGCGCAATGTTTCTCACCGGATTAACGTGCTCCGGTCTCGGTGCCTGCCGGTGTGGAGCTGCTGGAAAATGGCTTTTGTATTAACTCTTTTGAGAGCTGGTTGTGCTGCCCTCCCAGGCCTTCAGCACCAGAGACTGATGATGGTTTTTAAGTTTGGAGATATCGCTGCGGTGGTTCTGGGAGCAAGAATGGTTAATTTTCCTGTCTCTGCAGTTTTAGATTACATTTGTTTGGTGTGTATGTGTTTTCTGTGGGTCTCCATGTAGAAAACACAGCGAGCTTTACCCGTTATTTTACTGTGTAGAGACAAATGTCAGATCCAATCTAACTGCCTCGAGTTACTGAATTTGTGTTTCCCCTGCCATGTGTTACGTATCTCCTGTTCCTGCCTGTTTGAGGCTTTCTGAAGGGGTCAGGAGGCTTTAGTGATGTGAAGTGTCCTGTTTATAGCCACGGAGTTCAACTAAAAGCCCTTTTTTAAGTGGCCGTCTTGTGCAAGAATGGCCCCATAAGGTGCATGGAGCAGCTGCTCGATCCCTCAGTGCAGCAGCTCCCTGGAGGTGGCCGGTGGCCGTCGGTGATGCTGCCCTGTTGCCATGCTGTACCAACAGCCTTGTGCTGCTTGTTTGACATCTTCACCGGAGTAATGTTTTGTGAGTGTAGTGCATAAAACGTGGTAAGGTCCTTCTAGGATTGTGTTGTTTCCAGTGGTGTTAGTTGCTGCAAAAGGGCTTGCAGATGTCTGTGGGGTCTCCTGCTTGTACATCCTAGACCTGTCCAGAAGTCCCTGAATGTCTCCAAGTCTCATCTACCTTATGGCTAGAGCTGATGGAGCTCTCCCCCCACCCCAAAGGAAAGCATTGGGGTTTGGGTCCCTGTGGAATGAGAGGAAGCCTGTACTGGGTCATAGCTTCTGTGTCATTCTGGGCTATGAAAGAAAGCTCTGCTTTGTGCCTGTGGTCTTTCTAGTGGGAGATGCTCTTGATTTGGACTTTGAAGCGTACCTGGGCAGCAGTTAATGAGGGTTGGCCAGTTTTTCCATCTGTTAGTTTTGGGAGTGAGATTTGACCAGAAGCAAACCCCATCTGTTATCAGGTTAGTGCATATGCCACTGTTCCCCCAAAGAACATAACTGTCCTGGCCTGGGACAGATAGTGACTCTAGCTGAAGCATGGGATCTGCTTTGGCATCCCAGCCCTGCAGCGAGCCCAGGGTACAGGGCCAGGCTAGATGTAGGAGCTGAGGGCTGCCAGGTGAGTTGGCTAAAGCAGAGCAAGTTTGGAGGCCTCTGTGAGGCTGGAGCTGTCCTGCAGTGTTACAAGGCCTGTGGCATTAGGTCTGAGTTTTGAAATGAAAAGGAAACCCCAGAGCAGACCTGATAGTCTTCATGGTCCCCGTTATGCCCCTGAGCACAGCACCATTGGCGCTACTGGAGCCCTGCCTGCAGGTCTGGGAAGGCAGTACCGAGGGGTCTCGTTTTGCGTTCAGCAGCTTCTCTGTGTTCCAGCTGAGATCCTGCAAACCAGTTTCCTGCGGGTGAGAGAAGGAGCTCGTGCCATAGGCATGGTCCCTGCGTGATGGGCTGCAGGCATCTAGAACTGCTGCAGCATCTGCCAGCTTGGTGTCCTGGAGGTTGCTAGGTTTGGAGGAAGGTCCCCTCTCTGGGGAGGAGAGGACGGCACGCACAGACCTTCCAAAGGACGTCTGCGTAGATGCTGTCTTGTCCTCGGTCTTGTCTTGAGTGTATGCGAAGCACAAGGCTCTGCAAGATGCTTGTCTTCTGGCAGCAGCACTGCAGAAAATTCACTGCAGTTATTAAAGGATGAAGATTATCTGACACTAAGATCCCGTAAGGCCACTATGACAAATGGTCATTTGTCACTTCTTTGCTGCATGGTCTCTGCCAGAGGCTCATAAATACCAACGGATATTAAAAATGCTGTTTTCAGATGTATCTCACGGTTTATATGTGATGAGTGTTTTTTGGCCTATCAATATGTCCTTGCTTCTATGCTTCCTTCCACAAAATTACTTATCCTAGACTGGGTATATAATGGAGGTGGCTAAAAAGAGCGTGAGGGAGAGAGTTCTGTATTTGCATCTGCTTCGCTCCTCCAGGATACAAACTTCTGCTCCTTGCAGACAAATTAAATTCTGAACTTAAGTTTACACTGGTGAAAGTACATCTGCCAGAATGAATTGGGCTGGGATCACTAAAGGGAGGCAGCACTGAATTGCTGCAGTTAATCCACTTTAAGGAGATACTGTCAGCTTGAAATATAACTCCCATTCTCTTCTGGAAAAAGGTTCTGGCATTGGGTCTTGCTTTCAGTCCCATACTGCTTGTATTGCTCTGTGAGGAAGCTGGGTGAGTGTGTTGGTACCGGAAAAGGCTTTGGGCTCCTCGCTCCGCTTATCCTTCTGTGGTCGGGTGGACTCCCTGGATGAGTCTGGTGCCAGGCTTCCCATCCGATGACCAAAGCGGGTTCCCTGCAGCAGCTCTCTTCAAACTCAGCTGGCCTCTCTCTGAGATGCTCAGAAGAGCTGGTGCCCGTGGAGCAGGTCAGAGCTAATGTGCTTTTTCTCCGCTGTTACTCTGCAGAAGCGCTTCAGACAGCCATGCCACCAGGCCATAGCTCCAGGCCACGGTGCTGTCATGGTGGCTTTGGCGGAGGCTGGATCGCTGCCATCAACTGCAGTAATGGGGCTCTGCCGATAATGGGGTTAATTCACATTTGGACTGCTCTAAGGGCTAATTAAGAAATCTAGAAAAAGAAATCTGTCCCAACTGATTCCTTGTTTTCTTTCCCGTGCAGCTTAGAACCCCCTCCATAAAGCCCCAGAACGGTCCCCTTCCCGCGCTGCCCTGAGCTGCAGCGAGGTAGAGGCTCTCACAGCCCAGAGGGGTGAAGCATTGCAGAGCCAGTATCCAAAACTGGCTTTCTGATAAAGCCACATAATGAAACAGGGCTCCAAGAGCAGAATCCTTAGCTTCTGGTGTTTCTGCTTGTGCAGTGTCAGCAGGACTTGCATTAGCCTGTCTTAGTTAACTACCTTTGGGCTCCATCCCTCTTGCAGCCAGTACCCTCACAAATGCCTCCCTTCTCATGGTCGTACCAGCGAGGACTCTGTGGTAGCCGTGAGCGTGGTCTCAAGAGTGACTGCTTCATGCTGGGGGAAAGAGCAAAGCCTCGTGTTGGACTGCACCTCTCCTCCCCTGGCCAGATCTGTGCCATGACTCGGTACCTCTGTCCTGCAGGCCGACGAGGCTATCATCACCTTGATAGCCTTCTCCTTTGGTTTCACTCCTGTCTGCCTCTCTTCCTCCGTTAGGAAACGGAATCAGCAGGAAGGCTCAGCCCTGTGTGCTCCTTAGGGAGCTGCTGAGACCTCTTGTCTTGCCTGGTGCTGCAAGGGGTATAACAGCCTGGTTGTGGGTGTTGTGGCTGCATGGGCTCCCTCGCCTTGAATCACCCTCCTCTCCCCTCTGCGCTTGTTTGCTCTTCCCAGGCCAGGAAAAGCAACCCGTCATTCAGGTGTGCCTTGGGCTCTGCTGCCTTCCTCTTTTAGAGGAGGAGGAGGGTAACTGGAGTGGCCCAGGCTGGCTTTGTGCTGCCCTATAAACGAGAGCTTCCTCTGTTACAGGCTGATGGTGTAACTCCAGTTTGCGTGCTTAGTGCTGCTTTAATGGGGAGGAGTTTCCAGCTGGGGCTCCATTTACTACATTTAAAAAAAAAGGCCTGCAGACTGCCACTCAGCCGGGTTCCGAAAACAGGAGCCCGGCTTCCATGTCCGCTGCCTTTGGCTAGCTCAGCCCCCGTGTGTGCTGCCCGACGTGGGGTCTCACAGAGCAGCTCCCTTCGCCGTGATGCTGTGCTTGCTGCACGCTGCTCATGTTCCCAGGACGGCACTGAAGGGTTTTCCCTCATCCAAGCGCTTGAGGGCTTCGCCAACGTGCTTTTTAAATCCCGACCTGTCCAGAAACAGCAGCTAACGACTCCTGTCCCTGCAGGTGGGCAGCGCTGCATGCAGGAGAGATGCCCAGTTTGACTTGGGCAGCCCTGCAGCGTTTTGGGATAACTACTGGTTTTTGAAGGTCATCTTACTCTGGGTCCTCAAAAGCTGGTGCACAAGGGGGGCGTGCAGAGGAGTGAGACTTGGGTGAGGGGTGTTCTTGCTGCACTGCCCCAAAGCCACGGAGCACGGGTGACCTCGCGTGCCTTTCAGCCAGCAGTTGCACTGGGTCTCCTCGTGTGTGCCGAACCTCTGCGAGGGGACCCAAAGGAAAGGAAAGGTTTGGAAAAGGTGTGTGTTGATTTAAGAGGTGTGTGCCAGCGGCTGGCAAGCCCAGCAGATCCTGGTTGGGGTGGCCAGGAAGCAGTGGGGCCCTGAGCCATGGGACGGACGCTGTGGTTGCGGAGCCCTCAACCTGGCCAGCAAGGGCCTTGGATGGCAGGAAACAAAGTCCCCTGCAGTGGTGGCTCCCGTGGGGCACTGGCCCCACGTCCTGGCTGAGCCGTGGGCACAGCAGTGGCTCAGAGCACCTGCTGTCCTGCGCGGCCCTGTCCCCTGGGGCTGTGTGAGCCCTGCACGGCCCCACAGCAGCCGGGCTCCGCGGGATGCGGACACGTGCGAACGGCCCTGCGGTAGGTGTTGCAGGAGATGGCACCTTCCCCACCGCAGACAATTTACTGTCTCATCCCTGGTCTTTGCAGCAAATGTGTAATAAAACTATTCTGGGCTATAGACCACTTCTGCGCTTTTTTTTGTGTCATGAACCAAACGTTGCTGTGTGTGATTGCTTTCTCTCCTAATAGAAAATAAGAACATAGATAGGAGGAGGAGTTCTTAAGAATCACTTTTTTTTCTAACCTAACCTCAAGAGTGAAGTTAAATACTTTGTATGTGATTGCAAACACCTACAAGAAGCCTTTTGCTTTCATTATCTGGCAGAACTGAAAGTGGCAAAGATCAGACCTGGGCCTGTCAGGTTACAGTGGCCATAGATCGTCTCTGACACCAAGCAATTTTATTTGAATAAATTCCACTCTCTAAAAAGTGCTGATTTTCACAAAATGACCATAATCTTTCATGAATAAAGGTTTTGTTGCTGGAATTTACTTTTTGCAAAGCTTGCTTAATGCTGTGTGGCACCTGCTGTGCCCATGGTGCAACCCATGTGCCACTATGTCAGCGGTGACAGCTTGCAGAGTCCCAAGTGGGAACCTAGAAATGAGGAACAAGAACTATGGGGCTGCCTCAGAGGCTGGTGCACGGAGGAGGAGGTTTGGAGGGATGAATCCACAGCCCTTCCCTGGTCTGACCACAGTCACCACTGCTCTTCTTGCACCACTTCCCACTGCCGAAGGAGTGACAGTCGCTTAGCGTTTCAAGGGCTTGATTTTTATGACGTGTGTTCTTTTTCTTCTTTCTTCCTTCCCCTTTCCCTTCCAGTCTTGGTATCTTTGCAGCTTTTTTTCATAGTGAATGCCCTGGTCAAAGCATGATGCCCCTTTCCCTCTCCTGTTGCCTCTCCTTGGCCCTGTTCCCTGGGACCTTTCTGCCCTTTCCCCTCTGCAAGCCCATCAGCAGTGTGTCCAGCCTGGGAGCAGGAGTGCTGCAAGGGGAGCTCTCTGCCTGGTGCAGCCCCTGCGTCGAGGAGCAGCGCTTGCGGGGAGGCTGTTTGGGGCTGCTGACTCGTTTGGGTGAGCAGCAAAACACTTTTGCTTAGCACTAAAGTCCCTTATCCAAGCCCAGCCCCTGGAAAACAGCAGCGCAGGAGTTTCCAAAGCTCTCAGTTGTTTCTATTTAATATTGCAAAGCAGTCTCCTAACTGTAGCCCTCTGCAGAAATGGCTCTACCGTTTGCCTAAAAATAAACAAAGATCAAGCTGAAAAGCAGCCTTGGGCAAGCAGTTGCATGGAAGTGTTTGCTCGTGCAGTTCAAGTTTGCAGAGGTTAGAAAAGGCTGTGAAAAGGGGTGGGAAAGCACTGGTCAAACATCACTAGTAACTAGCACTTGCGGGTGGATCTGTTGTGCCCTGGAGCTTTTCAGGGCTGCATTAGGTGTGTCTAGGGGCTGTCTCTTATCCTTAACCTCAAACTGACTTTACCTTCAGCTGGTGTCCTGTGAGGGAGAGTGACTTGTTGTGACTTGTGCAGAGCAGGCGTTGAGCTGCGCTTTGGGCTGAATCGCAACTGAAAACATGTTTAATTTGCTCTTGACAACTGAAACTGCCATCTGCTAATAGTAGTTTTTTCAGACTTGTCTTAAATTTCCTCCTGTTGTCCCTGGGTTCTGTACTTCCTTTCTGGTCAAAACTGCTACCTGCTATGGGTAGTCATTTATAACCCTTCAACTTGATTGATTTTAAGGCGAGCTGAGTAGCTGAGAACATTACTGGAGTCTCAGCCAGGAAAAACCTTCACACTGAAAGGAGCTGTTAGCCAGTAACCACGTTTTTAGCAACACGGGTTAGCTCACAGCGTATGCATCTTCTGTCCACGCTACCCAGATTCTCATCTTATCTGAAGATGGGCAAAACTTGAGGGAAAAAAACTGCCTTTGGCTTTTAATTCCTCTCAATGATGTAGGGTTCCAGAGTTTTAATCCGCTGCTCTCCTTGCTTAGAAAGCATGAGGATGACCAAGTGAGTGGCAGGGGTTGGGGGCTTCAGTTGTCCTACATGGATGGCCACAATGGGAGCTTGCAAGCCCTGGGGGAGAAGAGAGCCTGGAAGTTCTTGGGGAATTCTCAGCATCTCAAGGGTTATGGAGATAACGGAGTCATTAAGCTATTTAGCCTGGCTGTCTAGGGTGGTGAAGTTTCCTGATCTTCCAAGAAACTTAGCAATGGGGTGAATGAGTACACTATTAAACCATCTGCTTTTCTCAGGAAATGTTTTCTCGGGGATTTTTTCAAGGGAGTTTCTTGTCTTTAAGTATGTTTGGGAAGTGGGTGCTGAGGAATAAATAAGCCATTGAGTTTGTGTCCTTGCATGGCTCTGTAATGGGGTTGTGCTCTGGTGGCCCCCCATGGGCAGGTGTTTGCCAAGGTGGTTCTGCCCAGTTCTGCTGCTGGGGAGCAAGCGTGAGGGCAGGGAGCAGGCTGCAGCTCTTGCTGTTGCTCTTGCTGTCCTGAAATGATTCTGCAAAATATTTTATGTGTAAGTTCAGGTTGAAGTCAGCTCCTTGTGCATCATGTCAGAAATAATCTCTGTGCTCACTGAGATCTAGTGTTGGGTGTGATGAGCTGGTTTTGCCAGTGCAGTAGCTTGGTGAAAGAAACGCAAGGTTTCTTCTGCGGACTTTACCTGCTTGTTCTCTTCCCGGTCTGTGTCCTTAGATCCAGAGATCTGGGCTTTGAGCTTTCAAAATGATTACTGCTATTACAGAGTAACCTTTGTTCCTCTTTCTGGTTCCCTTATCTCTTGCAAGGAGCTTGTGTGGGCTTTTTTTTTGTCTTAACTGCTAAAGAATACTGAGATTGAATATTTATAGTATTTAACCTTGTTTGCTCAGAGATTTGCAGGATGCTCCAACTTCTGAGTAACCGAAGCCATCAGCCTTCGGGAAGGGCTGATCACAGTGAGCCTGGAAGGGGCTGGCGTGGGGCCGTTTTGTTAACGGACTCTCCAAAGCTCCCCCCTTGCATTTCTGTTAATAAGCACTCAGCGTATGAGCATTTTGTGAACAAGATTTTGAAGCGTGTTCAGCTCAGGCTGCATCTCGTCTTTAGGGACGCTGCCAGGGAGAATGCGACAGATTAGAAATCAGCAATAAGGACCCTGCTCTTGTCGTGGCTGGTGATTACAAGCTACTTGTGACGATGCTAATAAGGGCTCGCTGCTCTAGTCCTGCTCTGCCTTGCGCGGGGCTGCAGGACGGCTCTACTGGTGCAGCTGCTGCCTTTGGAGCCGTCGCGGTGCCGTTTGCTGAATCGCGCAGAATTATCTGCCCACCAGTTTGTTTACTACTGCTTGGCTGAATTAATAAGCATCTGATTGGGGTGGTTGTTATTTTGCTTTTCTGCAGCAAACTTAACCCGGAGGCACATGCGTAGAGCTGTTACATGAATTGCAATCACTTGTGGGCTGGAAACGCTACCTTGCAAGAGCTTGATTGCCAGGGCTCTTGGTGGCTCCGGTGGGGCACCCCAGGACTTAGTGACGTGCCAGCACTGCTGGCTGCTGTCCCTGCAGCGCTTCTGCCTGCAGTGCTGGTGCGGAGGCGAGCGGCACGTGGACGTGCCCTCCCTGCTGTCCCATGGCATGGGGAAAGCCTTGGGAGGTGGCGAATTCACGGAATGCTTTTGCCCTGCCTGTATTTTCGATATGGTGTAAAGACAGGGAGGAGCCTTGAGTGCCACCCGAAACACGCAGTCACTGCGGTGCCATCTCCTCTCCCCTTGCAGCGCTCGAACTGGTCCCAGCGCGAGCGCGCTGCCCAGCAGAAGCATGCAGATGGGCGAGCTGGTGATTGAGAGAAATGCCTCAAGTGCTAAATTTATCCTGTTTCCTTCAAGTGAAAGGTAGAATGTTGGTATCTGGAAATAGACCTTAGTTTAAGAACAAAATTATGTGTGCAGCTGTGTATTTCCTTTTTTATTTTTTACCTTCTTTGGGCTGGGATGGGGGCAGCCAAGTCCTCTGGGTTTTAGACCTCTGCGTGAACGCATCCAGAGGTGGCAACGGGAGCGCTGCAAGTGCAGCTTGCACTTCTAGGTCCCTAAATGGAGTTTTGCTCCATTTCAGATGGGTTGCCAAGCAAGATCTCCAGGGGCACTGCTCCTTGCTCCAATCAGGCCTTCTCTGAAAGCAATTTGCAATGCTCCTAGATGTCGATTCCAGCAAATTGCATCTGACAGCCTGAGTGCCACCTAAGGAAGGCTGTGTGCCCAGGCGCTCTCCGTCCCCTCTTTCCTCCAGGAGCAGCAATCCTGGAAGCAGGATGGCTCCATCCGCGTGCCGGTGCCTCCGGTGGGCACGTGCCACCCGGAAGGGGAGGTGGGTTGGCTGACCGGTTGCTGAGCCAGATGCCCAACGTGGGCCGTGTAGTGCAAGCAAATAAAAGTTGATTGATGGTTTTCTTATTACTGAAGCCAGTCTGGCTAGGAGAGAAGCCAGACCATGCTCTAGCTGATAAGAAAACAAGCTGTCCTGGCTCCTGCTTTTCCATCCCTCCTTCCTCCGTCAAGAAATGAAACCTTAGGCAAAACCTCAGATTAGGCTGGGGTCCTTGGGGCACAGCAGCTGGGTTTGCTCAGGGGCCTGAGCAAAGCTGCTCGGGGAGAGCTCCCTGGGAGCCCCTGCGCTTGCAAGCACGTGGTCTCATGTGCGGTTTCGGGATGCTGTTGTTCAGGAGGTGTTATCAGAGTTAAACGAACTGAATTTTCAGCTTTCCCGGGCCTTATTTCTGCTGCTGTGATCATAAAAATAGGATGTGGGTTTGATGCAAACACTGTGGCCAGACTCCGTGGCTGTAAATCCCGCGTGGGAGACGTCCCCGGTGGGCAGCCGCGCAGCGGGAGAGGTGCTGCAGCTCCCACGCTGCTTCCAGCAGTGCCGCTGCTCCCAGTGCGTGCAGCGAGCCAGGAAAGGGGAATGAGCCCGGATGAGGGGGTGGTTAACCCTGCAAGATGCGAAATAGTTCCTGTTTTTGCACAGGAACGGAATGTAGAAGCTTCTGGCAGCAACTCGCGTGTGTACTTGCTGCTAGGGAAGCAGGGATGCTTTTCAGAACCGATTCTCCCGAGGCAGCTTTTTCAGCTCCCTACGCAGTGTGAGACACGTGGCCTGCAGTAAGTTCAGCTGCTTTTTGCGGGGGCACCTGTTGCATCTTGCTGACTGACTGTGCTCATTTTTTGGAGCTTTATTGATCCTGCTGGAGATGGAACTTTCCCCCAAGCCCATTTGCTCTAAAGCCATGTCCCCGTGTGACATTCAGCGGTATCGGCGAGTATTTGCAGTCCAAAGACATTTGTACTGTTCTGCTTAATCAAAGGTTAATGCACTTACCTTTGATATGGCTCTTGGTAAAGGGCTTTTTTCTGCTTCTGCAGTTGAAATCAAGGGTAGGCACCTGTGCGGCTACTGCAGGGAGGGTATTTTGGTGTGAAATCAGGCTCGTTATTTCTGCTCACAACTTGAGCAAGATTCCTGTTCTGCCTCTCTTGCAGCGTTAAATGAGTAATGCTTCATTGCATGCATTTCCCACAGCAACTTTGGCTGAATTTTGCAGGGTTCATAAGCAAAAGGGCCCCTCATCTGCCCTCAGTCCCACTCTCATAGTGCTGTACACAGAAGGTTGGTAATTTCCAGCCCTGTAGCTTGAAAACATCAGATTTGTATAAAACCACATCAAAGGGGAAAGCAGGGGCAGGACTTACCTAGTAGATATAATTTGTTTGAAATATTGTGGTTTGCCCAATGTTTTCTTGCACAATACAAGATATATAAAAGCTGAGCGGAATAGGCACTCGGACAAGACTACACAGTTTAAGGCATTTCCTTGGCTTTGCTCTCCAAAAAGCTTCATTTAGTTACTTCTGACCATATCAGACTATGGTGAAATTGTGCTGCATCGCCTGAGACTCGCATGGCTTAAGGGGGGAAAAAAAAAAAATCCCACTGCTGGGAAATTAAGCGGAGAGAAAAAAAATCCACTTTATGAGCAGCCCTGCAGTCTTTTATTATTACTTGTGCATAAATAATTTAGATAATTCCTCCTCAGTGCTAGAACAAAGCAGAAAGCGTTGCTGTTGGCTGGGGTAGGGATGAGGCTCCGTGGGGTGAGCCTGGCTGCCCCAGGGTTGCTTCTCCTTGCATCAGGTCCCGCATGCAGCAGGTCCCATCAGCGTATTTCCCCGCTGGAATGGGATCCAGCTTTTCCAGCTGTTTTCCAGGTGCTGCTGTGGTGGATGGAGCAGTGGGAATGGGTTTGCTTTGAGGCAGCGTTACCCGGCCCCGAGGGATTTCCTGCAGATAAATGGTTACAGGCCGCGTGATGAGGGCTTCTCCCCTGGCTAGGCTAATCGCACTTGTGTCTGTCTCCTAATGGAGCTGAATTTGTGACCCAAAAGATAAATCCGTTGGTTAATGCCTGAAAATAAAGTACCCTGAGAGGGGCCCGTTGAGCTGGGTTTGCCTGAGAGCAGGGAGCAAGCGAGGGGATTTCTGAACCTCTTCCACCCTCTTTTTTTGCTGTTAGTCGGTCTGCAGTAGGGCAAGGGAAGGGCTAGAAACCCCCATGCGGGGGCTGCTCTGGCACTCTTGGCACGTTGTCAAAGGGTGAAAGAGGTAGTGGCCGATAGAAAAGCAATTGCAGACTTTGTTTTTCCCCCCTTGTGCTGGCTTTTGTCGGGGTGACCGGCTCTGAGCGAGCTGCTGGGCGCACGCTGGAGCAGGGGAGGAGGAAGAGGAGGGAGGAAGGCTTTGCCGAAGGGGCCGACCTCACTGCGGTTCCTCTGCGACCTCCGAGAAACGTTCGGGCTTTTGCTTAAAGCCCCCCCGCGGCTCTGGACTCCCGAGTGTTCCCAGGATGCCGACACGCCGGCAGCGCGCTGGCCAGATTCCCTCTGCGCTGCCAAAAAAATGCCCCTTGCATTTCAATATGGATGATGGTTTCGTAACCCCCCGGCTGCCAACAGAGCCGGGGAAAAGGGTTGAAGTTTCTGCAACTTCCAAAGGGCAGTGGCTCTGAGCAGAAGCGTTTTTCCAGAAAATACCAGCCATTAAGCAACGCTATCCCAATCGATAGCCGCTGGCTTTGCTCTGCCTGTGACTTTGTGTCGCCTGTGATTCTGCCTTTCTGCAAAATGCTGCTGAGTTGAGGTTGTAATTATGGACCGGGCGGCGAATTTGCTGGGAAAAAGCAGGAGTCTGTGATTTGTGGCAAGGCTGCCTCTGAGAGGGAAGGAGGGGAAAAAATAGAAAAGGCACCGAAAAACACTCTCCTTTAGGCTTTTTTATCACTGTGGGGGTGTTGCTTTGTTTCCCTTGGGATGCCAAATGCAGGAGCACAAAACCACGTTTTGCTCTTGCCTTCCTGCTTAGTTTAAGAGCTAAAATATCAGGTTTAGGGAAAGAGGTAGCTTAATTAAGAACCAGGGAAGTTGGACCTTGCAGGCTTCTTGGCTAAGGGGCCAAGAGCACTGATGCTCTGCTTGGTACTTGGGGTCCGTGGGGTGCCCGGTCTCAGGTCCCTGCTATTCAGTCTTCTGCTCTTTTCAGGAAAAAGATCTTCTCCTTCTTTATCTTTAAGGTCCATAAAGCAGGGAGTGGGACTTGTTTTTCCTTGAATGGATGTGGATGAATGGATGAGTGTGGATGGAGAAACTCTCCAATCTCTTTGTATAGCTGCAAGAAACAGGAGGAGATTCTGAAGTCACCTCGCTCGAGCATCTTCCTTATTGTTGTCCTCACTGCTGGTAATGAGGGGAAGTCCCATTTCTTCTCCTGCATCCTGGAGGTTTCGTTCTTGTCAGCACCCTGGGGTTGCTGCAAACCACCCGCTCTTCGTGTGCACCCTCGGGAGGCCTCACTGTTGCTCTAGCAGTGCGATGTCCCCTGCTCCACTGCCTCTCTCCCAGCCTGTGTTCATGGCCCAGGGGAGCCAGGAGCCTCCTTCCGCCTCCTGCTCTCGCTTGCTTTTCCCAGTGCGTTGAGGAGAGGGTTTCCCTAGCCCAGGAGGAGACTAAGTGCCCTCACCTGAGGGGAGATGGCCTGGTTTGCATTGATGTGACATGATACCGGGCCAGGGACCTTTACTAGGAGAGACGAGGGTTGCTGCCCATGTCTGGCTCCGTTTGCAGCAGCTTGATCAAAGCCCCAGCGCCGTTTCCAGGCCTTTTGGCACCGTTTGCTTCCTCCTCTCCTGCGCTTATCGCTGGGGCCATCGGACAGCGGCGCCAAAGCCGCCGCTTCCTCGGAAGGGGAAGCGGCCTGTCCTCGGCCTGCGGTGGAGTCGGCAGCGTGTCCGGGCAGGGTTTTGTCACCAGTCTGTGTGACACTTCCCTGCGGCCAGGCAGGGCCGGTCCCTTCTGCAGCGCCATGAGGGGGCTGTTGTGTTGCACCCTCCACCCTTCCAGCCCTTGGAGCAATCCTTCCCCTGCTCCCCGCCCGTCCCTTCCTCTCCTTTGTATCCAAGTGCTATTCAGTGAATCAGCCTTTCCAGAGCGCTCAGCTTGTTCAGAGTTCGGTGCTCCCTGACCTGTCATCCTCCTGGAGCTAAGGGTGACCTTGCTGCTAGCGCGTACAGGGAGGCAGCACATCCCTGGGGACAGGAGACCGGGATGTGGAGACCATCCCTGCAGGGCCGCTCGCCTCGCCCTGGTGTGCCTTGACCTGCCCTAAAAGTGGATTATGTCCAAAATGCGGTGGAGAGGAGCTCCGAGGGTGCCCACCCACCTCCATGGAGCCATCAGGGTCCCTTCCAGGTGACGCCGTTGCCCATGGGAGTGACGTGGTGGCAGTCTGCCTGCTTGCGAGAGGGAGCTGCGGAGACCAAGGTCTGTGTAGCTGCGTCCCCATGGGCCTCCTCATCGTCATCCTCGACACGAAGGGGATGAGTGAGCCCCATGGCGCTGGCAGCGGTCCCCTGGGATCACCCCAGCCGGGAGGCAGCCCGGTTTCCTAGTGCAGCCCCCTGTGTTATCCTCCCTCTTGGCAAAGAAATAGTAGTCCTATTTTTCCATGCCTTATATTTTTTTCTGCTACTTATCATTCTGTGCATTGTGGTGCTTCGGCTGGTTAACCTGCCCTTATTTGCGATGTCCTCCCACACCGGTCTCTGCTCCAGGAGCTGGGTGTGCTCGGGGCTAGCGTGACCGCGCTTCCCTCTGATGGCAACGCCACCGGGAGCTTCAGCCCGGACATGGGATACTTGTTTAAATTTTAACCTTTGTTTCCCTGAGGTGCTGAACTTCACTCCTACAGTTAGAAATGAAGAGCAAAAATCCCCCCTGGGTGGAAAATGAGCAAACGTGGCCGTGTTCCCGCTCCCGCAGCACAAGGCTCCTCCTTCGGAAGGCGTTCCAGGTGAACGCGCTCCAATGTGAGCCGTGCTCCGAGCTCTGCTCGGCTCCAGCTGCTTTTCCCTTTGCACCTATCGGCTCTTACTGCTTTAAACACACAGGCTGCTTCTTGCTGCTGTTTGGGTTTGTTTTTCTCTTCCCTGGAGAAGCCTGCATGTCCTCGCCTCTTCCCTCCGGATGCAAGGGAAGCGGAGGGATTGATTTGGATCTATGGAGCTCTTGCTGTAATCAGGAGATCTGCCCAAAATGTGGTCTGTGTGGGTAAGCAGAGTTTGTTGAGCTGCTAAATTATTAAGTGCTTTGTCAAAGGGTTATGTGTGCTTGCATAGAAAGGGCTGAGTACAAAAAGTAATATAAAAATTGGCAGGAAAAGCAGTAATTAAAAATGTATTGGTTGGGTGATAAGACTGACAGGCGGTGAGGCAGGTACACGAGTTGGCTTTTTGGGACTATCCCGACGCTTTAGGGGGTTATTTTTAGTGTGTGGAGGCTCTTTAAAATTTTAAATGTTGCCCGTGGTTCTTTTGCAGGAAAGTTAAGCAGCACACCGAACTTGTAGGCTGCTTTAGGATGTGTTTTTATATTTGCAGCCTTTTTACCGATCCTGTGGTAATGGAATAATACAGCAGTGATCAGATATTAAATGATTTGTGAGATCTAAGGCAAGCAACATGATTTAATCTTCCTTCTACATGTACTTAATATAAGCCATTATTTCACTCAAATCGTTGAGCTTTGTACTTGTGCAGTATAATTACCTCCAGTTTTAGCAGATGACATTTTTTTAGGTGCCTGTGGTTTTTCTTAGTCCTTTTTCTATAACTGACTTGTATTTACTTTGTAGCTTAAAGATGGTATCTAAAGCAAACATGAAAGGAGTTTCTTTTGGTTAGCTGGGTTGGTTCAAATGCCTTCTGAAACTATATAGAAAATAAAAAAACAAATATTTTCTTGCTGCTGCTTTCTGAAAACAGGACTGATAGGCAGCATAGACACTTGTTTGCTGTATGGAGGTTATAATTAAACAATGTTTTTTGCAGGTTTCAGAATAGCCCATTTCTTGTTACATTGGCTCGTGCAGGTTCCTCGTGAAACCAAGTCTCCCCACGCAGGGTCTGTGGTGGCCTCTCCACTCTGTATGGTGGGAGTTTGTCTTCAGTGTTGAAATCTGCATTAATTTTTACCAGGGTTTGCTAATTTTTAACAAGCCAGGTAGCTTCTACTGCGTGCCAGGTGGGTCCTGCACGTTTTGTGTGGGAGGCCAAGTGAGGAAGGGGGGTATGGGGGACACGTGGGTCCCCGGGCAGAGTGCGCTCGCTGCTCGTGGCCGCACCGTTCTGCCGCTGGAGCAGTCAGATTTAAGTAGGTCGGACACTGCAAAGATAGACCGTGGTAGGAGGTACCCAGATGGAGGGGGAAGCGAGGTGCAAAGTGAGGTTTGTCCAAATTCAGTCTAAGAATTTTGGAACTGCTGGGGGCTGAAGTGTAAATCATCTCTCAGCTTACGGCTCCCATTGCTTCAAGTCGTAAGTGCTGTTTGGTGATGAGTTGGATCCACTGATGCTTTTAATTCCAGCTGTGTCCTGGTCCAGCGCCTTCAAGGAGCTCCTGTCCTTCCGTGATGGAAGAAAGATTTACTACCTAGCCAAATGCCAAGTCCCAGCTGATCTTTCATGCACTTATTGATGTGTGTATATGGGCTTTTTAAATTTGGGCAACCTACAACAATAGCTATTATCCCATGTGCCTTATTTTCAGAAGTATTGCTCACGGCAGGAAAAAAGTAGCAATTCTCTGCTAAAATAGCTGCTCCTAATATAGGCAAGGTGAGTGAATATTTGAAAGCTGCCTATGTCTATAGGAAACCCCCATGCAGGAGGACAGCAGATAGCTCTCCTGGACAGGCCATGGGCTTTGCTGCAAGCTGGGCTCTCTGGGAGGTGACCAGGGGCTGGGAATGCTCTCCCAGCGTCTGCGTGGTTCCTGCCTTCTCCCCAGTGTGGACACTGGAGCATCCCCTGTGCCAAACCCGTTGAGCTGGCTCCATGCGGGAGCAGGGAGCAGCGCCAAGAGGATCTTTGGGTGACACGCTGCTTCCCAGAGCAGCGTCCCACGGGAGGGCACGGCCTCACCTGGCATCACCTCCTCTTTCCACGTCTCTGCCCTGGAAAATCCAGGGACTTTCTGCAATAGTTATATCTAAAGCTTTAACTAATGCTTGAAACTGATAGGAAGTGGGGATTTTGGGGGGAATCACAGGCAGGTGGAGGAGGCCACCACACGGAGCCAGGGAAGGGAGAGGTGAGTCTTGTAGCTGCTGTGCAATGTGCAGTGCTCCCTAAAGCCCTGCTGAGCAAGGAGACAGTCCCTTGAATTGCACCCAGGTGATATTTTCCTTTCTTCTATCAAAGCTTAAATTTTTGAAGGAAGGTGTTAGAGGAAAAAGTCTAAATTCTCTGCATGCTAATCTGCGTATTTTATAGTTCTCACAAAGAAATGGCAGTCAGCCCCTAAATCACCCCCCAGGTCTCTGCTGAGAACTGTCATTAAGACTTTGCCATCTATTAGCGACCCGGAGAGTCCTTTGTAGAGTGACGGCGCATGAGGTGCACCTGTCAAAATAGCAGCTTCTGACTGCGGCACCCACGAAGGAGCTTTTGTCATGTGTGTAGGCGTTGGTACGTAACGCGCGTCCGATTTTTGGCAATTGGGGGGGGAAAAAAAAAGAAGAGAGAGAGAAATTTGATGCTAGGCCTTGCATTCCTTCTGAGGTGCCATCGAGGGCTGCGCTGTACTCTCTGCGTGAGCCGTTATTTATCATGCCATAACTCGGGTTTGTTACTCCGTTCCGGGGCTTTGCGTGCCTTGTGTTTCAGGTTTTCCCTGGCTAATTATAGATGGTCTCGCCAAGCAAGCGTTGCAGCGTATTCTCCCAGGCGTGTTTTCCTCGAGCTTTATTGTTTCTGCTCGGCACATCGCCACCTCCGCCTGCTCTCCCGCAGCCCGTCCAGCGTGCCCGCGGGGAGGGGAAGCTCTCGCTTCCTCCTGCTCTCAGCACGGCTGTTTCCAGAGGGCCGTTTCCATCTCCGGGTCCTGCTTGCGGCTCGGGGTGCAGCGGCCGGAGCGGGGCAGGCGGCAGCGGCCCCACGCTGTTTGCTGGCAGCCCACGCACCACCAGGACTTTGCATTTTTGGCACTTGCTGTGGAGGGGTTTCAAAGCAAACAAGCTCCAGGGTTGAGGATTAGTAAGAACTAGAAAAGCGTGAGCAGTATCTGCTGGTGTTTCAGCAGCCTGACCGTCTGTTAATGCCCTTGAACCATGAACAGTGAAAACAGGTTTTCCTGTGCAGGCTTGAAAAATCCCCAAGTCTAGTTCTAAAAAAACATAGTCTGATCTAAAGAGGCTTCTTTTTTCCCCACTCCTTCTCCTCTTAGGGAAACTATGAAGCGTCTTGGAAATGCCTGTTAAGTCCAAGCCTGCACTGTGCTCTTTGGTGCTAGTTTGCTCTGAGAAATCAGAATGCTGAGAGATGGGATGTCAGAAAGGCAAAGGCAAACGGTTGTTCTCTACCCAACCACAGACACTGTTAATCACGTTTGTTCAAGCTGTCCCGGTTTCAGCTGAAACCCCAACGGTACCCAGGTTTCTGGTTTTCTTATTTCCTTATTTCTTTGGAAACGACCCCTTTTCCTCTGCTAAGGATCTTGTGTGTGCCAAGCAGTCGGGAGCTGGACGTTGCAGGACATAGACCCTGCTGTGTTTCCCCATTGGAACAGGTCATTTTAAGGAGTGTAGTCACGTGTATTGATACTTGTCTGAAGATTGCAAGTGTATTTAACAAAGTTACGGCAAGTGTGGAGTTTCACATGCAAAACTTCTGTTTAAATGTGCACATTTCTTAATTTTTGATGTATTCCTATATTTTCAGGTACGTTGCTTTCTGCATGTGACTTTAACACAGACTCTGTTGGTTTAAGGTTTGTCCGTGATTTACTCAGTGCTGTAAGATGACGTTGTGAGGCACCAGGGAAAGCTCCCAGCAGTTCCATGGGGGTCTGTGCTGGAGCCCCTCGCCCTGTGGCTCCATGCAATGGGTGAAATGGGTGAAGATGCCCTAATTTATCCTGCTGTAATTATCAAGCGTAGGTGTGCCAAAGAAAGCCCTTGCTGGATGCGAGCTGAACCTGACGGATTTCTGTGCTCCGAGAATAGACAGAAAAGGGCCCTGCTGGGCGCTTCCGTCCGCTGGGCTATAAATGTGCAAGGGCAGGAAGGTGGTTTGCGCGTGGGCGTTTCAAACTGAGAGATGCTTTGGCCATCCCTGTGCAGCATCTCATTGCTGGAGGAACCCAGATAACAGGAATGTGCAGGGGAGCTTGCAAGTGCTTTGGGTGAAGCTCCCGCTTTGCTTAACAGATGCGCGTTCCTGGTTGAAGTGTGGGGAGCCCCTGCACCCGTGCGAGTTTGGTGTCACGGATGCAATCCATGGATGCTCGTTTGTGGACCCTCACGATGGATTTTGCATCCAGAACAACTCCTTTCCACGTGCGGTTTGCTCCGTGTTTGGCAGTTCGGCATGTGCATGCGAAAGCGAGAATGCATCGAGTCTATTTTAGCTGGGAGGACAGAAATTCTTTCCTTGCCTGACCTGGATCCCAGGGGCTATAAATACTTCCCTTCCTGTTATTCCCTTATCTTTCCTCTGAGTGCCATTGAGTAGAGGGGCTGTCGCTAAGCCCCTGTGACACTGTGACGACAGGTTATCATTCATACGTGACATCTCTTTCTGCCTGGGGGAAACAAAAAGCCGAACGAGCGAGGGAGAAAAGCAGAGCCCTGCGCCCTGACCTGGTGGCGGGCGAAGGTGCGGGGCCTTCGTGCGGTCTTGCTGCTAAAATGGGATTATTGGGGAGCATCCGCAGATGACAGCGCTGCCGTGCTGACTTCCTGGGGACGTGCTGGGATCGCACGTGAGGATTCGGCCCGGATCCCAGCGGTGCCAGCGGGTGCCCCGCAGTGGGAGAAGGCGCAGGAGGAGCCGCGCTGGTGCGGGCTGAGCATGAAGGGCCGCAGGGTAGGCGATGCCCGAGGGAGCAGGCTCGTGGCGGGAGAGGTAAGGACGGAGCGCGCGGAGCGAAGCCTCCGGATGCGGAGCAGCGCTGGGAGTGTGAGCTCTGCGGGCGGGCGCGGGTGTCCCCGACGTCCGCAGGGTTTGGTGCTCGGCCGGAGCAGCCCAGCCCGTGCCTGCTGCCTTCTGTTTGTTTTAAACGTGTTGCCTGGCGATCCCGGGCGGCTCCGTGCCATGGGATAGCAAACCTGCGCCGGCCCCGCAGCCGACGGCGGGCAGGAGGCTCGGGAGGAGTGAGACGGGGTTGGTGCCGCGTTGCCGGCTCCCTACAAACCGTCAGCACAGCAGGGGTGGTGCTTAGGGTGTCCCCAGCACGCCTCAGCTTCTCTGTTTCTCATCTGTATTTTAGATATTTTAGCATGGCAGAAAAATATATTTTAAACCCTATGTGCTTCAGTGAGGCTGTGAGATATTTCAGGTAGACTTGAAGGTTTGATGGGCAAACGAGCACGGAGAAGGTGCTAGTTCCACTGCCTTCTCCATGATCCCGTATAAATCATGAAGCTGCCAATGGAATTGAGGCTGTAATTGTTTCTACCAAGAAATATTGGCACAAGAAAAGGTTTGATGTCCGTAAATGGGTGTATTCAAAGCAGGAATAGGAAATAGGAAGGGATGCTTGGAAGATAAGTTTATCCCTAATGATTGCTCGTTAAAGTTGCCTTACTCCTTGTTAAGGAGGAGCTGGCAGAGCGCGTGGGCGCCGCTCACAAGTGTAAATGTCCTGGAAAGAGTTTGCGGTCCACACTGCTGCGCCGAAGGGTAGCTGAGGATTAAAGAGACACCGTGCAGAAAGCCAAACCTGAAATGCAAAAGAGAAGTCAGCGGTGGGCTGAGGATGCTTGTGGGTCTGTAACGGTGCTCCCGCATCGGCTCTTTGAGGTAGTTGTTTGGGGAGAAGCGGAGACCTGGAGAGCTCAACCCTCCCCATCCTCACGTTACCAGGGCGCACTCAGCGTCAGAAACAACCAAAACCCACACGCAGGGTTTGGGGGGAGGCTGCAGCCTAATCTGCCTGCCCCACTTGTGCCTGCAGTGTGCCGGGGAGGAGAAGCGAGTCGGGACGCGCACCGTGGTGGTCGGGCACCGGCCGGTCTCGGAAGCGGACGCCTACGTGGCCCAGAAGTTCTGCGACAACAGGATCGTCTCGTCCAAGGTGAGCGTGACCGTAGTGCGGGTGGCACCACCTACCCACGGTTTGCACAGCTCCCTGTGCAAGCACTTTGGCCTTGCCTTCCTGTAAATTATGGGTTTTTTTATTATTATTTTTTATTTTTTATTTAGACTTTTTATTTAGACTATTTAGACTTTTTAAGTCCATCTTTGAGTAATTACAATCCCCCTTTGCGATGCAAGTGGCAGCCCTCAGGGTGGCCGTGTGGCCACAGCAATAACCAGCCCCTTACCCCGGTACCTGGATGGACCCAGCCGGTGCAAAGTGCTCGCCAAGGGCACACAAGGATGCACAGGCATCAGCCCAGGGTGTTGAAACCCTCTGCAGCCCCCGAGGCCTTGGGTGAACATCCGCATGGTGCAGCCCAAAGCACATCCCTCAACAACACTCCAGTTTTCTGTTTAATTCTTCCTCTCTCCACTCATTTCCACGAGGATGCGCGAGGGTTTCTCAGTGCTGGAGGACAGCCAAGCAAGTGACAATGCTGTTCTTGAAGCTTTCTGGAATTCCCCTGTGAAAAAAGGGAAGGTTAAGTATAATGGAGCATATGATATGACAGCAACTTAGATTTGGGAGAGGAAGCGGGGATTATTTTATAAATTGACAGATAAATGTCGTTTTACTATTCTCGTTCAGTGCTTTTTTCCTTTTCCTTGAATTAGGACAAAAATAACATGTTCTGTTTATCCTTTTGGATGAGAAGGAAAATGTTCATATTGTATTAACATGGCTTTTGTTTATTGTGGGAAAACTGTGTGATGACACCTGCCTGCTTTCTGTTTGGCTTTTTCCTTGACATTCGTGAAGCTATTTCAAAAGACTTGGAAAAAAAAGATTAAATAACATGTCAAACAAGTGGCATCGAGTGGTGTCAACACAGCTGGATACATGTTGCATTACTTGTGGTTGATGATGCTCAGTGTACAGCACTATACTTGAGATGTAAAAAATGTTTTAAAACTTGGATCTCTCTCCTTTTCATGTCCCTATGCTGAAAGCATTTTTTCAGGAAAAGTTTTAAATCTGAACACTTCTAAACTATGTAGCATTCCCACTGCTTTCCTTGGCATGCCAGTTGCCTCCTTCAGAGAACAGCTTGGTTTGCCTTAGCACTAATTTTATCAGTCGTCTTTGATTATTTCTGAATGTTGTGTTCTTGTTCTTTTGTGTCCATTTATATTTGCTAAGCATGAGGTTTTCCTACCTGCCCAGTCTCTTTTTGCTAGGTGGACATTGGTCTTATGTATTTGCAATTCATGACTTTTTTTTTTATTCAAGTCACTTGGAAGGACCAAATATTAGACCTGTTGTTTTCCATATTGATCTTAAATTACCTTTAATGTAGGTTACCTCTTTATTAGCTCATACTTCTCCAAATACCTATCTAGAGGCTGATTCCTGAAACAAATCCTGTTGTTTTTCTCTCTGTTATCCTTCCCCATTTCCAACTGTTTTGTCTGGGCTACTTTGACAAAATAAGAGTTTTGGTGAATTTTTGGCCCACTTTCCCTTCATTTGTGAACTGGTGGAGAGACACAGTGCTTGAAGTGTGTTGTTGGAAGCCCCATAGCAGGTAGGTTGCCTCTTAGCGTGGAGGTGCATCATGCTGAAACTTTGAGGTGCATCCTCCAGGAACTGGCCAAGTGACTTGTACTTAAGCAGACTGTGACGTCCTATGAAGCCCCTTCCTTCGCCCCCCTGGCATATGTGTGCCACAGCAGTAGATGGTTGAAACACCGAGACGCCCTGTCCGTAAGTTACCTGGCGCTGGGCTGCTTTGCAGCCTGGGCAGCTCTGCAGAACCCTTCCTGGCCTGGCGACTCTGCATGCAGAGCTGAGCATCTGTACGGGTCTGCTGATCCTAGTGGCCACCCATTAGGCAAAAATGCCAGGGAATCACCCCGGGAGGCTCTGTCGGGGTGATAGGGACCTGGCCACCATGGGCTCCACTTCTGACTGCAACTTCAGTGAAATCAGAATAGGAATTTACTTACCCGATAGAGCAAATGGACATATTTTAGGTTGAAAAATCATTCCCTGTTTTGCACGGATCTGTAGATACAGCCCATGGTGCATTCTCTGTCTTGACTTGTTCATGTTGACGTCTGGAAAGCTGAAAGTTGTCCCGTTTCTCTTCCTCCCGCAGTACACGATCTGGAACTTCCTTCCGAAAAACCTCTTTGAACAGTTCCGAAGAATTGCCAACTTCTACTTCCTCATTATCTTCCTTGTGCAGGTGAGAGGGTTTTATCTTGAGGTTTTTTTGCTTATTTAAATGCTGATTTTAAGCACAGCTTGAAAGCCAGTGGATGTTTAAAGCTGACTCTCCTGGTGCTTATAAACATAGTTTGCCTTTTATTGGAAGCTCTGTTTTAATTCTAGCACTCAATTCAAGGCGTAATAATAATTAAAATATTTCTGTGGCCTGAGACCACATTCAAATGACTGCTGAAACTCTTTAAAGCCACTCTTAAACACCGTTAAGCCCAGGGAAGCAGTAGAAATAAGTATAGAGAGTGCAGCAGAGTTCAGAGCTGACTTCAGCTGCTCTATTACTTTTGTAAAATGACATGCGTTTTCCCAACTGCCTGGTGTCTGCTAGGCCCTGATTGTAGTGTCAAGGCAAGCAGGGACGACAGGTTGTCTGCAGCGAAACTCGGGTGAGTGCCTAACGTGAGCGCTAGGAATGCAGAGTTTCAGGAAGATTTTTAACATGTGTGAAATAGCAAATTTCATATACAGCTAAGCGTCTTCTGCTCTGGTTTATGTTGTGGGATAAGAGAGAAATCCTGAGCAAACCCAAATACCCATTTTTTCTCTTCTGTCAATGGAAAGAGAAGTGGGTTGTCCAAATGTATTTTGAGGAAGGGATTAGAAGGAGGTTTGGGAGAATCCCCAAGCGAATTATTTGGCCTTTGCTGGCTCATCATTTTGTTGTAGCCTGCACGTTCCAATCATGGGTGCCTGCAAGTGTTTGCCTTTACAGTAAAGAATTAGGGTTTACAACTACTCCAGAGGCTGCGGCAGGAAGAGGTGATCCCAGCAGAACTGCTGAGGATGGCTCCTAGTGGCAGTATCATGTGGAAGGCCGATGTCCCCGCGTAGCAGCTGGCTCCCATCCATCGCTGGATGCTGCTGGCCCTGTTCCACCCTGTCAGGATGCATTTGCGATTTGCCTCGTCCCGAGGCAGTGCCCTGCAGCCGGGATGTCCCTTCTGCGCGGCTGGCTGTGTAGTGACGCGGTGCTCTGGGCATGCAGAACAGGGATATTCTCTGCTGCACTTGAGCACCTTGTTGCAGTTAGCTGATACCCATCTTGGGCATGGGCATATGCAGGTGAGCAGAGCCCTGTCTTTTCTCACTTCTCTTTTGTGATCACCTCTATTATAAGGAAGCTATACACGTGCTCCATTAGGGATAAAAGCCCAAAGCAGCCACCAAAGCTGGTGGCACTAACACAGTTGCTGCCCTGCAGAGTATCGGGCAGCTGCCAGGCACTCTTAGTTCCACAACTGCTGGAGACTTCACTTAAAGCATTCAAAGTAATTTCATTAACTTAAAATATCAAGGGCTTACCTTGATAAATGTCATCTCTAGCTAAATGTTGGTGCTTATCCTTTAATTGCTTTAATAGAATTACCCTAAGTGCTTCATTGCAAGTGACATATCCGAGCCCTCAGTAGCAGGCCTCTGTACATGGAGCTTCCTGAGGAAACTCCACGTTCCACCAAGATCCCGGCCGGCACCGTGTGGAGGGGCTGTCCTGCCTGCCCCATAGTCCGTAGTCAAACTGCGTACCATGCAGATGCCCTTCAGGGAGAGCAAGAGAAAGTCTGTGCATTAAATATAACATACATACCAAGTAGTATCCTGACAGGGGTATGAGTAACTGATTCGTTGCAACACTTAGATAACTGTGATTTTTTTTTTTTTTTTTTTTTTTTTTTTTAAGAAAAAAAGAGTGCTTTGAGTAATGTAGTTAATCTGTATTTTTGGACAGACAATCTTGACAGCGATAAGCTCATGCAGGAGGTGCCAAAAATGGAAAATGTTGGTAAAGATAGTTTCTGGGCTAGGACCTTCAGTTTTGTAAACAGTGAATTAGGAGGAAACTTAATAACGGAAGGGTTTGCCGCGTTTAAGTGGATCCAAATTAAGCTGTAGAAGCTCTAAAATATCTCTAGAATAACTTCAAAGGAGTCTTTGTTCTGGGTCGTTGTTCATGCATCCCTCGGCTCCCTGTGAATGGGGAAGGGGAGAAGACCACTCTTGAGCCGTGGGATGCGAAGGGAGCGCAGCACCAATCTCCAAGTGTGCAGAGAGGTTCTTGTGTTTACAAGATCTACTATTGTATCTATAGCCTAGCATTTGTATGGAGGGAAATCAAACTGCTTGCTTGAATAAATATATATTCACAGCTGGATCTTGTCCAAAGCAGAAAACAGTCCTGTTGCAAAGCTGTGGGAGTGCCAGGAAGCATAGCGTGAATAGCTCTGCTCTCTTGCTTGCCTTTCTTAGTTAAAAGCAAAAATTCCTCTTGTATTTGGATGATCTGTCCAATTTTACAAGATGCATTTTGGTTGGCTGATCTATGCCTCAGTTTTGGCTTTAATATGTGGCCATCTGGGCATAACGTGCCTTGTGTGATGTCTCCATACAACACAGTAAACAGGAGTTTCTGCTCCTGGAAATATGTGTTGTTTTTTCTCTTGTCTTACCCTTGCACTAAACTCCAGTCACTTACCTGGCTACTTTTGAGGTGTTTCTGTTCTCCTCTTCGTATCTTTTGAATCTCTTCTCTGGGTCCAAAGGTGTGGACAAAATTGCAAAATATGGCCATTTCAAAGAGTTAAAAATTTCCAAGTGGCTTCCTCCCAGCAGATGAGAACAGCTTTGTGCTTTTTACCAAGGGCCTAAAACAATAAATACAGATTCTGTTGTTTTGTGAGCGTGCCAGCGCAACACAAATAACTGGAGCAGGACAAAGCGGCTTTGTGGGAGCACAGAGCGGGTCTGCTGAGCTGCCCTCCCTCCGCATCTGCCGCCGTGTCCCCCGGCCCGGCAGGGACGGCGGGAGGAGAGGCAGCCGGTTTTGCTGTGCCTGTTTGGGCAGTGCACCCGGGGCTCCCCTGTGCGCCTGGGGCCCGGCCGGGTTTGCTTTGGGTGTTGCACTTGGAGGAGATGCTGAAGGCGTCGCTGCGGGTGGTGGGAAGCCGTGAAACACATCCCTGTCCCAGCAGAGACCCTGCGGGGCTCAACCACTGTGCCCTCAAAAGAGCCATTTCCACACACATACGTCAAGGCTTTTATGCCTGCTGCTGCCTAAGAACAAGCTGTCACCATATTTATTTGTTTATTTTCTCTGCAGGTCATAGTGGATACCCCAACCAGTCCGGTGACAAGTGGACTTCCCCTCTTCTTTGTGATCACTGTCACAGCCATCAAGCAGGTGACAGCATCCTTTGCAGCAGGAAACCTGCTTCCTGCAGGAAGGTTTCCTGTGCTCTTCCTGGCAACTGAACAGGGCAGGGTCCACTAAAACTTCCAGATAGCCCTGAAAATGCCTAGTCCTCTTTTCTTCTTGCTGTGATAGAGGACCTTTTTCCATATGCCCATGTGGCACTTTCAATTTCTTCTGCAGAAGCATTAAATAATAAAACAAGTTTCTTCTGCAGGGGCCAGAAAAGGAAAGCTAGAGCAAAATCCATCTGCTCCCAATATGAATGTTTTATTCTTCTAGTGAAGACTAAAGAGTCTTGTCCTCCTTTACCTTGGGAGAGAATAACAGGGCACTAAGCATATTATTTATATAAGCCCATTCTTGCCAGCGCTGAGAATAATAAAAGCATGCTGCAGTAATTTAGCTGCTCATTGCATGCAATGCATATAGATTATTTTTGTGTGTGTTATTTTAATCTGTTCTGAATCTGTCAAATATGAGCATGATTTTTTTTAAATAAATCAATTCAGTCTGAGCTACTCTGGTTGATGTTTTGTCAGGCATGAAGGAGTTCTGAGACCTGTTTAATTTATTCCTTTTTCTTTTCGCCCATTCTCTCCATCCCCACTCATTTCAGTAGTTTACTTGCTTTGTTATGAGGTTGTGTTGCCTGTATTTGTGTGCCTAGGGATACGAGGACTGGCTGAGGCACAGAGCTGACAACGAAGTAAACAAAAGCAATGTCTTCATCATTGAAAATGCAAAGCAAGTGCAGAAAGAGAGTGAGAAAATCAAGGTAACTTTTATATTGAGAAGTTGGCTGTAGTTATCTCTGAAGCCAATGGGAAAATTAGGATGTAGAGTGTGGGAGAGGGTTTTTTTTTTTTTTTTTCATTTTTTGCCTTAAATTTGAGAGCAGTTGGGTGCTAGGGCTACCAAAGGCAGTTGGTGTGGGCCCCCAGCACAGGGCACGCAGACAGCTCAGGCGTCTTCCCGAGGTGCAGCAGCCTCCTGCCCTGTCCCGGTCGGTAGCCGGAGCCTCCTCCGTGCGGGTGCCTTGGATGGGCCGTCTTGCGGCAGCCTCACCGAGGCTGACAAATGACAGACCTGTCATCGTTTGCAGCTATCTGGGACAGGCAGTCCTTTTCTATTTCCAACTCTCCCAAGGACACAAAAAGAAGTACGCCAGCTTTGAGGTTCATTTGTCAGCCCGCGCTCCAGGCTGGTGCAGAGCCTCCCGCTTCAGCAGGGTTTTGCAGAGGAAGGAACACCCGTGCGGCGCGTGGTCCCTCCTGACTTGGCCTGCTGGGCTCCCTGTGATGCTGGGGACCCGTGCGACGTGTCTGCCAAGCAGCCCCTCTCACCGGAGGGAGAGGATCAGCTCTGTCTGCAGAGATAGATGTTTGCAGAACAGACTGTTCTGGCTACAAAATGAGCTTAAACCTTTGCTTTGCTTATTGCGGCTGCAGCGCCTTCCCCATCCTGGCAGGGAGTGTTTCCAAGCTGGAGAAAAACACATGGGAGATGCAAACAAGTTCCATCTTAAGGTAGAAAACCTGAAACCCCGCTGCTTCAGCGGCTAGTGAAAATTAGCTAGGGCAGCAATTAGAGTTGGGCTTTATGAAATCATTCATTGCAACATTTCTTTTCTTCCAGGTTGGAGACATAGTAGAGGTGAATGCAGATGAGACCTTCCCCTGTGACTTGATATTTTTGGCCTCAAGTAGCGTTGATGGGACCTGTTACGTCACTACAGCCAGCCTTGACGGCGAGTCGAATTTCAAGGTGACGGGGATGGATGTGCGCGTACGGGAGTCGCTGCTCCTGCTGTAGAGATGCTTTTAGTCGCACTGAAGTCAATGCTTGTGCAATGCGTATGTCTGTTTGATTAATTGGAGGATGCTCCCCCGGCACCAACCCTCATGGTGACTTAGCTATATTTAACATCTGTTCCTTACGTTTGCTCATCCAGTGAGTCAGCACCAAAGTGCTCTGTGGGCCACTTCTTCTTTCTTCTATTTTCTTTTTTCTTCTTTCTTTTTTCTTTCTTTTTTTTCTTTTCTTTTTTCCTGTTTTTTCTTTTTATCTTTTTTCTTTTGTGTGTGTTTTATAAGCAGCTGCCTCTCCTAGCGTTCTCATGGATGCGGCTTCCCTGCCATACTGCCCGTCCCAGCAGCAGGGAGCTACTTCCCATTTGGTGTCCCGCAGTCTGATGCATAGGGGTAGCAGGGAGTGTAGCTGCTTGAACTTCTCCTCTTCCCATCCCCAATTTCTGGGTCAGGGAATAAGATTGGCAGTTATCCTGCTCGGGATAAATCTCTTCCTTTCTTCTCTTTGTGCTTCCCACCTCTCCAAACTAGGGAAACAGATAATGATATAAGATAAGTCAGTATGTCAGAGGACATAAAAATTTGTTTGAGCTTGTTGTTTGATAAAATATTTTGACAGATGTTGACAACTGCAGTAGGAAAAATTGATATTGTTTTAAAATTACATGATTAATTCCAATACTTTGGATTTGGTGGGAAAACCATCACTGGTCTCAAAAGCTGCAAGGAGTCTCTTTATGGGTCGCTGTTAATTGTTTCAAAAATCACATGTAGGAGCAGATGCTGTTATGCTAGATACACAAAAGGAAAGGAGATTTGAAGCTGCTTGTGGCTAAAAATAGATAGCCATATTAAATAGGCAGTCATTTAGCATTGGGTATGCTGCTTGCATGAGTTAATATAACTTTGGAAGTCTTAGCTCTTACTAACTTTTGAGTCTAAGTGGAAAGCTAAATTCCTATTTTAAGCAGTGTGTGCTTGTATCTCTAGATATTTTTTTTTCTCGGTTTGTGAGTTCCTGCAGATGATTGGGAGGAGTCTCCTGTTTCTTAAGAAAAAAATGTAAAATGAGAGTTTGAAGAGAGTGGGGTAAGGGAAGGATAAAGCAGCCAGTGCTGCTTGAGGACACAGATTGGACACGGGGAACCAGGCTTTCCGCAGAACTAGGGTTGCTCATGTGCTCCCCGGCTCGTGTACGCAGAGACTCGCTGCCTACCTGCTGGTGTTTCTGGTGTTTGGCTTTTGGCAGATCATGCTTCTGGGGAAGGGTTCCTAACTGCATAAGACAGAGGCAGAATTATGTAGTGGATTTTGGTAAAGCAGGAACCTTTGCTCACCTGTTAGGTAAAAGCAGATGCATTTGCTAAATGAGCCAAGGGAGGGCTATCGGTCAGGAGGTGGCTTGGAGGGACCTGTCGGTGCTTTCAGTGACGATGGTTGTGGAGGGCCTGATTCACTCCTGAGCTGTGTAGGAACAGCTCTGAGTTGTACTTCACAAAAGCAATGAATTACAGCAGAATTCCACGCGTGTGCGTGCTCGTAATTTGAAAACATGGGCAGGACACCAGAAGCCACTAAGGTGGCTATTAATAACATCATGCAGTGCCGCGGTCCTCCTGGGGGACACCGTGAGAGGAACGCGGACGTAACGGGCCGAGGAAGCTTTGTAACGAGTGTGTTTATGACGATGGATGGGGGCAGTGTGAGAGCGATGTGGAGCTTCGAGCAGCAGCTATAAATAGGGGCAGGGAGGCGGCGAGTGGCTCCTTCGTGGGATTTCCAATTAATCGTGAGAGATGAACCTCCGCCGCCGCAGCAGCAGCTGCTATAAATAGCCGGAGCCACCGGTGCTCCGCCAGCTCCCCCGGCTCCGGAGCTGCCTGCTAATTACTGCCAGGAGCGGCCGGGGCCCTGCCGGGGGGGAAACCCGGTTCATTCTGCTCTTAGCTGCCAAACAGGTACCCAGGGGCTCCCTGTAGCGTCCAACCCGCCGCGCGTGGCCGTGTCCTGGGCTTGGACCCGTGAGCTCATGGTCACCTGTGCTCTCTCCGGCAGACTCACTACGCGGTGCGGGACACGGCCGTGCTCTGTACGGATGAAGCCATAGACACCCTCACTGCCACCATCGAGTGCGAGCAGCCCCAGCCGGACCTCTACAAGTGAGTGCGAGATGTTTGTGGAGCTGGTGCTAAGCCCTGGCCTCCTCCCGCCCCAGCGACGGCAGCGCTGGGGCAGCTCCTGCAGGGCTGGGGCTCGCAGCAAGGCGTCTCCAGCGGGATGCCTGTCGTGGTGTGACCAGTTATTTTTTTCTCAGCTGAGCTGGTGGTAACGCTCCACATACCTATTCTTAGGCAGGTGTGCGTGCAAAGTGAAAGTGCGTTGGCCTGAACTTGCTTTGGGATGAGATAAAAGCAACGTGCTTTACAGGCACACGTGTGTGCATCAGCTCGTAGCACTCTCCTGTCCGTCCTGCATCCAGGTGCCCTGTTAAGTGGGAGGCTCTTTAAAATATTGATCTGCATGTCGATTCCCATCTCTTCATGATATTGAATATTCCCGTGAGCACTGTTTATAATGAAATATTAACATGTGTTTCTAATTCAGGTTTCTTTCTTTTGTTGCAGATTTGTTGGAAGAATTATTATCTACAAAAGCAACCAGGAGCCTGTAGCCAGGTTAGTCCTGTGGCTATTTTGTGACCTTGCTCAAGGATGTTGGGAACCTGTATCAAAGTTTGAAGGTCCGAATTTGTTACCATGTTGGGCATCTGTATCAAAGTTCCAAGGGCTGAAGTTGTTACCATCCCTAGGGAATGTTTGTTTTCTTTAATTGTTCCAAATACTTTGTTTATTAAAGGAGACCTATAATTTAGCTCTCCACTGACTCTATTATGGCACAGGGAATCATATGTAGCACTCTTGCAGATTTGGGAAGGTTTTGGTAACTTGAGTGGTAGCTGTAGACAATCTCTATATCTCAGCTCCTAGGTGTTAGAGCCTCTGAGAAATCACACAGGCCACCATGGGTGCGAGGGTGGGTTTAGAGGTCTGAGGGCTCACGTGATGTAAGAAAACACGTTTCAAAGAGAAAATATGAATGGAAGGGAAGCAAAAGAAGCAGTTATCTCCTGGTGCCATTTGTTTGCCTGTGTGCAAATTGAGAGGTATCACCACTTTTGTAATCGAGGTTTTATATAATTGCTAGAATATATTATTAGATCTGAATATCTGCACTTGTTCTCAAAATCCTTACTTGAAATCCACCATTAAAGCTGGAGCTTTTTACACCAAGAACAGTCTGTAAAAGACCAAATGGAAATGAAAGTGTGTAAAAGGTGAAATGGGCAAAGTCAAACAGTTCCTAATTCAATACACAAGCCAAGTAACCAGAGCTTAAGAACCTCTGCTCAGGGTTTTAAGTTATCTCTGGTTTGAATTATAAAGAAATTTTGAGTGCATTTTCGATGGTGTAACATTATTTCTTTTATAATTAGGTCTTTGGGTCCTGAAAACCTGTTGCTGAAAGGTGCTACCCTCAAAAACACCAAGAAGATTTATGGTGAACATTTTTTTATTATTATTATTTATTTTTATTTAAATAGTTCTGATGAGCAAAGCATTCTTAGCTGTTCAGCCCTAGATCTTGAGAGGGGAAAATGCTTATTTTTAGTCTGCCGGCACCCTAGAGTCACGTTCTTATGCAAGTTGACTGCGAAGTTTTGAGGGTGAGATTTGGAGATACTGTTTATTATGCCTGCAATACTGCCAACCTGTGTAGGCTGAGTTATTACACCCAGGCAAGCTTTTCCCTTCCTGCCCTGATGTATGACGAGTAGGGATTTTTTTGCATCCTTTTGCTGCAAACTGCTACTATTATCTTGGTAATGAACATTTGTCATTTAGGACGCAGGCTGAGGTGGAAGGCTGACCCTTCTAACCGTGTGTGATTCCTGGGCTCCCGAGCAATGCTCAGGGATATATGCAATTAATATCAGCAGCTGCTGCTGCTTCTGTAGCTGCGCAGCCCTTAGGTAATACCTTTTTCCTGAACCGAGAATCAAGTTGCCTGTAAACACTGATGCCCCTTATGGCGAAGGGAGCGCTCGGTTCCCTCTGGGGTTGCGAGTCTCTTACGAGCTCTGCTTTAATATTCTGTAGGAGTTGCAGTCTATACTGGAATGGAAACGAAAATGGCTTTGAACTACCAAGGGAAATCTCAGAAACGTTCTGCTGTAGAAAAGTGAGTATTTTTAGTAGGAAAAAATCGGTAAAAGCTGTTGTTTTTTTCATGGATGATTTGTACAGAAATAATCCCCTAATCTGCTGCCTTTTGTTTCAGATGCTCTCTGATTGCATAGAAAATCTGTGTATTTGATTAAGCATATCTTTCAAGAAGCTGCATCATTTAGCAGTTTTTCTTTATTAAAAAAAAAAAAACTAAGAAATGTTAAAATATATGAACTGACCCTGAATATCAACACTGTCAAAAGCAGTTGTTCTGTAATTCCCTTCTTAAAAGTAAGAAAGTTTCGTTCCTGCTTATTTGCACAATTTTCTATTAAAAATAGCTGCCAGAATTTTAAAGAGAAATGTATTTTTCAGATCTATCAACGCTTTCTTGATAGTGTATTTATGCATCCTACTGAGCAAAGCCACAGTGTGCACAACTCTGAAATATGTCTGGCAGAGCAATCCATTTAATGATGAGCCTTGGTACAATGAAAAGACCAAGAAAGAGCGAGAGACGTTCAAGGTAAGTGGATTTGTATTCCAGCCCCTCCTTCAGCTTTATTTATTCTGACAGTTTTATTTAATCTGATAATGCAGGCTGCCAGCCCACGGTTCCTGCTTGCTCTTTGGAGGTGCTGTCGTTTGCTGAGTGTCTCCTGTTTGCATTTGGTTGTGATCTCGGTTGCTGCCTCCCTGATTCCTCCTGGTGCACAAGGCTGATTGCATGGAGTAGGGCAGAGCAAAGCGCTCCGTCTGCTCGGGCGTCCCAGCTGCCCTGGAGAGACGTGAGCGCTTGCCAGTTCCTGACAGCAGGCAGAGCATCGTTTGCACCGCGCGGAAATATTATATAAATGCAGAGGCTGATTTAACCTGAATCCTTATCTGAACTTGAGCTGCCTTTCAGCTTTGAGGAGATAAACTTGAATTGAGGCCGTGTCAGCTGGGCTTTTAGACTTGTGCAGACACGGGTGGGCAAGCCCAGAAGAGCGAGTGTGTGTGCAGGGGGAGCAGCTGGTTCGGTTGGTTATTGAGGAGGGCTTACAGACTTACCAATAACCCGGGCTAAAAAAAGCTGTCTAAACTTGGAGGTGTTGCTGTAAACTAAATCTGTTCTTGAGTTTGTTTGATGGGCATAGACTGCATCTTCCTCTCCTCTTTCCATTGCAGGTTTTGAGGATGTTCACGGACTTCTTGTCGTTCATGGTCCTGTTCAATTTCATTATCCCTGTCTCCATGTATGTTACGGTAGAGATGCAGAAGTTCTTGGGCTCTTTCTTCATCTCCTGGGATAAGGAGATGTATGATGAGGAGATAAAGGAGGGTGCGCTGGTGAACACCTCGGACCTGAACGAGGAGCTCGGGCAGGTCAGAATGTACCCTATCTGTATCTGCTTTAACTAAAACTGGCTGCATGGGCAGTAGGGCATCCAGGCTAGGAAGATGAGGCAGAGGGGTGTATTTTTGAAGGCAGCATGATCACCATGCCAGGCCACCGCTCTTCGCTCACTGCGGCAGACGACACGTGTGGTGTTTGTCACTTTAGGTGACTTTCTCTGCATCCATAGACTTGGATGACTGTGCTCTCTCCTGCTCTCCACCTCCCTTCAACATGTTCTGTTGAAAACCAGAGAACACAAGTGTAAAAATCTTCGGAGGGTTGACCTAAATTGAGTGCTGTGATACTGCTTTTGTACAGAGGAACCTGGAGAAGTGATTAACCATGGTGTCTCATCGTTACACCACTTCTTTAACAAGAAAGCTTAAGCAGAAATTAAAAGCCTTGCTATATTTAATTAAAACTAAAGAAAATCAAGTCTTGATGTGGAGCAGGACAGGGAGAAAATTGATTGCTGTTTTTGTTCCAGCATGTGGCTCTTGATAGCTCTGAAAAATAATTAGAAGGCCAGTGCCACAAGAGTCCCTAATGGTCTCCTTAAGGAGCCTTATTTTGCCAGTCAGTCATGGTCCTGTCAGGGCAAAACTTCAGCTGGTTTGGTGGCAGTTTCCATCTAATGTGATTCTACTCACTTTGTGAAATGGGTAAGGTTATAAATAGTGCATGAAAGAGCAGGAATTGGGTCAGGCGAATTGTTTCCATATTGGGGAATGTCAGGCACAGCACTCTGCATGTCAGGATGGTTTTGCTTTCACTGCTTCAATTATAAATAAAAATCCTCTATCTCTTCAAGGATTAGTGCAAATACCGTCTGCCCGATCATCTCCCTGGGCCCGTAATGCCAGTGCGTCCGCGCTGCTGCAGGTCTAGCCAGAGCCCTGAGGTAGCTGCCAGCTCCTCTTTGCTTTTCCACGTTAGCAGAGGTTGCATGTGGTGCAGGAGCGGTGCCTCCTGCACTTATTTTGCTCCGTTTGTTCAATTTGGAGTAGTGATTGCCTCATTTAAATACACCACCAAGATGAAAATCTCACAAAGGAGGCTGTAGAGCTGCAGTTGCAGCTCTATAATGGTGAGAAACTGTAGCAGAGTAACTAATAAAGTTGAGGGATAAGGAGAGGTTAAGGGCCTTGAGATGGATATTAAGTTCCAGGAGCTGCCTCTAGCCACCGAGAAATGGACCCAGAAACAAGGGAGCTGCATTGAGGATAGAAGCAGTTGAACTTGCTGGTGATTTAACTCACTTGAGGCACATGCATCTTTTGCTGGTCAGGTTAGGAAAGTGGAAAAGGATTCCCCATGGTTAGCTCCAAAGTATTAAAATGCCTCATTAAAATGCCTGCCTGCTCCTAGGTGGAATATGTGTTCACCGACAAAACGGGCACCCTGACGGAGAACAGCATGGAATTCATCGAGTGCTGCATAGACGGGCACAAGTACAAAGACTGCATGTCGGAGGTCGATGGCTTCTCCCACACTGATGGACCCCTAAAATGCTATGGCAAAGCAGAGAAGGTGAGGAGTCTGGGTTGAAACTTGGGTTTTCTGTTGCTAGCTCATACGGTCTTGTTTGAAATCCTTCTCTGAAGCGTTAGTATTCTGGAAAACCCAAGTTATTTTTTGTCATCTTGGTTTATAGTTATTTTGAAAAATACACATATGAAAAGTTACCACCAAGGGCTTTGAGGTGAGGCTCGATATGTGATCCCAGGTTTGTAACGAACCCTTCCTTTGACTCTGCCTAGTGTCGAGAGGAGCTGTTCCTGCGTGCCTTGTGCCTGTGCCATACTGTTCGCATCAAAGAAGGAGACCAGGTGGATGGGCTCATAGGGCATCCGGAGCACAAATGTACCTACATCTCCTCTTCCCCGGATGAAATTGCTTTGGTGAAGGGTGCCAAAAAGTAAGAATTTTTAAGATTGTGGATACTTTTTTTTTTGTCTGAGCTGGTGCTGATGTAGTGGGAAGGAGGTGAAGGCTACTTGAAAGCAGTAGGCCCTTTTTTGTAATCGGGTGCTCACAAACTGAGTCTTGGGATCTGAATAAATTTTTCTGTAAAAGTATTATTCTACAAATGGTCTTCACTGAGCAGCTTTCCAAGAAGCCTGGGTTTGCAGCCCCTGCTAAGGGGAGTCCCTAACCGCTGCAGTGCCTGAGGCAGGAGGTGGGCTCATCTACTTGAACCCGCATGGACACACCGGGTTCTGTCCTAACGCCTGAGGAACAGACAGTATTTACTGTGTTTTCCCTCAAATCCTCTGTGAATACTGCACCCAGATTGCTTCCTTGCTATGCAAAGTGGCAAAATAACGGTGTGGGCTGTTCCGTGAAACCCACATTTGAGTTCCTTCTAGGATGCTATTGCTATTTTTTTATTCTTTAAGTGTAGTGCTATTGCAGCTGTGTACTTGCTCATGCCTTGCAAGGGAGCAGGGGACTGAGTCCAGAGCCTGTGCCCCGCAGTGCCTGGCTCCCCTGCCCGTGGGAGCAGTGCCAGGGCGCCGGGGCTGCCTCGGCATGGAACAAGCACGCGTCCAGCAGAGCTCCTTGGCTCGGCTTGATAACGTGGCTGCTCTCCTCTGCAGTACGGAACGTGAAATGAAAGCATTGCTACTAGAGAGAACGTGCCCATGGATGTTTTCAATGTTGTTCTGTCCTCTTGTTTATTGACAGGTATGGTTTCACTTTTCTAGGACTCGAAAATGACTTCATGAAAATACAAAACCAAAAGAACGAAACTGAAATGTAAGTGCTGCGGAAGCCTGGTAAGGGATATTGCTCATAATAATTGCATGTACTCGTCTCAGCAGTGGCTCCCACGTGGTTTAATTAAATTCGGGCCATGTGGCAAACAAGAAGGGGTCAAAGCTGTTCTGCAAGGGTTCTCAGGCCAGCTACTGACCTGTCCCAGAATTTGTTCTTTTTACAAACTGCAAGACAGCAGAGAAAAGGCCAAAAGGCTTACAAAAGTTACGTCTGAAGTTGCTTGCTTATTCAAGCAGACTTTTGCTGTAGCTTTTTCCCTCTCCCAAACTGAGAATCGGATTTTTCCCCATGCTAACAAGGCCTACAACATCTGCAAGTGTGCAGGCAGCTGAGAATTCATTGCTGAATCCAACTGCTCCCCTAGAACTTGCTGTCACCAGCAGGTTTCACTTCTCCCCCTATTTAGGTTGAAATTTCCTAACTTAAGTGCAAGAGCCGATGTCACCGTGTGCAGCGTGTGGTGCCGCCAGCTGCGCCTGGTGGCTGGTTCTGGGTAACGTGGGGCAGCTGCAGCGCAGGGTGTCCCCAGAGGAGTGTGTGCAGCTCCGCAAGCGTCCCGCAGTGAAAATAAGATTTTGAGGTTTGCAGCATGCAAATAGGGGGGAATATTATGTAGGGAGGACAAACCAGTGAGTGAGGTTGCATTGCACCAGCTGTTTGGCGGGTACTTGTCTATATGCTCTTATTTTATAGTAAAAGCAATGGCGTTTTAGCCTTTGTCTGCTTTGCAGGGTGCATTACCTCATTTTTGCTGCAAGGAGGAGGGTGCTCGTGGACAGTTCGTGAAGTAGAGCTGGCTCATGGCATATGCAGAGCTTTGTTTTATAGTAGTTTCTGTGTCCTCAGCCCTCTCTTCAGAGCAGTGCTAGAGCTTTTCTGCTCCATATTCCCCCTGAGCTCTCAGTGCTGCCTTTGGAAGCTGTTCAGTTGCATCATACAAGTGAATTGCAGCAAAGATCTGTTCAGTAGCTTTAAAAAGTACGTTGCCAAGTGGATACAGTGCTCTGTAGTGTGTAGATTTCTGCAGATCGTTATGTGATTTTCAGTCTTAAATAGCTATTTTTCTCCTGCTAAGCCCGAGCTCAATCATTTCTCGTTTTTTCTGAAAGGTACCAGCTTCTGCACGTACTGAACTTCGATCCCGTCCGTCGTCGCATGAGTGTCATCGTGAGGAGCAGCGCAGGTAGGGCTGACCCCCCGCAGCAGTGCATGCACGGAGCTCGCTGTCCCGTGCACGATGCCACCCACTGCAACAGGGCGAAGCTGAGCTGAAGGATTTCTACGCCAGCCTAATTAACCTCCTAGGCGAAGGCTCTGACCCAGTGGAGGTTGTTAATACACATTGGCTGCCCCTGGTACCTGGGCAGATGTTTCCCTGCAAATGCAGCCTGTGTCGGGTCCCAGGCTGTCCGCTCCTCAGGCCTTCCTCCTAGTCACTTCCTCTTCCTCACAGTCCCCGTCTTTTGTCTCATCTGCATTTAAATGGGCAGTTTCTGCTTCCTGCTGCCAGCGGATAAGGGACAGATGGGGACAGTGACCCTCAGAGGACACCCTGCTTTTGCCTGGCACATACCAGCCTGATGCTAAACCACGGGGTGGAACTGAGAGGAGATCCGAGACCTTCCGCTGAGTGGGAATGGCAATAGCAAAACAATAATAAAAAATAGAAAATAGTTGGAGGTAGCCACCCATCTCAGATTTCAATCCCTCAGAGTAAGGAACAGTGTAGTTTTACCCTGCACCCTGCCAAAATTGTTAGGGCATTAACAGATTCATTTTTTTTCCCCCTCACCCTTTTTCAGGAAGTTTACTTGGAGGCAGATACCACCTTCCCATATTTTAGCCCAAGACATTAAAATCAAATGGGGTTCGAGGCAGGTTAGTGTCAGGCATCTTTCAGTAGGCAGTGCTGCCTGGTGGTTCTTTCTGCAGTCCCACCAGCGTCTGCATCAACTGCTGGATGTTGAAGCCAATGTCTGTTGAGTATTTCTACAGGTTTTGAATTCTATAAACTGTTTATAACTTTGTTTTAGGAAAGTTGCTCCTCTTCTGTAAAGGAGCAGACTCTTCTATTTTCCCAAGAGTGCAACAAGAAGAAATTCAGCAAACTAAAGTCCACGTAGACCGCAATGCTATGGTAAGAACGTAGATGGAATTTGGCTGGCTCCTGGGGTCAGGAAAGCATTATTCCAAAAATAGGGCTGTGACATCGCTTGAGAGGAAAGTAATGAAAATGTGAGTGCCACTTCTCATTGTTTTGAAGCCAAGTGTCTTTCCTTTTTAACGTCTTTGGCTTCCACGTTTTATTTGACTGATGATATACTTATATGGTCTCGATCGCAGTTGTGTGCAAGCATCTCCCAAGCAAGTTAAAAATAGAAGTAGCAGTAACAATCTCTTCCCTGAGAGCGATCTCTCAATCAGTTTGTAGTTGCATGTGGAGGTGGAAGGAGTGTTTGGGCTGTGGCAGCAATGGCCGTGCACTGCGGTGCTGTCCATGCTTGGTCCAGTCTGACCCTGCTGCCTGCTCTGGTCTTCCTGTCTCTCATACAGTGGCCATAGGGACACGCAGAAACTTGCCTTTTCACTTAAACCAACAAGTTGTCACTTTTGTCAGGGTCAATGCTGATGGAAAGCACTAGCAGCGAGGGAAAAAATAATAACACTCACACTGGGAGCTGTGGAAAACGTGTTTTTTAAGCACTTTTTTTTTTTCTTTTCCCTGTAAGGATGGGTATCGAACGCTGTGTGTGGCATTCAAAGAGCTAACTCAAAAGGAGTATGACAAAATTGACAGGCAGCTCAATGAAGCGAAGATGGCTCTGCAGGACAGAGAGGAAAAGATGGCCAAGGTGTTTGAAGACACGGAAGCCGACATGCACTTGATCGGGGCTACGGCTGTAGAGGACAGGTAAAGGGGTGACCAGCGCTGCAGAGGACACTGAAACGAAACAGCAAGGCAGTCGTGGCAGCGTCCTGACATTGAAAACATCCAGGGCAATTACTGTGTGGCACAGCCCATTACTTAGTACCTGGTTGCTAAAATTGGCTAGACAGGCAGGAATTAGGATTTATTAATGAAATTACAGAAGTTCTTAACGTTTCTTGAAAGTGAATTAAGCATGCAGTGCAGATTTGCATATCAATACTAACTCAGTTTTATGTGCAGTTGTAGTAACTGCATGTACAACTTAAGCTCTTGCTCTTGACTCTCTCTCTTTGAGTACAAGGCAATGATTTTGGCTAAACCTAAAGATTTGGGATTGCTGAGCTCCAAGTCTGGTTTGTGTCCTGTAAAATCAGTATACATTAGGAGTTGTGAGGTTTAAGTGGCAGTGTTGGTTAAGGCTCTTTTAGGCTGGCTCTGGGGCTGTGAGCAAGGCTGGGCTCCTTGCGGGGCGGTGGGCTTGGGGATGTGTGTGAAGGTGCTTGGGAGCTCCAAGGAAATGCATTGAGGGAAGGTTTGGTTTCTGTTCTCAGGCTGCAGGAGCAGTCAGCAGAGACGATTGAAGCCCTGCACGCGGCTGGCATGAAGGTGTGGGTGCTGACGGGAGACAAGATGGAAACGGCCAAATCCACGTGCTACGCCTGCAGGCTCTTCCAGACCAGCACGGAGCTGCTGGAGCTCACGGCGAGAACCGTGGGCGAGAGCGAGCGCAAGGAGGATCGGCTCCATGAGCTGCTGATGGAATATCATAAACGACTGATTCAGGATGCTCCCAAAAGCCGGGGAGGCCTGAAGAGGTCAGCAATAAATTTGGATGTGCTTTTGGATAGTTGCATGGGATATAGGTGCAAGCTTGGTGGAGAAATGCCGCCGGATTGTAGCATGTGAGACTTACTGCTTCCACTGCTGCTGACTGCTTTCTGTTGTTCATTATCTCTACCGTTAGTTTGTTTGGAGCTTAATTGTATAATTCCCTTAGCCACGTCCCCATGTGTTAAACCTTTTCAAGGTTACTAAGCCACAAAGACGGATGGGAGAGAGTACAAAAGTAACTTCTTTTTCTGCAAAGTTGGCACAGATGGCTAGATCTGACTTCTTAAAGTGTAATTCTCCATTTCTTTTTTTTCTATTCCTTGTTGTGTCTTAGAAGCTGGACGTTCAGCCAGGAATATGGCCTGATTATCGATGGCTCAACACTGTCACTAATACTCAATCCTTCTCAGGATTCCAGTTCTAGTAACTACAAAAACATATTTCTGCAAATCTGCTTGAAATGCACTGCAGTCCTGTGCTGTCGGATGGCTCCTCTGCAGAAAGCACAGGTACAGTCCGTGGCTTCACCACTTATTGCTTGTGCATATACAGTTATACAGAGAAGAAAAAGAGTTTCTTTGTGGAAACAGTAATTATTCCACAAGAAGCAATGCAAATGGCACATCAACTTAGTAATATAAAATGAAGCGGTGCTGCTGTAACAGTCTGAGCTCTTCGATGGGAAAACGATGCAAGTTTGATAAACTAGGCAGCAACAAACCATCCCTGAATGTTAGCCAAGTGTTCCTCTTCTTTCATTTGAGATGTGTTTTTAGAAAATAACCACAGATTATATCTAAAGGCTCTTTCCATATAAGCATTTAAGGCTGTGTTTCCTGCAGCACTGCATTAAACAAAATTTATTCATCCTTGTCATCAGGGATGCCTCCGGGCTGTGTGCAAGTATTTTCCGAACCTCAGAGTGTGATGGAAACACTCCAGTCTTTCAAAGACAAACACAAAACCTTTGCTAAATATGCTTGCAGGAAACCGCAAGCACAAGCCAATTAAACAAACAAACAGTTTGTGCTTTTAATTCCTTTCCGTGTTTGGAAAGTGGAGTCCCTGACTTCCCCATGGCAGATGATAGTATCAACAGCCTGATAAACAGTGTGTTTAGCCCCACTCCACGGTGTTATTTACTGCCACATGAAATGCATGAGAGGTCACATCTTTGCAGGAGAGCAGATTTGGCAGAAGGGAAGGGGAGGATACCACTCTGTGACTTGTTTTTTAAGTGCTGTCCTTCCAGCCCTATAAAGCTGGATTTTTGGCTTTTGCTCTGGTTGGTGACTAGGAAATAACAAGGGTTTTTATTAATCTGAACTCACCAGGCATTATTTTGCTGCCACAGAAGCCTGGTTCCGTGATCAAAAGTGCTTCTCAAAGTGGGACAGTAGAAATCTCTGGAGCTTTTTTAACAAGGTCTTTGGCTTTGCTGATTTTCCTCTTTGAATTTATTTTTTTTTAGATTGTAAGAATGGTGAAGAACACAAAAGGGAGCCCGATAACACTATCAATAGGAGATGGTGCAAATGATGTTAGTATGATTTTGGAAGCGCATGTTGGAATAGGTGAGACTGCTGACAGCTGCTAATCTGATACGTAAAACATGTCCAGACTCCATCGCTTCGCTGTTGAGACACAGGCAGCGTTTCTGCCTGCAAATGGTTAACCAAGCCCACTGCAAAATGTGAGATGTCAGCTGTTGCCTTCATCGGAGCCAGAGTTTAGCCCCGAATAGATGCTTGGGATCATGGTAGACTGCTGACCTTTACGACAGCAACGTGCTCTTTATCTGTGTAGACTGCGTATTGTGTCCAAGAGCTGTATGGCCAAGTTCAATGTTTGTAAAGGTTGCTGGCTGGTCAGAAAAAGACATGAGTAACAAACTGATGTGTGACATGAGAACAGCTGTTGTAAGCACAATACAGTTAAGATGACAAATTTTAATACAAATAACTTGTAGCAAGTAAATCTAAATGAATATAGATAGATTGTGTCCAGTCTTGCATAACTGCCCTTCTTGTATCTCCTTTATAGCCACTAGTGAAATCAGTGAGGTGGTTCTGCTCTTCTCTGTGGAAACAGAATTAGCTCTAGCTTAACTGAAATACATAACTTCTCTCACCCTTCACTTTGCTGTTAAATTTAGTGCTGAGAATTTAATTTGGATTGTGTCTTTTGATGCTGGCTGAGCTGAAATTGGCCCTTGTCTTTCACCCAGATGCCTGTGAAAGCAGCACAATGCTAACCACAGGGGCTGGTATGCAGCACTGGGAAACCAACCTCTTTTCCAAAGGCTAATGCTCAGCTCTGCAGGTTTTGCCCCATTTGTATGACTGACAACAGAAGGGAATCATAGAATCACAGAATGCCTAAGGTTGGAAGGGACCTCTAGAGGCCACCTAGTCCAACCCCCCTGCACACGCAGGACCACCTCGAGGACAGGGCACACGACTGCATCCGAGCGGGTCTTGAAGATCTCCAGAGAAGGAGACTCCACAACCTCTCTGGGCAGCCTGTTCCAGTGCTCTTTCACCCTCACTGTCAGGAAATTCTTCCTTAAGTTCCTGTGGAACTTTTGATGCTTTAGTTTCCAGCCGTTTCCTCTAGTTCCAAATGGATTGGAATGGAAACTGTTTCTACAGATTGCTGTCAGAGCTATTGGAAGTGCTAGAGATGCTTGCTACCTTCACTTCTTTATTTCTGACTGTTGGAAGCATCATATTACCCTCTAGCAAATCGGATTTTCCCGTAATTCAGGTGGATGTGCTTACTGAGTTGGAGTTGAAGACTTGGGGAAAAACAGGGGCTTGGAAATACTGACTTGAATACTTTGAAAACCTGACTCGAAGCACTGATTTGTGTGAACAAACCTAATGGGGAGCCTCAGTCAAAATCCAGCCCCCTTAAGGATTAATCCCTTGTTGTGTTTCTGTCTCCAGGTATAAAAGGCAAAGAAGGCCGCCAGGCTTCAAGAAATAGCGATTATGCTGTTCCAAAGTTTAAACACTTAAAAAAATTGCTACTAGCACATGGGCATTTATATTATGTGAGAATAGCACACCTTGTACAGTATTTCTTCTATAAGGTAAGGATGTATGTTCATCTTGTTTCACAATTGATGCTGTGAAAGAAAAGTACAGTTTTATAGGACTATTGTGAATCTACCTTATAGAGAGAGCATATGCCTTTGGTAGAAAATGAATGTGAATGTGTGACTATCTTCCAACATCTTCTGCAAATACTAAAAGCTTGTTGGATTAGTTTTAATGCTCGGTAGAAAACAGTACTGAGAAGGGTTATAACAGGAAAAGTTATTTGGGTTTAGAATGAGAAGATAAATACATGGTGGCTGCGTGGATGCTTCCCTGCTAACACTTGTCTTTTGTTTCTGCAGAACCTTTGCTTCATATTACCGCAGTTTTTATACCAGTTCTTTTGTGGATTCTCACAGCAGGTAATTTCCAGCAACACGCCTGTAATAAGAGAGGATAAGTCACAGAACCAGTTGGCCTAGTAGAGGTTTGACTTTAGGCATCCCGTCTCTCTCCTGCCTTTAGATGACAGAAGGAACTGACCTAGTTGCCAAGCAACATATTTGGAGCACAATATTTTTAAAGCTTGTAACTAAAGTAATTAAATCAAACTTTCTGTTCTCTCCCTTCTAACCCCCTCCTGTTTGTTGCTTGGACACAGATAGACACTTTCTGACACAAGGGTGTCTTAGTAGGTTTATCAGCTCCTAATTTTGCTACCTCCACTTCTCCTAAGAGATTTTTTTTTCAAAGACTGCTTGGTCTTGTCTCATCTGTTGTATTTTCCAATTATGAAAGCCTTTAAAATAAGACATATGAGGAGAGGAATCCAATATTTATCTTAGTCCAGGTGAGCATTAGAAGATCTATTTAAGATAAATTGCATGAAGTGTTTCGAGGTGAGAGCTTTGGGATTTTGTGTTCACCTGTGTGCTGTTTGGCCCCCAAAGCAACTGTGAGGGAGAGGAGGTCGTTAAATGGTTATTCTCTGCAGCCTCAGGAGAGCTGCGTGTTCGAAAAAAAAAAAATCTTTGTTCCTGCAAAAAGTACAGCCTTTGGAGAGTCACAGGAGACATCAGGTATATTAATAGAAACAGCAGCACCAGAACAGCTTTAGAATAGCTGTGATAGCTACTATTTAATCATGTTTTTCTGGAGAATGAGCTGAAGACTAGACCATTCGGTTACAGACTTTCCTGGAAATGCAGCTGGTGCCTTCGGGGGGAGCAGGGGAGGCTGGGGGGATCCTTGGCAGCCCACAAGTCCTCCAAACACCTCAGCTGGTGGCATTGCATGGAGTATGAGCTGGACCGAAGGAGAGTCGTTTATGGCCATGACAAGGAGATGAGTCTAGGGTATTTGCAGAGGAAGAGCTGGAGTTAGTGTGTTCATGGGGGGGTTCTTAAAGCAGAATTTCAAGCTTACGTTACCCCTTCTTTCCTTCTTTTAAGCCACTGTACGATGCTGCTTATCTTACCATGTACAACATCTGCTTCACCTCGCTCCCCATCCTGGCTTACAGCCTCCTGGAGCAGCACATCAGCATCGACACCCTGACCTCAGATCCGCAGCTCTACATGTGAGTGCCCTCGTGCAGGAAGGGCTGCTGTTAGAGCCGGAGACGTGGCAGCAGCCGAGATGTCTGAGATGTTGCCTGTTTCCACCTGTTTCTGCTCTCTAACCGTGCTTGGCCTTGCAAATTGTCCTGCAGTGCCTATGTAAAGGACACCCTGTGGGGGAATGTCTCCACCCATAACTAGAAGTGGGTTGCAGAGGTGACCAACCCAGGCGTTTGAGCCTGGCAGGGCAAGCGAATCACGCTATGGAGCGTGCAATGGGCAGATGCTCTCAGGAGAGAGGAGATCGCTTAGAGAGGTGACTGCTCCTGCATTCAACTCAGCTCAGCCTGCAGCATCTCAGCTGGTCTAAACCTGTACCTTCCGTAGGTTCCTTTCCAAGGCTAAATCCCCATTTAGGAGCATGTTGTCCACAAGCTGAGCTCCTCAGTTGCACCTACCATGTTCTGGCCATGGACAGCCCTGTTTAACAGAAGGTTCTCCCTTAGTCTTTGCCAGCTTGCTTTCCCCTGGATATTTTCCTCCTTGCTGGGCTGCAGCTGAGGAGGTCCCGAACCCAAACGCATCTCCTTGCCCCCTGCCTGCGCTTGCGAGCCCGGCGGCAGCCCCTTAGCAAGGAGAAGGCTCTTCCCTTCCTGCCCTGGCCTTGCAGCGAGCTCTGGCAGCAGATCATCCACGTTTAGAGTGTGGAGCTGGGGCTCTTGTGAGCGGTGCCCGCGCAAGGAAGTCTGCAGGTACCTTAACGTATTGTGCAGAAGTTACCTTAGGCATAGAAACATCATGAAATGCAACAAGGGCTTTAAGATTGGGGAGTTTTGTGCACTTTGGAAGTAACTGTTCAGGTATAAGATCAGAATTCTGCAAAGACTTCATATGACAAAAAGTCTCTGCGTGTATTTTTAAATAATTTGTAATTGAATATTGTGCAGCAAATACCAGTAATAACAGGATACTGTGCATTCACCTGCCTGGCTGGTGGGATGTCTGATCACAGCGATATGGGAATTGAGGGAAAACAGACTTAATTGTGCTTTCAGATAGCTTCAGTCTGAATATTCATGACTCTGCATGTGCTGCTGAATACAGAATGACTCCTGTGCCTCTGCTGTATAAAGTGCTGAGTTGCTGCAGTGCAGATCTCCAGTCTGAGGCACTGTAAAAAAGCCTGTTTATGACAAATGCTGCAGGACATAAATGGGAATGCAAAACAGAGCCTGCAGTGGGGAAGCTCTTTGCATTTTCTGTTACAGCAATAAAAACCTCTTGCAATCTGTCTTGTCCGTGTTGCCTGCTCACCTCCAAATTACAGCCCAGTAGAGCATCATGAGCCTGCAGCACCATAAATAAGGTTCAGCAGGGTTTTGTTTTTAGTACTGAAATCATACGAGTCCAGCACTGCACCTGTTTGCAAGATGCATCATCCTGAAAATGGATGATTCCCTTTATCAGGAAGAAAAATGACGAAAGAGTAGGGATTTTTTTATTGCTGTAAAAATGCCTCCCTCCCCCCCATTAATCTTCAGTTTTGAGCAAGATAATCTGAAAAGATCCTGATATGGAAACAATGGTTCTTTCAAACTGGAGATGATTTTGAAAGCAGTTCGGGGAAAGATTTTTAGAATAGCATTTCTTTTCCATTTTTAGCCTCTGTGTTACGCCTGTGGTTTCAAGGCATGCTGAAAGCCTCCCATCCCTGTATCCCCAGTATTGATTCAGCCATCACCTATGATACTGGGGACTGCAGAAAGGACCAGAAGAGCTAGAAGTAACATCAGGGTTTTCTGTACTTGGCTCTTGCAGCTTTGCTAGCCCACCAGAGCACACTCGTTTCTGCAGTGCTTACTTTGCTGCTGCTTTTTACGAGGCCACTGCAAGGCATCAGCTTGCTGCTGAAACGCTGAAATTCCTGTGTTCAGCCCAGAACCTTCTGCTAAATCCCCTTGTTAAAACACCTGCCACCTAATACAGTAGGTTATTCTCAGCCTGGGCAGGAAAACACCAAGCCCAAGAGTGGGACTCACTCGAAGGGTGGGTTTATGCCACAAAAAGAGGGAGAATGTGCCGCAGGTTCCTTGCTAGATACGATTCTTCTTTTCTATATCATTGGCCTGCTTTCAAATCCAGCAGTTAATCTTGTTGGCAGAGCAGCAGCTCTAGCAGAGAAGACCAGGTCAGTGCTACGGTGTTGGGTTTGGACTGGCTGGGCTTTGACCCAATGCATCTAGAGGTGATGGAGAAGCAGATTAACTTGCCAAATCTCTGATGATTCCTTAAGACCTGCAGTTGCATGTAACAAATGTCCCTGTGCTCTGCATCCTGGCAGGACTGTGCATATTCTCCCTCAGGGTCCCCTACAGCAAAGGGCTGCTCCAAAGCCTGGGTTTGTGACCAGTCCAAAAAGTGACACTGATTTTCTTTTTACTCTGTTTCTTGACAGGAAAGTTTCCGATAACGCAATGTTGCAGTGGAAGCCTTTCTTATACTGGACCTTTCTAGGCGCCTTTGAAGGACTTGTGTTTTTCTTTGGGGTTTATTTTCTTTTTCAAAATTCGTCATTGGAAGATAACGGAAAGGTAATAACAAAACAAAACAAAACAAAAAAAAAAAAAAAGAGAGGAGAAAGATGAGTGTTTCTTTTGTGCCCTGCCTTTTCTCTCTGCAAGTATCTCTACGCTTAATCCGTGCACTGTGTCTTGTCCCACGGTGTAGCATCGCTTCTGGTGTGATTCTGTAGCAAACGCTGAAAACGAAGCAGCTTGAAAATCACCATGGAAATCATGCAGAGACGGTTGCACTTTCTAGCTAAAATAACTAGTCTTGCAAAGGTTACTTTTTGTAAATTTATTTTATTTTATTTTTTAATTTTATTCTGAGCTCTTGCCCTTTCCCACGTGGCTCCTGCAGTGGGGTGAGACCTGCCAACCCCAGGCTCCCAATAACGCCCTGTGTGTTGGCAGGGATGTGGCAATGGGCAGGACAGGTCTGTGCCCACTCCCAGGTGCTTAGCTCCAAATAGAGGAATAAGTAAATACTGTTTTTGACGGGATCACGGAGTGCGAGAGCAGCACAGCTCACACTGGGGACCAGCTTGTCCCAGGAAGCTTCCCCTGGGAGCGCATGGCATCTTGCCACGTCCCAGCTGACACAGTGACTTCTTCCCATCGTCATTTGTGACCCTTGAAAGTGCCCTGGGTTTTTGAGGAGAATGCTTAGAGAAAAATCTCATTAAAAATTGTATATATCAATGTCTATCTTGCGTAAGTGCAAGCATCCTGGCCCCAGCTGTCCGCAGTCAGCGCCTGTGTTGTGAGTGCAGAGCCTTTCTGTGCGTACAGACGTTCCTTGTATTCGAATAAAACATTCGGTCCCAGATACCTCCTGCAAATGCCTTGAGAGGTCAAGTCTTTGTGGCACTGAAATAAGAGATGTGGTTATGTCCTGTACACACTAATGCCTGTAAAAACTGCTACCAGCAATTGTTCATAATATCCATGTATGTTTGATTGAATCCTTTTTCACTCCTATTGACTTTATTTTTTTGCCTTTTTTAAAAACTTTTACATTTCATTTTCTGTTTTAATGTATGCATTCAGAGCTTGACAGCCTTTGGTAAGCATCTGTCCCATTCATTGCCATCATTTGGATTAATAGACAGTATCTGCTTTTCTTTGTTGTGCATAGTCACCACTATCTGCCAACCAGAACAGTATAATTTAATATGAAAAAACGCCTATTGCATTTTCTGCAAATGGGAGTAAAATGCCACGTTGCGTACAGGCGTTCTGATGGTTCTGTGTTACGAGAAAGCAGAAACTGAGTAAATTACCAAGAAATCATTAAATATAGGTGGTCCAAATGACTTGTATTCTTGATCAACATTGCTGTTAGTAGGAGATTGTACTTGTCACTGTCACAGCACTGGGTCAGTGTCCGTGTGGTCCTGCATGGCACCGGGTGGGCGCGAGGGCGGCCCATGCGTGTCCGAGTGCGTTTCCTAAGCAACAATCACTCTCCATCAAGTCGTGCCCACCCTAGTTCCTGCTTGCGTAGTTTCTCTGTCATTTTTTACTGTTTCTTTGGAGCGACGTGGCCGGAGATGCATGTGAGGATGTGAAATGTTTTCCAGGTTTTTGGAAATTGGACCTTTGGAACTATCGTTTTCACCGTGTTGGTGTTCACGGTCACTCTGAAGGTGAGACTTCTGCTTTCTTAGTCATTAGGTTTGCAGTCATCTCAATGCAGGGGCGCACTACGGTATAAAATCATGTGCTCTTCGCTATAATATGGTGAAGGCAGCTGTAGCCACTGAGCTCAGCCACTGCTGGGCGGGATGGGGAGCATAAAGCACGTCTGTGCAATAGTGCCAGCAAAACCGCTGCGTTCATGGAGCTTTCCAGAACGAGCAGTTTGCGTGAGACCTCACAAAAGGTCTTTTATGTGTAGTTGAGGACAGCAGGTGGTGACAGAAGGCAATTGCAGTCACCCTGACCTTTAGACTTTTTTTTTCCTGTAGCATCAGAGGGTACATCAGGCTTGTTCCATTAAAAAGTGCCAGTTACAATTAGGAACTCTGTTTCCTTGTTGACACTGTGCCATTTGGTAGATATTGAAGATATTTTCCTTCTCGTGCATATGTCAAGCTGCCGCTGACTCGTGATGCTTTCACTTTGCTGTGGAAGCGGTCAGAGACTTTGCATACACCAACCAAATCTACTTCGCTTATAATGCTGACCTTGTTTTTATTCTTCTGTTTGCACAGCTAGCGTTAGATACGCGGTTCTGGACGTGGATGAACCACTTTGTGATCTGGGGCTCCCTGGCTTTCTACGTCTTTTTCTCGTTCTTCTGGGGAGGTGTCATCTGGCAAGTATCTTCCTGCCTCCCAGGGGGGACAGGCAGCAGCGTCCTCCTGTTTGGGCTGGAGAGATGATGCTAAGAGGGGGAAAATACCAAAGCAGACTTGGGAGGTTTTGGAACAGCCCTCAAGAATTAGGGCAGTGCAAAGCAGAAGGTGCAAGTTTAGGGGAGAAATGGACAGGGTATTTCTGTGCAGACTCTACCTGCCTGCGTGGGTAAGGGAGGTTGTGCTGCCCATGGTTTGATCTGTATCTCTCTCTGAGCATGATCTGATTGGAAAAACATGTGTGTCTGATCGAGTTAATCATAATTTATTTGTATTTTTTCTTTTTTCAGGCCTTTCTTGAAGCAGCAAAGAATGTATTTTGTATTCGCCCATATGCTGACTTCTGTTTCCACGTGGCTGGCAATAATTCTCCTGATCTTTATCAGCCTTTTCCCAGAAATTCTTCTAATAGTTTTAAAAAATATAAAAAAGAAAAAGCATCAGGTAAGGAACAAGATAATAACCTGCCCAGTGTGGTTACAAAAGTCTCTCCTAGCCATCAGATGAGCCCGTAGCAGTCCTGCCTGCCATTCGCGTCCCGAGGAAGCCTTTCTAGAGTCTCATTTTGCTCTTTCACGTGCCAGAAGTATCAAGAACCTCATCTAAAAATATTGCATACACCTGTAGCAAGGCGGGACTCGGCCAGTGCCTTTTCTCACTTGCTCAGCCTGCATGCAAAGCTGCTGTCTTTTCTTTAAAGAGGAAAAAGCCCTACTTGTCGTGCTCACGCCGCAGCCAGCGCGCCCTCGCTCCCGCCAGCACCCCGCTTCCCCCGTTGGTGTCCGCACGCTTTGCAGTGACAAGTGGCATCCTGCCAGGAGCCGGTGTCAAGTTAAGCCACTGCATTATTTTTCAGATAGTAAGGTTCAAAATAGGCTTCTCGTGGAGCTTTCTGTAGCTATGAGGCTCTAGTGTGCTTTCTTCTGCTGGGGTAACTTAGATCTATATAGGATGAAAGATGGTGATTATCTTCATTAAATAATATATATCCAGTAAAGTTGAAAGGTTTGACTCCCCAATAGCATTTGAAGTAGAAGTTTGGCAGAGTATTAATGAAGTAACACATGTACCTGCAAAACAAAATTAAAGTTGAAAGGAATACAAACAGAATACTGGGAGGTTTAATGTTATTTCTTCCCATGGAGCATTATTTAATAGGAAAGGGAGTGATTTATTCACAGCAATACATTTGAAGTAAAGCTCTGTACGACTGCTGAAGCAGATAGCACCTCTGGATGTCTGTGTTGGTAGCCTGAAACCTAATTTTTTCTAGATATTCAAGACCCAGCAGCTACTTTCAGGCCAAGATCCCTTTTGAGAAACCTAAACTTAATATTTGCTCCCGATGGGAGCATCCAAATGAGACAGATTAGGCCACTAATTTAGGTCCCCACTTCTGGAGATGCACAAGTGTCCTGGTCCCAAAGATGAGGGGATTCAGACCCAGTTAGTAGGAGTCTGCCCTTGGCTTCTGCAGGGTGAGTCCCCCTGTCACCCAACACACCGGCTCTGCTCAACCTCTGCTAAAGTTGCTGCATGGACAAGTTTTTAATGGCAAGGTGCATGCATATTTTCCTTGGTTTCTGCCTTTCTCTTTCTTGTACTGCAATTTTCTGTCTTTTGTGCTATTGTGAACTAGGTAACGAAGCGCCTTCCTTCCTCAGGAACATCCACTATCTTCATGCTTTCTCAAACTTCCAGCAATCACAGCTTTTCTTGGAGCGAATAAGGTGATTTCCTTTCTTAGTCAGTATGTGTTGCTACTGCTTTTTCCTCCTTTTAACTCCTAACTGCTGAAAACCTGTGTTTAGATTTGCTCGCCCAGCAAGAGCTTGCTTTCCCCCGCATCCTTTCAATTTAAATCTTGTGTTTAGATGCGTCTTGTCCGTCTCATTCCCTTTGTCTCCAACCGCTCAGGTCCTGGCGACTCGCTGTGTGTCAGGCGTGTTGAGCTCACCGTGCTCAGCACCGAGCGGAGCCGGGAGCACCGGTGTCTCTGAGCACGTCCTTAGCTAGGGTACACGGTGCACGTCCCTGGAAACCGGCCGTACGACGCAATATACTGTGATCATGGAGCTGTCCCCCATCACAAATAGCTCTGATGTCCGTCCCCTCTGCATTTTAATGGATGAGATGATTAAAAGATGGTGTTAATAATAATCTCTAGCGTGTGGAACAAAGTAGACTTAATTTTGATCATCCTCTGGATGACTTGGCCAACAGCTTGAACTTGTTTGATCTAGTGGGATCTTCCCCAGTGCCCTTCTCTGCTGGATAAGTAACATTTCCTAATGCCACGCTTGTTCTCTGGGCGAGTGAATAAGCCCCTGTTAATGCTCAGGGCGTTCAGGGAGGCTGCACGCTCAGGGCGGCCGCGTTGCCGCGTCCCTGGTGACGCTGTTGGTGAGCGGTACCAGGGTGTGCGCGGACGCGGGCTGCACCGTTAGGTAGGCTGGAGCGTCGCGTGTGCCCTAAGTGTCTTTGCCTCCCCGTTGCAGAGCAGTAGCAAGGCGTGTGACCCGCTGTCGGCCAGACCCTCGGTCAGACCACTGCTCTTAAGAACCTTCTCAGATGAGTCTAATGTGTTGTAACAGGTACCCTGCCCTCAGCAGCGGGGACGGCTTGGAAGGCGGTCATTAACCAACTGTAACCCCCAAATTAATTAAACCTGGTTCCTTTAATCATCTTTACTCTCGGTGCGGGGCATCTGTCTTTGTGGAATGGAGATGCAATGATTGGGATGCATTTTAATTTGGGGATCTTGTTCTGTTGAGCGTTTTCCAGATCTCCTGTGTGCACAGATCTGGTCGCACTGCAGCTCGTGCTGGAGTGTAATATTAACACAGCTCTGCGTAATTCACTGCTGGTGTTCTCAGACTAACAGAGATGGGAGAAGCTAACGCCAATATATTTGCAATGAAGTGTTTCAAGTCTCAACTATTAAAATGATTCCAGTATTGCATCTGAATATCACCAAAATCCCTTTTTTCCAGGGTGCATGCTGTCCTGTCGGATAGAAATGAGTAAACTGTAATTCATCTGCATAGATTTAAACTAAACATATGTAACTGTCTATGTGTGTCAACATTTTGTACAGCAGGCATGTCTCTGTCTATACACACAGAGAGCATCCTCGTACGAGTTCGTTTAATTCTAAATGCCATAGTAAGCCGATAGCTGTGTATCTATAGAAATAAGTAAAAATGCCTAATTGAATTCACAACTTAACTTTCATGCGGAATGTCAGGGAGCCGGGTGGCATCAGCTGCACATACAAGACTATGGATGTGGTCTCTGCAGACCTCAGTGCATCAGGCGCGAGCGCGTCGGGCGCAGCGGACGCGAGGTGGAGCTCTGCACCGTGCGCCGAGACCGCGGCCGCGCTCGCCCTGCCTGCACCCACCCCGCGGGGACAGCGAGGCAGCTGCTGCCCTCAGACTCCTTGCCTTTTGCAAAGCACCCAAATTCACGTAGCATGCTGCTGTTTCTTCCCTTGTGAATGAAATTGGGCATTTTTATTGGGATCTAATCATTCTTCTCCTCTTGCAAAAATTTTAACCATTTCTTTGCAAAAGTTACACAAGGAAAAATGTTATGATTTGGAGTGTAATAATTACACTGCGTGTGTGTTTTCCTTCTAATTTTTGCAGACTGGTCCCTTTGATCTGCCTATGTTAATGTCATACAAACGCATAGAGAATGGTTATGTGAAGACTGAAGATGCTGTTACTAACTTGGCAGAAAGATATCCTCTCAGGATACTCTAAATGCTCCGTACAAACACTGCATTTGGTCCTGCCGTAGGGAAAGAAAAACATACAAAAACCCACCTGTTTTTAACCTAACAGTTCTCGTTGAAGTTAACAAGAACTGTAAGCAGCCATGCTGATGAAGCAGTAGCCAGGGCACTGGCCCCGGTACCCATTTGTCTTTGGTCTTGTTGCTCCCACCCCCACTCCCAAAATCTCTTCTAAATCAGAAATCTGTGTAGTCGGAGGCTGAGGAAGCATCTTTGGCAATTCTTCGAAAACAAAGTGCAAAGGTGGAGAAGAAGCAGCGTCCCGCTGAGCACGGTGGCTGCCCGAGAGCCGTTTGGTGCCGAAGCCTCTTGCTTTGCCCGACCAAAGAAGCCGCGTGGACTTTAGAGCTGCTCTGGTCCTGTCCAGCTGCCCGAGGGCTCCGTGCGAAGAGCTGGATCCGGCACAGGAGCGCGTCCAGCGCTGGATCTGCATCTGGCTCCATGGGCAGCTGCCACCTCGATGGACCAGCCTGGAGATGCCCTCCCCAGTGGGGCCCGCTGATGTCTTCGCCCCAGCAGCCGGCACAGTCGGAGATGCGTGTGTCGATGGGCTCCTTCCTGGAGGAAGGAGAGGAGATGGTGGCTTTCCCTCGTGTTTCCCAGTGCTGCTCTCGGCTCCCCGGACACGGGCTGTGCCTGGCCCCATGCAGGCTGTAGACTGCATCAGCAGTTATTTGCACTAAGAAAAAAATAGTCATATAAAAATAAAAGGAATACATTAGTCTGATCTCATTCATTTTATACTTTACTTGTTTTTTAAATTGACATGTCCTTTTTAAATCCACCTTTACTAAGACTTGTTTCTTTCTGGGTTGTAAATACCACATGTGCATAGCAGAGAGCTGGGATGCCTGACCCTCTGCTCTCTAATACTTCAGATGTGAAAAATGCAGCTGTTAACATTGTTTTGAATCCTAAAGGGTCACAGGAGCAGCTTGTGTGCCGCTGTCGCGCAATGTGAAGGTTGTCCTCATGTTGACTTCCCCTCGCCCTGCTCGGTACCATCTGCGCGGCTGGAGATGCCGTGATGAGCAACCACGTCCAGCTCTGGAGGGACACCAAGCTCCGTGCCACGATGGGGTCTGGCTCCGTTGGGTTCCTCCTCGGCTCCGTTTCATTTCCACATGGAGCAACAGCAAGCTGGGACTAAACAGCATCCCCTTCCCCCGGCTGCGTGGCGGATGGACGTGGGGACCTGCACGCCCTGCACCGTGTCCCTGTGTCGGTGGCCACGGCTCAACTCCTTGCCGCATGCGAGTCGAGAGCTTCCAGCATGTCTGCCCTGGGCAGAGCTCCTGCCTGCTTCCTTCTCTAGCTCATCCCTGGATCTAGAATCCACCCTGCAGCCCTCGGCCAACTCGCAACGACTTATTCCTAAACTGTGGTGCCTACAGACGAAGCGTGCGCTGAACGCGAGGAAGACGCGCTCTATATGCCAAATCTAACCCTTCTCCTTAAATACGCACTTGCTGTCTTCTGTTTACATAACCTTTAAAAAGTGGGCACTGAAAGGTGTAATTCCTGTGATTCAAAACCATTCCAAGCCCAGATGGTCCCAAGTCTGGCAACCTGCTTCTCGCTTTGTTCTGCGTTGTGTTCCACGTCGAGGGATAACTCTCCTCCCATGATTTTGTCAATGATGTTACGTGTGGGGAGCAGGGTGAAGCTCGCAATGTTTTGCTCTCTATGAACTGTCCTCCTCAAGGTGCTCACGTGGGCTAAATTCTGCAGCCCGGCGGAAGACGAGCCTCTGCGAGCCAAATCTTTTTCCTTCCCGTTCGCAAGCACGCAGCATCGCCGTGGAGCTGACCCATTTGCCGTAGCTGCTTGTTTAAACCCAAGGCACGTGCGAGCTGCTGAAACGTGGGCTGGGGTTAACATGAGATGTCTTGAATGCCGACTCTTTTTGGAAACACGTTTTCTTGCATTTGGCTTTCCAGCTATTTCAGTGGCACCAGGACAGCCTGGTTGTCCTCATTCGGAAGCAGCAGAAGGGAGGTTTCTGGTGCTGCAGGTGCTTTGTGAGACAGGAGACCAAATCTGGAGTTAGAGGAGGACGGGAAAAGCGGTGATAGTGGCTGTAAAATATCATCCGGCAGGATGCGAGGGTGGCGGTGATTATTCAGTAATACTGTGATTGTTGTTCCTACAAAAACAATACAAGCTGCGCCGTTGCAGTGCTCTTCAGGGAGCCAACAGGTCAGTACAGGCTTATCGGTGGAAAAACTTGAAGGAAAAAGGCTAGGGCTTTTGCTAATAACTCACTGAAGTTTAATCACTGGTTAGTGACTCTGAAAGATACGAAAATTAATTACGGTTCCCTCTAAAAGCTTTTGTGGTAATGGAAAAACTTGATGTAGGCATAGCTACTTTTCAAAAAAAAAAAAAAAAAGGAAAACTAATCATTATTACAAGAATATTATAAATTACTTGGAATTGCGTGAAAGCTTAAAATTGAATTTGTATACACACTGACAGTTGAAAACTGCACCTAATATTGCTCTATTCATCCAATTTCCCAGCCATGGATTTTTTTTAAAACACCATGTAGTATATAGATAATGTAAATTATATACAGGCAATGAGAAGATATGTTTTTTCAGCTTCTTGCAAAAAAATGGACTGCGACCTTACATTTTTTTCACTTAAATGCAATTTTATACATTTATGTTGCTTTATATAAAAGAGATCGAATGTGAATGTTACCTTTTATGAATGCAACTTGCTCTTTTTTCATTACAGAAACTTTTGTTTGAAGTAATCAATAAACTTTGGTATGTTGTTCTGATTAATATATATATACACCTTTGTCTGCCTTGTTTCCTTGGTTTATCATGTAGGCTTTTATATGGGGGGGTACCTCGAGGACTGTCAGCATTTTCCCTGGGTGCTGGATTAAGTTGACAAGGCCACGCTTATTTCCCTGCCGTACATCCCATTGATAGCGCGGTGCCTATGACTTCTCAGGGCTGTGGATTTTGGAGGGTTTGGGTTGGTTGGTTAAAGCAAGATATTAGCAATTTTGTTGGTCATAGGTGCTGCACCTGCCCAGCTTATGCGTTCCAGACCCATTTCCCTGAAAATCCAAATAAGAAAGCAAGTCCTGTGCATTAAGTAACTGGACCTTTCAGAAGCATGGAGCTCAGGACTTTATTTGAAGGGAACATTTAGCAACCAGATTAAAAAAAATTAAAATAAAAAGCAGGCCCACATGCCCAGCTTCCAATTAGGGGTTTTGTTTTGTTTCTTTTTTTTTTTTTTTTCAAATGCTGTATGTTGGTTCTGTGCATCAGGCCTGCCTGTAATAAATAACCTTTTCTTTTAGTTCAAAGCTTAGAAATACAGGGACAGGATTATTCTGTGGTTTGTAGGATGCCTGGAGCCAGTGCAACAGAGGTTTGCTGTTTGCACTGATAAAATTCCAACAACATAACAAAACTTAGAGCAAGGCTCATGTTATTTGTATAATACGTAAGAAGAATACATAGATAGGTTTATTTTTAAGGCTGTAGGTTTGTAATGCACATAGCAAAAAAAAAAAACAATCATTTTGAAAAATTCTGCTTTGGCTCCTTCAGTTTATTCAGCTCCCATGAGCCACTGTAGGACAGATGGCCGTGCTATTTAAAACAAACTATAACCTTTAAGAAGAAGCTTGTACTAGTGGAAACTAGATATGTGCACTGAGAGTCTCAATAGCCTACGCTGAGTGATAGTGAAAAGCCCCTGAGGAACGGCAGCAGCTTCTGCACTGAGCTGTCTCCCACGGACAGCAAGTGCCAGAGATGCAGGACCCCCGTGGATCGCAAGAGGCTTTGGAAAACAAATAACACTTAAAAACATTTAGACAACACTTAAACACTTAGCTGTGTAGCACTTCATTTTAGACAGGAGGAACAATATCGCTCATAGGTGTGAGGAAGGGACACGCGAGCGCCTCTGTGTCCCCCTTTTCAAACCAGTGATGCCAGCAGCAAATGCGGTAAATCAAGCTTCAGCAACAAGGGGGAGAGTGTAGCCGAGTCCTGCCCCTTTTCCCTTGATGTAGTTGCTGCAATAAGATCTCGGTCCTGATGAATTACACAGCAAACTTCAACCGGTTCCCGCAGGGCCAGGATTTCTTCTCATCCGTCACGGTTCTGTCCCCAGCCTGGCTCTGGAGACCATGAACACCAGCCAGGGCTCCACTGCCCTTCTCTACGAGGACTGTGCTGTCACTGTTCCCGTTCTGGACCCAGAGCGTGACTCCATTTAGCCAGGAGCTATTTGCACCAGCACCTGTAACAGGAAGGGTGTTTTTGAGGAAAGACTTGGATGGACCATTGGTCATCCAGAAGAGCAGATAGTAGGTGCATATTTATTAGCCACATAAGGAAATGTCTAATGGAGCAGAGTCTCCGAATAGAGCAGCGGGGCTGGAGCCCCCAGTGCAGCTCTGCCTTGTGCTTTTGGGCATTCAGTGTGAAAGCAGCAGCTTTCAGAAGCTGTAGAAAGGAAACCTGAGGTAACTGATGCTGGAAACATGCTCTGTTTTCTCCAAATTATAATCAAAACCAGTTGTTGGGGATAAATAGCTGGGATAAATATTGATCATTCAGAGCAATCTCTAAAGGAGACCGTAACACCAGGAGGATGTGAATGTCTGAGGTTCCTTCAAAAAGAACATACTCAGCTGAAAAACGGCATTTTTGAAGGGCGGTTTCTTAAAACCATAGTGCCAGTCAGGAGCCAGTCAAAGGCTTCTAACCTTTACGTGAAAGGTGTGTTTTCATTCATTATTTATAAACAAACAGTCCTGGACTTTTGAAATTGGTGGGATTTTTCCCCCACTTCTTCTCCCAAAGATCTGAGGATAAAGAATTGTAACAAAATAGAAAACAGACAAATCCAAAACTCTATTTCCAGAGGTGCCGCAGCAGCTGGCATTATTTTTCCAGCTGATGGGAGCTCCAAGTCCCAGGGAGGCTCTTTCCCTCTGAACCCCACTCGCAAAGAGCCCTGCACATCGCTCAGCACGTTATGGGGTCTGAGGAGGGAAATCCTTGGAAAAAGGGGTATCAGCAGTTCTGGGCATCTTTGTGGCCTTTCTATTTCCAGCCTCCTCCTTTGCTCTGTCTCAGCAGATGCTCCCTCGGGCAGGCAGGGGATGCTGGACTCTGGGGGAGGAAGGGGCGATGGACAGTCCCTGGCCTGGGTGGTGGGCAGTGCTCAGCAGGCACCACGAAACGCCCAGAAGGACCATCCCTAAGCAGCTTGCCTTCCCATGCAAGGGTCTAGGTGGTAATACAGGGTTTTAAGGGGAGGATAGGGAAGAAAAGCTATGCCTGGGTGTACTTTGATCCGGGCAGAAGGCAGGTTTTGGCACTGAAAGCTGGTGTCTCCTGTGCAGAAACAGCTGGAGGGACCTCCCAGCCACACTGCTGGTGTTGGGCTGGTCAGGCCCGACAACAGCCCAGGTAAGAAACATAGGAAGACCCAGACTGCAGTGTGCAGAGTATCACACATTCACTGCTCCCCAAACCCTGTAAACCACCTCGTGCAGCCTGCTCAGGGTCTGCCCCCAGCGCCTCGGTGTGCCAGGGGTAGCGCGGGCAGCTTTGGGACCTCCTCCCATCCAGCGACCTAGGGTATCCGTGGATGCGGCGGAGTGGGGACACGGGCAGTGGCTGGGCTCTCCCGTGAGCAGCTGCTTCCACGTAGCTCAGCACAGGTGTTCCAGGTAAACAAATAGCCCCGGTCCCTTACAGTCCCTTTGGGACTTAATATAAGCCACCCCTGGGCCTTAAATCTATTGCATTTCCATGTCTGATCTTTCAAGACCTGCTGTGGTTCCATGGCTTGGATGCTCTGGTCCCAGGGAGGTTTTGGTCATTTTACCTTATATTGAGAGAGTAGGAAATGAAGGGATTACTAAACCTTGGTGATAATGTAGCTATACCTTCTATTGCTTAGTTTTATTTTCTTGAAATCAGTGTTGTAAGCGGGTCGCTATCACTCAGCAGGGTGAGTCCTGTCTGCAGTGAACCCTTCTCGGCAGGGACAGAGCAAGAAGGAGCCTCGCGGTAGCGCGTGGAGGGGCCTCGTGGCTGCAATAAACTGTTGCGGTTTAGGGAAAAGCAGCTTTCTTGCGGTAAGGAGGGAGCAGGAGTGCAGCGGTTCTGTCTTTCCATGCCTGTAGCCTTGCACATGGCTATTTTCAAAGCTCACCGCTACGCGCCGGGGTTCGGTTTTTGGTGGGTGAGGGCACACGAGCTCTTCCCCTCCCTCAAGACGCGCTTGATGACCAGGCTGAGAGGTGTCTGCTCGAGCCATTAAGCTGCTGAGAATCATCTGCGCTAGGAACAAAGCGCACTGACTCAACGGCAGTTTTTCCATGGAAAGTTCTCCATAGGTGTAAGGAGGAAAGCGACCAAAACGCAGCGCGTTTTTCATGTTACCACTGTTAAGAGTTTGAGACCTAAATTAATAGCTCTGAATGCTGAAGTGCAGGGGAAAAAAGAGGCTGCTGTAATGGTACAGCAGCATAATTAAAAGGTTGTTTTGGAAAAACAGGAACATCCACTCCTCTGCGCTGGCTTCCCGGCTCGTTCGGGCTCCTGCTGCGAGGGAGCCGGCGTCGTCTGGACCGCGGGATCGGACGGCCGGGCCGGTGGGTCGGGTGGGCTGTGTAGGGGCCAGGTCGGCTTTGGCTGTAGTGTGCGGCTTAACGTAACTCTCACGTTATTCTAAGAATCTACTAGAGTGCTGCTCGCAAATGACAAATAAAAATCTGTTTTTCTTAGAGAAAGTTAAAACCCAGCGTGCAGTTTTGCAGCTGCGAGTAGTAAATGTAAAAGGTATGAAAGTGCCGGCATCCCTGTGTGCACAAGGGCCGCTCTCTGCCTGCAAACTCCGGACCAACACACTCCTGATCCGGACAAGCCCCCGTGCGGCATCTGGGCACTGTTTGGGGTTCAAGGGCCAGTTTAAGGGCTGCATGTGCTGCTGCTGCAAACTTGTGTGAGCCGATGGCTGCGCAGCCATGGGAAGGGTTGGGAGGAGGAGGGGGCACCCGGGAACCGGGCAGCTTTGGCAGGGGAAGAGCTGTGGCAGCGGGATGGGGTCTCCCACGATACCGTGCAGCTTAAGCACAAAGTGCTCGCGGGTGGCGGGGGCCCCGTGCGAAAAGAAAAAAAAAGAAAAA